>JANJGK010000017.1:51134988-51252676 GCA_039081455.1 Macrobrachium rosenbergii
AAAAAAAGTAGCATCCTAGGCCGAGGTGACAACTGCATATAGGCCTAAGCATTCTTTATATTTCTTAATCTATTTATTTATTTGATGACGTGTGTCGTGGAGAATTTAATCCATTAAAATATAATTAAAATCATTATTTAATGTCTGTTTTTAGACAGGCAGGATGACAGAGACATAGAGACAGACAGACGTTTCATAAGTCTGTCAAGAGTCCCTGATAAAGGCAATTCTTCTTTGCTTGGCTAAGCTGAAAGAGTAGACATTGCGTCTTGCTTATTTTATCGGCTAAAGTACCGTTAGATAACATTTGTGCACCGCTACGGATTAAATTCAAGATCGAATATTAATTTAACGTATCGGATTCATCAAATAGATAGGAGTTATTGTGGTATTTAATCATGTTTTTGTATATTTTTGCAACGGGGACTGATGACGTCACGAAGCGTCATGGCTGCATAACCAGCTCGTATACCACGAACTCCCGAGAACTGTTTTAGTATTTTCGTCCTTTCCCTAACCTTTTCCATTTCTCCGTCGCTTGGCGACAGGCAACGAAGGTGGGGGAGGGTGTGGGGCTGCTGTGGGGTGTGGGAGAGGGGCCGTGGGGTGAGCAGGAAGGCTTGAAAAAAAATAAAATTCAAAAAAAATATTGCTTCCAAGGATAACCTTGGTTTTATAGACCGTGCTCCCCGGGCTGCTCCCTTAGACCGACGTGACGTAATAATGATGGCTGGAGGTTTTGCGGCTTCTGCCCGGCGATCGTTGTACGGTATATATATTTTTACCTTTGCATGACACATCGATTCCCTTTTCCAGCGAAGGCAATATGGCCCCAGTCGATTCTTGACTTCCCACACACACAATGAGGTTTGGTTCCCGAACGCGCGAAGCATTTCGCCTCAGTGGTTTACGTATGGTGTGGGGACTGTGTATACGTTTGTGTTCGGGGACTTGAGCTTATAGGGTTTAAATATATATATATATATATATATATATATATATATATATATATATATATATATATATATATATATATATATATATATATGTATATATATCACAAATTTCAAAAACAATCAGCTGGAACAATTATTTTATTTTAATTCAGAAACCTTTCAAAGCAAACCTCTCATTAGATACTAACATGAATCATACTTATCAAATATTATTTATTTCTATGCACCTACAAAAGACGCTTATTATGACCGTGACGTCAAACGACAACTGTGACGTCACTGATGACGTAGGTGATGACGTTGAAGATGTAGTGACAATTATTATTATTGCATTATAAGTAAGAGTGAATGTAAGGCACACTGCGGCTCTTGTGGAAATACTTCTGTGGCATAAAATTTATGCAAATGGAGCCCCGCAGAGAGAGAGAGAGAGAGAGAGAGAGAGAGAGAGAGAGAGAGAGAGAGAGAGAGAAAGCTCATGCAACAGAGAGAGAAAAAGAGTAACGTAAAAGAGAGAGAGAGAGATAGAGAGAGAAATTAAGGAACGTAAAATAAAAAGAGAGAGAGAGAGAGAGAGAGAGAGAGAGAGAGAGAGAGAGACTACTCAAGAAAGGGAGAAATAGAGGAAAGTTAAAAAAGAGAGATAAAGAAAAAGAGAGAGAGAGAGAGAGAGAGAGAGAGAGAGAGAGAGAAAGAGAGAGAGAGGAACATGAAAAAAATAGAGAGAGAGAGAGAGAGAGAGAGAGAGAAGGAGAGAGAGAGAGAGAGAGGAGAGAGAGAGACTAGGCAAGAAAGGGAGAAATGGAGGAAAGTTAAAAAGAGAGAGATAAAGAGAGAGAGAGAGAGAGAGAGAGACTCAGGCAGGAGTGAGAGAAATAGCGGAACATAAAAATAGAGAGAGAGCGAGAGAGACTTATGCAAGAGAGAGACGTAAAAGAGGGGCGTAAAAATAGAGAGAGAGAGAGTCAGATAAAGGAACGTAAAAATAGAGAGAAGAGAGATAAAGGAACGTCAAAATAAAGAGAGAGAGACACTAGGCAAGAAAAGGAGAAATAGAGGAAAGTTAAAAGAGAGAGAGAGAGAGAGAGAAAGAGAGAGAGAGAGAGAGGGAGAGAGAGGGACAGAGAGAGAGAGGCTAGGCAAGAAAAGGAGAAATAGGGGGAAAGTTAAAAAGAGAGAGATAAAGAAAGAGAGAGAGAAAGAGAGAGAAAGAGAGGAACATAAAGAGAGAGAGAGAGAGACTAGGCAAAGAAAGGGAGAAATGGAGGAAAGTTAAAAAAGAGAGAGAAAGAAAAAGAGAGAGAGAGAGACTCAGGCAAGAGAAAGAGAAATAGAGGAACATAAAAATAGAGAGAGAGAGAGGCTAGGCAAGAAAAGGGGAAATAGGGGAAAGTTAAAAAGAGAGAGAGAGATAAAGAAAGAAAGAGAGAGAGAGAGAGAGAGAGAGAGAGAGAGAGAGAGAGAGAGAGAGAGAGAGAGAGAGAGATTCCTGGGACTAAAAGGCTTGAAGGTCAAGGTCAGATGACTGAGAGCTTCAGCCTCTGAATATTAAATAAGAACAAAAAATCATTTGGATGCGTGAGCTGGAAAACATTAGTGGTCTTAATGTATCATATATATATATATTTTTATTTTGAGAGAGAGAGAGAGAGAGAGAGAGAGAGAGAGAGAGAGAGAGAGAGAGAGAGAGTACCATATACACTGTTTTAAATATTTATAAGTGATGTAGAGATATTTAGTGAGAGCACACACACATATACATAACATGCATATATATACATATATATATGTACATAAATATATAATATTTATACATATATATATATATATATATATATATATATATATATATATATATATAATATTTTCATAAATTTCTTCTATTATATTTTTTTCATTTTCCTCGTCTTGTGATTCAGAAAATGTTATAATAGAATGAAAAACATTTTCAACCACACAACATCTGTTCTATGCAAGTTTTTGGCAGTGGTCCAACCGTAAGGTCCCACGTTACGATAATAATATTAAGCTTCTAAACCTACTACGATTAGATTCCTTTGCTATATTGCAAAAACCTTTTATTTAGAGATATATTTATTTTTCATATTAAATAATATGAAATATTACTTAACATGAAATATTAGGAATATATTAATTTATTTTATTAGAGCCTTTTTAGCTTGGAAATATATTCATATCCAGTATTAAAAAGTATTTTTTGTTTAGAAATATATTAATTTCTTATAATAAAAAGTCTATTTAGCTTAGAAATATATCAACTCCTAAATCTAAAAGTCTTTGCTTGGAAATATATTCATTTTTCAGTATTAAAAATATTTTGTTTGCTCAGAAAAATATCCAGTGGATTATCCTCTTCTTCAAATGTCTTTGAAATATTTATCCTTGAGGCAAAATATATTTCTTCACCACATGACAGTGCACAATAAATATTACAAATATTATCAATTCTTTATGCACCAAGAATCACCAACATCCTAACAGGATATAATCCTTCACCGCCTTCGTAGTTCTTTCACCGGAGGTTGTACTCCTAATTCGGACCCTATAATGCACTCTTCCTTATTCACTCTTCCTTATTCACTCTAACTTATTCACTCTCACTTTCGAGGGTAATATAGATTTATTTTTTCTTTTTTTATCACTCTGTCTCGGGTCACGATAGGGCGATATTTTTGTTTTTTTGCAAGTCAAATTTTCATTATATATTGTCCTTTTAACGTATTTTTGTAATGATATATGGCTTGAAAATGAGATAAAGAGAGAGAGAGAGAGAGTAAGAAAGAAAGATTAACTCCAGAGAGAGAGAGAGAGAGAGAGAGAGAGAGAGAGAGAGAGAGAGAGAGAGAGAGAGAGGCTATTTGCAATCCAGTTTACAATATTTCTTTTCCAATAAATGTATTTTCGTAATGATACGGAGCTTGAAAAGAGAGAGATAGAGAGAGAGAGAGAGATAAACTACAGAGAGAGAGAGAGAGAGAGAGGGGAGAGAGAGAGAGAGAGAGAGAGAGAGAGAGAGAGAGAGAGAGAGAGAGCACTACCACCCACCCTCACTGCCACCAGGCGCACACTGGACCCGAATTGGCAACCTTCCCCGGGCCAAGAAATCTACGGGAAGGCCACGCCGACTTTGGGTTCAGTCATGCAGTCTCTTCTCTCTGGCTTGCAGTGTCAAGAAAGATGTTGTTTCTTTGGTTTTATTTCTCGTCCGTTATCGTAAAGTATCGTCTTTTTCCTCGTAATGGGTTAATGAAGTATCACTTTAACTTATGATTCTACTGATTGTGGAATTTGAAAGCGTTTAATGGTGGAATTTAGACATAGATAAATATTATTTTACATCCAATCCTTACTTGAAAGTCATAGTCACTGTTTTATCTTCTGAGCATGCGCGGTAATAACTAGTTATTTTTCTATACGGGATTAATTAATTATACTGGAAAGACATCTAAAAATATATTTACTTATTTATGCCCGTAAATGTATTAATATCTTATTTATTTACTTAGTTCTTTAGTTATTGTCAGAACATTTCAAATTGACCATTGAAACCTCCTTTATGCTTTGACTCCATCGAGCATCAGTGCTTGCAGTGTGCGCACAATTATCCTAGCATTCAGGCAATACGCAAAGCATAAGGTTTCCCAGCCAAGCAATCGCTTTTCGTGTGGTTTCTGTCTCCCAGAGGTGACATCAGGGAGACAATCAAGGTCAAACTGAACGGATGTTTCATGATTTGAAAAGTTATGACCTGTCCTTACCTCTCAGGACAGGTAACTTGTAGACATAAATGCAATAGTTTGATGTTTATCATTATGTAGAATTACCTACAAAAACTCGAACAATTACAGAGCTTTCACTCTTTGTTCAGACACAGGCCACGCCCACTATAAATGTAGTTGCCAGTTACCACTATACAGCAGTTATTAACTATTCTTTGGGGTACCAAAATCGGTCATAGGCGACACCCATGGTACTTTTATTAGTTTGCCAGTTACCACCATACAGCAGTCATTAACGAGTCTTGCAAGTACAAAAAACCAACACAGGCCACGCCCACTAGATTTCATGTAGTTGCCAGTTACCACAGTGCAGCAGTCGTTAACGAGTCTTGCAAGTACCAAAATTCATCAAGACTTGAGACTTTAACTTTCACGAAACTGTTAAATATACATAAATCTTTAAGACATTTTAATCCAGTTAGTCTGCTGTCTTTTGTTAGAATAATTGGTAAGGCCGCGTTTACTGGCAGGTCAAGAAAAGTTAAGAGGTAGAAAAGAATTCATATAATTAATGAACAATGGTATTCATACTTATATTACTTTATTACTGATTTTGCATTTTACTTTGCATTACAGTATTACTGAGACAGTATTCTATCAAACATAATCTTACCCATAATTATTCCAAGAGTTACTTACATTCTACAAACCAAGTTTTATTACCTACATTGTAGTTGCAATGTTAGAGGGACGTGGAGTTATTGCTGGTCACTCTCAAATGATATGACTGTTTTTGTGATTTTCAAGGTCATGTGTTTTCATTCTGTAATTATAAGTTATAACATGAACCATGGAATAAACAGCTATGGAACAGTTAACTAAACAAAGAAAACAAAGATGATTATTCTACACAATATATTGAAGCCTACTGGATCTTTCCTTGGTGACAGAAAATTTTTGAAAAATTGCTGTCCTATGGTCCCCTTCTGCCTGACCAACTTCTCCTGCTACTCAGAAGATCAACAACGTTCATTTCTATTCAGGTGGCGTTATTCGGATAATCACCAGCGTTGTTTCCTGTTTAATTGCCTTTATTCCTAGGTCTAAGGTCAGGTCTGGAGTTCTCTTATGCACTTTCAGGGTGGCAGATCTCACTGACAGGTCAGAAATCACTGACAGGTCTCATACAGACCTGGATATTTTCCACCATAGTAAGGCCTGCAGACCAGGCCCTCAGCACAAGGTCCAGACAGATCGTAATCTCCTCCACACCTATCTCCGGGACCCTGCGGGAATTCAAGAAAAGGGAATTAGAACACAGTAAGACCAAAATAGCAGAATCTGAATAGATTAGGAAAACAAAAGTGCTTCATTTGACTCTAATCAAGTGCACTTCGTGCATTGAATCCTGAAGGTCACATCTTCAGGGAACACTTCAGTAGTCTCCTATCCTATACATTTAATCAATTTTATTCAACTCCACTGAAGTGCCAGCTCTAACTTAGGCCTAGACCAAGCAAGCAGTGTTTTCAGGAAACACATTAGCAATCTTCTGTTGTGATAATCAACGTTATTCGACTCCACTGAAGTGTCAGCACTAACTCAGGTCTTGACTAAGCATGCAGTGGCTTCAGACAACACTTCAGCAATCTATAATCAACCTTATTCGACTTCACTGAAGTTCTAACATTGACTGAGATCTTGACTAAGCTTGCAGTGACTTCAGGCGACACTTCAGCAATCTATAATTAATCAATGAAGTGTCAACACTAACTCAGGCCTAGACCAGGAATGCACTGGCTTCAGGCAACACCTCAGCAATTTCCTACGTATATGACCAATCTTATTCGACTTCAACAAAGTGCCAAAACTGACTGAGACCGTGACCAAGCATGCAGTGACTTCAGCCAACACTTCAGCAATCTATAATCAACCTTATTCGACTGCAATGAAGCGTCAACCCTGACTCAGACCTTGATCAAGCATGCAGTGACGTCAGAGAAGAACACTTTAGCAATCTTTAACATTCATAACCAACCTTATTCGACTTCAGCAACGTGTCAACACCAGCTCTGACTTACGTTCAAGCACCTGTTGTTCGGGCAGCAGTAACAGACGTCGTAGGTGGCTCCGTGGGGACACTCCTCCAGGGTCTTTTCCGGCGGACAGCCACGCTCGTGTTGCTCGAACTCCCAGCAGGGACATAGGAGTCCCCAGGAGCTGGAAGAAATTCGTTTTAATGTAGGACTCTTCTGGGATGCAGGAAAGGATGTTGTTCTTAGGCCTAATCTAATGTTTTTTACTTAGGGATGTTTTAGGGAATTGGAAAAATAGATCAAAGACTTCGTCGTGGCTTCACAGAATGTTACGACGTGTTTGAAGAAGATTTAGGTCTAACTATGAACGTAAATTCTCGCTTTCGGGTGATTTTCATATTGGTAGGGGTAGGTTTTGGTTAACATACCCTCCACAGTATTTAAATAAATAAATAAATAAAGAATTAAGGCACTAAATAAAGAATTAGATAGATACATAAATATATAAAAGGCGTTGACACGCAGCTCACTATCAAAAACAGTGTTTGAAGTTATGTGAATTTAAAATCCCAGAAAGCTAATTGGGTTTTGAAGAATGAGCCTAACTGTCACCAAGACGGAATAAATTCGAATCGACTGCTCTTGGACGTGAACTAACGAAAAAATATAATGAAAAAAAAACAAAGGATTATCTTAATAGGCATGTCCTGTAACAAGAAACACTCTAAATTCACTTCATTTCTATTAGAAACCTGTTTCCTAAGGGTAGTTCAGACGTGGTAAGCAAAACGCTACCAGTCGGGGAATCCCGTGACACAGGATATTATTGACCTTGGTTTAGGACGCACTCTTATCCTGAAAAGGTAGGACCCACCTCTACCCGGAGACGTAGGTAAAGCCATCGCTAACTGGGCCTTTCCTCCCCCTATTCCCAACCCCCCCTCCCCCGCAATCCTCCCCCAACCAACGAACTACTAAGCCAAAGCCTTAGGCCTATAGCAAGAGGAAAGCAGGTTCTTTTAATCTCACAATGAAAAGATACTTATTTGAAGCAACTGTTTTGCAAGATTTTTTCAAACTAATTTGAATATTATTATGTTCATTCTGACATAATGTCTTTCATGTGATTGACTGTCTGTAAATAATTAAGATATAATCACATTTCCACTTATTTATTTACAAATACTATGCAGTAAACGCTGGCAGTAATATGTACGCCTTTATTTATTAATATTATGCAATAGTTGCTGTTAATTATGGCATTAACTATATTATTACATTTTTCCATCAATATTTCCGTGCACTAAAATTAACCAAAGTGATTCAACCACACGAAAATTTACGAATATTGGCCCACTTTAAGTAACGCAGAGTAGGCAGGCTTAGACCTAGGTCTGACGTATACCTTTAGACCCAGTCACAAACAGGAATGGTGCCAAGTGTTTACCTTGAGGGATGCAAAGAAGATTGAGAGGGTATGAAAATTTATGCGAACCAGTCAACTGATTCAGCAGAGAAATGAGTGACCTCACAATTTTTGTGGAATGGGAAAAGTTGTTTCAACTTCAAAGAAAAAAATTAGTTAAGCATGAGTAGGATGGGCGTTGTTTTAACCAAAAAAAAAACTTGAACCAAAATAAAAACAGTCGTGGCCATCTCACACTTACCTTTGTATGAAACCAAAACACAAAGCAATCAATACGATTAGACGAGGCTTCATTATTATTATGAATAAGCCAGTGAAATGTTTTTATATATATATATATAATATGCGTCTACGTCAGCCAGTCAGGTACGACGCGACCGGCGTAAGGGAGCGGCGGAAACTAGCGGAAACTGAGCCAGCAATCGGCCCTTATATGCCTTCGGACACGCCAGCTTCAAGTGGCCGTAAAAAAATGAATATAGCCTATGGTTTTGAGATGGGATTTTCAAGGCTGCCCCATGAAGTTATAGCTTGAAGGTTTTAACACGAGGGATAACAAGACTAAGAAGGAACGACGGAGAATGACAAGAATGAGAAGGAATTGTGATCTGAGGAACTGGAATGACTTGATGGCTTTTGTTGCATGTCTATGGAAAATTGGACCACTGATATTGCCTGATTTACGTTTCGTGTCTATGGAAAAATGGACCATAAACTTCACGTAGTTTTTTTATGTCTATGGAAAAATGGACAATAGATTTTATTCGAGTTTTGTTTGATGTCTGTGGGAAAAAATAGACCGTAGACATTAGGTCTATGTTTGCGTGGGGGAAAAAATGGCTCGTAGACAATAGGCCTATGTTATTTTGTTTTGTCTGTGGAAAAATAGACCACAGGTTTTACCTGCTTTTGTTTTCTTGTTTTCATGTCTGGAAAAATAGACCTGAGACATTAGGCCTATGTTTTTCGCCTGATGTCTACGGAAAAAAAAATAGACCATAGACGCCATCTATCTCTCTCTTTTAAGTCTAAACCTTCAAGATAAGACTGAGAATAAAGTAAAGAGAGAGAGACTTGGAAGCAAGTCTTAAGAAAGCGAGAGAATTTATTCCCCTCCAGAACGCCCATTATCAAAGCTACGCGGCTCAATCACGTGTATGAAAATGGCGTTCGCGTGACGGCCCCGAAATCTGTTCTGTGGGTGGCATTGGGCGTGAAATATATATATATAAATATATGGTCCATCTGTTCGAAGGACATGTATGCGTCTCTTCTACATAGTTCTTCTCTGTAGGCGTTCCTAAAGGGTGTTAGCTGTGTCCCTTAGTCTACTAACCGCATCATTTTTCGAGACTTTTAAGCCTTTTTTAGCCTGTTTTCAGTCTTGCTGTCCAGCGCCTCTGATTATCACTTCTGTTACTTCTTGTTACTTCATTCCTTTGTTTTCTGGGTTTTCCTATCTTGCTGTTCAGCCGCTCTAACTCTCTCTTTTCACTGTCTGAAGCGCTGAAAGATATGTTTCATTTCGTCAGGCAGTTGGAGGAACTTACCATTACATTTCCTAAAGATTTTCGAGAAGGAGACTCTCTCTCTCTCTCTCTCTCTCTCTCTCTCTCTCTCTCTCTCTCTCTCTCTCTCTCTCTCTCTCTCTCTCTCTCTCTTGCTGTAATGGACCACGTTTCACTGAACCACTCAAACCACCCTAGAAAAATGCATATTCATGCAACCCTTATATATATATATATATATATATATATATATATATATATATATATATATATATATATATATATGTGTGTGTGTGTGTGTGTGTATATATATATATATATATATATATATATATATATATATATATATATATATATATATATATATATATATATATATATGTATATATATATATATATATATATATATATATATATATATATATATATACACAAGATTTCAAGTACCTGTCTTTGAGGAAGAAGCTCGAGTAACAGATCTGAAAACAAGTATATGTACTGTAAAGTAGACGACCGCACGAAGATATCGTTTATTAATATAATTTGTCGACCACACGATATAGAAATGAATGTATACTTTGATTTATACTTTGATCCCAGAGGGGCTAGTACTAAACACGGCGCCCCAAGGAGCTTCCGCCATGCCTAGTACTAGCGCGTCGGGGTAGTGGCGCGTAGATAGCAAGCCAAAATAGCACCAGAATTCTTGAGAAATTGACCTTATGAACCGCTCTGGGGCCATAAGGTCGATTTTAAAAGACGCATTCATTGCAAATTGACCTTACGAGCAGATCTGAGGAAGAGCGTAAAGCGGGAACGAGTTGAAAAACGAGTTATGCCCCCCCCCGAGGTGTCGTCCTCCAATGAGAACTTGAGAGTTGAATTACGTAGGCTTCTCAAATATGCAGTTTTAAGGAAAAATCTTGATCGTAGTTCGTACCTTGTGTCCTTCAGCCCTAGCCTGAGGGTAATGAGCCAATCATGCGCGCATGTGCAAAGGAAATGATGTGGGTTTTTGTTTACGAAAAGATGTTAAAGCCTATATCCAATCATTCGTCTTTCAGCATAGGCCTAGGCTTTAAGTTCTGCTTCCGTTTCTTGTGTAAATTTCGTGGCTTGAGTTGTCACCAGTTTGAATTGTTATCCTTCAAAAGAAGTCGTAGATTTATTAGTCAGTTTAATGGTTTAGTTATCCAGCTCAGGAATGTGTGAATAAATTCATCTTTTTAAGTTTAATCATAGAAGCTAAGCCTAATCTTCAAGCGGATCTTTCCTAGAAAGTGACCCCCAAAGATTTTAACCCAGTATATATCCACCTTTGTGGCGTGTTTATTGCAAGCCCGTTGGGGATGACTGTAAAAACACAAACAAAAGACTGTAAATATCATAATGACCCCCCAAAAAATATTAGTCCTATACAACGACCCCACATCTTTGTTGGGGTCACTATGCAGGAAAGATCCCCTCAAGCATAATATTTTTATTTACAAAATTGGTGTTATTGTAGGAATTCCAATCCTAAGTTTCATCCTGTAAGGACAGTTCTTCAGAAGCCAGTTTTACAAGAGGTACCCCTTATTCCTGTCAGTTTTGATTTGGGGCAAATTATTCAGTGCTCTTCCTGATGAGAATAAAATCCGATTCTTTTTTCATTTTCCTTTTGGGGATTTCTGTGATCTAATATCTCTTATTCAAATCTCTTCCTTTAATTCTGTCAGCTTACTGTATCCGACCTGGCTCATTTTAGGCCTACTTTGTTTAGAAAATTGTGGGAAAGCCACCTCCTCTGGCTCTTTGCTTTCTTTTAAGCCTAATTGTTGCATTCTGCCACTTTTGGTACAGAAATCGCTTTTATTTAATCTTTTAGTTTCTTCTTTAACTTGTATATTTACTGTTACTTATTGGTTTATTGGTTGGTAACTAAAAAAAATGGTTTAACCAACTAACTGAGCCATCTCTAAAGACCTTGAAGTCTCCCAGGCTGGATTCACACCAAGAAGACCCCTTTTTTTTTTTACACAGGCCCAAATCGATAGGTGATTCAAAACGCAGCAACCGTCATTTTTTACGGTAACCAATTTATTTAAAGACATGTACATAAAGGCGAATTTGACAAGTCACCTTCAGAGTACAATGGCGCCAGGGAATTCCGAGATACGTGCGTGACAAAGTAACTCGAGTCTAGTTTTCGAGCGATGCTCCTGAACTGCAATTTTCAGAGCCGTGATTTTCCGCTCCGGCGCCGCTAATTCGTAGGTCTAGCATAATTTTTTATTCTTCAGCAGCTGCTGTTGCTGTTATGCTGTTGCTGTTATGCTGTTGCTGTTATGCTGTTGCTGCTTTTGTTACGTTCGCAGGTTGACACGTCTAAAAAAATGGGAATTCTCCCTCCATGATTTTCTGCTCTGGCGCCGTTAATGCTTCGGTCTAGGCTTGTTTTTTTTCCTTCTTCTTACGCAGCTGTTGTTGCTGTTGTTGCTGCTGTAATTGCTGTTGTTGTTGTTGTTGTTGTTACTGCTACTTTTGTTCTTGCTGTTGTTACATTGACACGTCTCGTAAAAGACTGGAAATTCTCCCGCCGTGATTTTTTGCTCTGTCGCCGTTAATGCTTAGGTCTAGAGCCGTTTTTCCCCTTCTTCTTACGCAGCCGCTGTTATTGCTGCTGCTGCTGTTGTTGTTGTAGTTGTTGTTTGTGTTGTTGTTGCTCTTAATGTTACCCTCTCAAGCTGACACATCTCGAAATTCTCCCGCCGTGGTTTTCTACGCTGGCACCGTTAGGGCTTAGGTCTAGGGTTGCTTCTCCCTCCTTGCGCAGCTGCTACTGCTATTGTTGTTGCTGCTGCTGCTGTTGTTGTTGCAGTTGTTTTTTGTGTTGTTGTTGTTGTTGTTGTTGTTACCCTCTCAAGCTGACAGGTCTCGTAAAGACCGGGATAGTCTCCCTCCAGGAAGGGCAAGCAGACGAACTCTTCCCCACACGGGCCGTCCAGATCGAAATCGCCTCCACATCTGTCTCCGAGGCCCTGCGAGCGCATGAAAGAAGAATTGAGAGAGTTAAAACAAAGGAAACGAGGAAGAAATGGAATTAAAACAAAGAAATAGCAAGAGAGAATCGTAAATGACTGGAAAAACAAACCTAGGCCTACTCCATTTCATTGTCTTGTTCGTAAGCGCAATACCATCAGATATTTCCTGAAGGCAAGACATAGTCTCTTGAATATCCTCGCGAATGCTTATGATAGGTAAAAGGAGTTAAAAGAAAGTGATAAAAGAGAGAAAAATGAGTTAAAACAAAAGAAGATCGCAACAATTGATCAGGAAACAAACTTAGGCCTATTCCACGTCACCGTCTTGTTGATAAGTACGGGATAATCAGCTACCTTCAGAGGGCTATAGACCTACTGTAGCCTTCTCTTAAGCCATCTCCAGGAAAATATATATTTGCCAGTCCTGTTCAGATTTATAGTGAAGTTGTATCAATGATTAAATTGGAAATAAGCACTCAATATGAAGGACTTTTGTACTGTAAAAGAGAATAACTATCTGCTAGAGAGATGAATCTCTTTGGTGACAGGTTTAAAAGGAGTTGAAACAAGGGTTTTAATTTAATTGAAAGTAAATTTTGAAAGTTAATGTCCCTGAGAGATAATTTTAAGTTATTCTCTTCAAATCAACATCAAATATTCCACAGCAATTTCAGTCACACAAGTTTTACCCCCCCAAAAATGAGGAAACAGTAACTAAAATTATCATTAAGTAATTGCAGTGAGAAGATTAGAAATTTGGTGTCAACTGGTCGAGCGGTTGGCTGGTGACTTAACCAGCCATATGTCAGCACAGGCCTTTAACCAGAGGCGTCCCTTAACTATGGCTAGGTTTTAATGGGAATAAGCCGTCTGGTGTAGACCCATGGACTCGGATTTACCAGCTAAGATGAATGTTATACCAATCAGACCTTGAATATGGATGAAGTAACTTCAAGGTACTTTTTGCCAATTTTTGACATGTAATCTTGGACCTAGAAAGGATTAAGATGCCTGGTATGCACCTCTGAACTCGCACAACCAAACAACCAAGACGAATGGCCCCTTAATCGTGACCTTGACTTACATTTTTGCATCTGGCGTTGGGGCAGCAGTAGCAAGGGTCGAAGGTGGCCCCGTGGGGACACTCCACCAGCGTCTTCTCAGGAGGACAGTTGCTCCTCTCTTGCTCGTAGTCTAAACAAGGGCAGAAAAAACTCCACGAGCTGGAGAAAGCAGAGGAATGGTAGTTTTAGATGTTGGACTACTCTGGGAAACAGGGTAAACATTCTGAGGTTGATAGGAATGTTTGGCAACTGGTCTAAACTAGGGCAGGAAAAACTCCACGAGCTGGAGAAAGCAGAGTAATAATGGCTTCTGACGTTAGACTACTCTGGGAAACAGGGTAAATGTTCCGAGTTTAACAGGAATGTTTGACAGCTGGTCTAAACAAGAGCAGGATAAACTCCACGAGCTGGAGAAAGCAGAGTAATGGTAGTTTAGATGGTGGATTCATCTGGGAAACAGGGTAAACATTGTGAGGTTAATATAAATGTATATCAGAAATAAAACAGGTTCTGTAAACTACAGTCTTGTAGAAAATATACAAAAATTTGGCGTCACTCGGTTACATGATTTTTCGAAAATCGATGGGACTTTATAATTCTAATAATATGGTCTTGTTCTTTTTTTTTATTCTGCCCAAAAAATAATAAAAAAAGATAAAGAATGCATGCTTTAAATCTAGCTGACGCCAGGTGTATTCAGAAAGCAAGTTTTTAAACGAATTGATTAGGAATGCAATGGAATATTTTTGGTTAGGATAAGCAGTACGTGTTTCCGAATAAAAACAATTATAATTTTGAGAACACAGATAATATTTTGGTTAGGTTAAATGAGTGGAACGTGTTCCCGAATAAAAACAATTATGAACAACTCTTTTTTTTTAAAGATTTGCAAAATTGAACACAAAAAATTGAAGCTTTTATTAAAATTCAAAGTATATTTGCCAGTATTGAATCATTTTTTTAACAGCAGGTGGCTTCCAAGAAAAGATAGAGCAATGCTTATTGTCACATTCGTACTTTTAACTCCTGAGTCGCTGACGAAAACTTGTGCAAATCAGCTTGAAAGCACGTCTCACTTACCTGTGGATGAAAGCGAGGCACAGGGTGACTGCAACAAGCAGGTGAGCCTTCATAATTAGCCTACTTCGGTTGAGACTCAGCCGACCTCTCCGTACAGGAACTGAGAAAGAACTAGACTCAGCTATGAACTGGCAGCCTTTATATACTCGTATAAGTATTCCTTTGTGCCACAGTTCCCCCAGCCGAAAATACAAACAAGAGAACCATAAAAATAAACATTTCTTGGGTCAATAAGATCGAATATTCAAAGTTTAGGCACTCAGGTTTATCTTTGAAGTTCTTAGGCGAAAATATAAAAAAGAAAACTATAAAAAAGCATTTCTTGAGTGCATAAGATCGAATGTTCAATCTGAAACCACTCGACTTTGTCCTTAAGGTTCTTGAAACTGAAACGAACTGCTAGCCGGCGACTTCTATAGTCGTTCAAACCGGATTTTCCGAGAACGGCCCAAAGCACCTTTAGCCCGCTCCTGTGACGCTGAAATGGCCCCTGTACCCTTCTTCTTCATGCTGTGGAACTTCTCAGGGGCTTGTTCCATGTGAACAGGGTTCATCTTCTGAACAACAACAACAACAACAGTAATAATAATAATAATAATAATAATAATAATAATAATAATAATAATAATAATAATAATAATAATTATTATTATTATTATTATTATTATTATTATTATTATTATTATTATTATTATTATTATTATTATTATTATCATTATTATTTTCCTTAAGCAAGGGATAAGACTATTTCTTTCCCATAAGAGAAAGATAATACTATTACTTTCCCATAAGAGAGAGATGATACTATTACCTTCCCATAAGAGAGAGATAATACTATTACTTTCCCTTAAGGGAGAGATGATACTATTACCTTCCCATAAGAGAGAGATAATACTATTACTTTCCCTTAAGGGAGAGATAATACTATTACCTTCCCATAACAGAGAGATAATACTATTACTTTCCCTTAAGGGAGAAATAATACTAATACATTCCCATAAGAGAGAGATAATACTATTACTTTCCCTTAAGGGAGAGATAATACTAATACATTCCCATAAGAGAGAGATAATACTATTTCTTTTCCTCAAGCGAGAGATAATACTATTTCTTTCCCCTAAGAGAGAGATAATACTATTACTTTCCCTTAAGCAAGAGATAATACCATTTCTTTCCCATAAGAGAAATATAATACTATTTCTCTTCCCCAGAGAAAAAAAAATACTGTTTCTTTTCCTTCAGTGAGAGATAATACTATTTCTGTTCCATAAGAAAGAGACAATACTCTTTTCTCGTGCGAGCGTGTGTGTGTATGTGTGTTTTTGCTTGGAATACGAGTTTTTATAAATACGCGTTTGAGCGTATGGGAAAAATCATCACCATTTGACAGTTTTTAGTTATTATGTAATTATTTGTATTCATGCGTTTGTTTGTTATTTGTCATTTTTGTTCTTCCTTCTACTTGTTATGTATATGCTTATTCATTATATACTTATATACATTTACTCTTATTTCATATTCTTTAGTACTTTACTGTAAATATTCTATATATATATATATATATATATATATATATATATATATATATATATATATATATATATATATATATATATATATATATATATATATATATATATATATATATATATATATATATATATATATATATATATATATTATATATATATATATATATATATATATATATATATATATATATATACATTTACTGATATTTCTTATTCTTTAGTATTTTACTGCACATATTTATACATTTATACTATATATCTATACACATATACATGCACTATCTATGTATATATATATATATATACATATTTATTTATTTATTTATGAAAGGTGCAGTGCTAAGAGGTCATTATTTGACCTTGATCCGGAAGATATAAATATTAAATCAACATTGAATCAACAGGAACATGAAACACACAGTACTACAAAAAAGGACATTTTATTGACCTTTAACAAAAAAGACATATCTCACTGGGGCCCGGCACTCTCTGCCTTCTTACATATCTCCCGAATTCCCGTCTTCTGTCCCTCGGGATTCTCCACGCAGGCGTATCCATCAGGGCAGGGCCCGTGGACCCTCCAGGGGCCTCCGCACTCCTCTCCGGGACCCTGCGTTGGAATAGGATTAGAAGGATATGGATAAAGCTGGTTGCATTTCGAGGCTAATTGAAAAATCCCTCATATTTTTTTAGCCTGAGATTAATATTTTAGACAATAAGATTTATTTGATTTAGGTAAAGCATTTCCTTTGGATTATGTCACTGAATTTAGGGTGTAATAATGGTATTTGAATTCAGTAAAATGTTTTTTTTTAGGTATTAATGGTTTTCTGCGAAGATAGAAAATTAATGCTGGACAGTGTTCTTTAGAATCAAAAATGCCTATACACGTTTGTGTTCCAGGCTAAATTGTTGTTCCAGTCTAAATTATTGTTCCAGGCTAAATTATTGTTCCAGCCTAAATTATTGTTCTAGTCTAAATTATTGTTCCAGTCTAAATTATTGTTCCCGTCCAAATTATTGTTCCAGTCGAAATTATTGTTCCAGTCGAAATTATTGTTCAGCCGAAATTATAATTCCAGTCGAAATTATGGTCCCACTGTAACATCAAATTATTGTACTATCAAAGAATACTACGTTTTTTTTATTCCAGTTTAAGGGTTAGAAGCTTTATAAAAAAAAAGTGCTGGAAACTTTTTAAAAAAGTGCTAGGAGTTTTAAAAAAATTTGGAAACTTTAAAAGAAAGTTAGAGAGTTTAAAAATTTCTGGAAACTTGAAAAAAATAAGTGTTAGAAACTTTAAAAAAGTGCTGGAAACTTTAAAAAAAGTGTTAGAAACTTTTTTAAAAAGTGCTGGAAACTTTTGAAAAAGTGCTAGAAGGTGAAAAAGTTCTGGAAACTTTGAAAATGTTAGAAACTTTAAACAGTGCTGGAAACTCTAAAAGAGTGTTAGAAACTTTGAACAGTGCTGGAAACTTTAAAAAAAGTGTTAGAAACTTTAAACAGTGCTGGAAACTTTAAAAAAAGTGTTAGAAACTTTAAACAGTGCTGGAAACTTTTAAAAAAGTGTTAGAAACTTTAAACAGTTCTGGAAAATTTTTAAAAAGTGTTAGAAACTTTAAACAGTGCTGGAAACTTTAAAAAAGTATTAAAAACTTTAAACAGTGCTGGAAACTTTAAAAAGTGTTAGAAACTTTAAACAGTGCTGGAAACTTTAAAAAAAAGTGTTAGAAACTTTAAACAGTGCTGGAAACTTTAAAAAAAAGCGTTAGAAACTTTCAAAAAAGTGCTTGAAACTAAAAAAAAAGTGCTAGAAACTTTTAAAAAGTTTCAGAAAATTTTAAAAATAATTAGGAACTTTAAAAATTGTTAGAAACGTTCAAGAAAAGTTGTTGGAAACTTATAAAAACTGGTAGAAACTTTAAAAAGTGTTGGAAGCTTTAAAAGAATGTTAGAAACTTTAAAAAGTGTTAGAAGTTTTAAAAAGTATTAGAAGCTTTAAAAAGTGTTAAAAAATTTTAAAAAGTTTGTAGAACCCTCTTAAAAAGTGTTATGAACTTTAAAAAGTGTTAGAAACCTCTAAAAAAGTGTTATAAACTTTAAAAAAGTGTTCGAAACTTTAAAGAAAGTGTTGTGAACTTTAAAAAAGTGTTAGAAATTTTCAAAAAAAATCTAGAAAGTTTTAAAAAGGTGGTAGAAACATAAAAGTGTTCGAAATTTAAAAAAAAATAGTGTTACGAACTTTAGAAAAAATTTAAAAAGTGTTAGAACCTTTAAGAAAAGTTCCAGAAACTTTCATAAAGAGAAAAATTGTCAGAACTCACGTTGACACATTTTGGACAGCAACCGCAGGCGTCTGTTGTCAAGCCATAAGGACAAACGGAGTCGCTCAGTTCCCTGCAGTTGGGTTTGGCATCCCAACAAGGACAGGAGAGACCCCACGTACTGAAAAGGAAACAGTTGGTCTTTAATGTCTCTCTCTATCTCTCTGTCTCTCTCTCTATGACCACATTCACCTGACTATATATACATATATTTATATATATATATATATATAAAATCACTTACCTTTGAACTACTGCAAAACACAACACAGCCACAGCTATCAAACTGAACCGATTCATTTTTCCCCAAAAAAACTGGAAAATAAGTTCGCTAAAATCGAGATGTCTCACTTCCAAGGGAGTCGAGGAAACACTGGCTCGCCCCACGACCAACCAAACCTTTTATATATAAGGGGTGAGGAACCCGTCTCTAAGACCTGGATAGAATAAAAGAAAAAAAAATGAAGTAGTCCTGGCGTACCTAAGGTCGATTCTTGGTGTCCTCGCCGTTTGACTTTTAGCCTTAAGTTGGAATGAAGGATTTTGGAAATGTCATTCTTCCAAGAAAACATAAGAAAATGAATAGGTGAATAAAAATAGTGTCCAGATACGAAAAGGAATACGATCCAAACACATAAATCTTTCATGTAACCGTTGGGAGAGTATCATGTTGATTCGCAGATACCTGTTGGCCTTCAACTCATTTCAAGGTTACCTTGATGGCTCATAACTTATATATACCTTTTATTAGACTACTACGTGATTAGGGTCCTTCTGCTAATAATGTACGTTCGCTTACTCATCAGTCTGGGGATGCAGTGAGATGAATATTGAATGAGGAAAAGATTCTCGGTCAGCCGTGGCCAGATCCGCGTTGCATGTCAGTGAGATTTGGGAAATATTTTGTCTAGCTTCTAAGTTAAACTGGTTCCTCAAATAATGGTGTTTTACTTCTTCATGCATTCCTCAAATAATGTTGTTTACTTTTTTCATACATTCGTGTGAAACTCTGAATGAAAGGTTCAATTTATACGTGTCGTATTTGAGGTGTGTATAATCTTACTTTGGATGCTAAACTGAAAATTTAGGCTCCAAGGCTGAGATTCAAAAGCTCCCTCAGACTTCAAGTTTTCAGTTCTCTGGATTATAACTTACAGGATTATATTTTGAGGTCAACATTGCAAGAATTACATTTCTGAAGCCTAAGCTGTTAGGCTGAAGTCAATGGTGCAAGGGATACGTTCTTTGAATTACATTTCTGAAGCCTATGCTGCTAGGCCTATATATTCCTAAAGCCAATGGCGTCAGGGTTATGTTCTTGAAACCACTTCTTTCTGTTACTTAATCAAAACGACCCGATTCTCCAAATATATTTTACCTTTTCTTCTCTTCAAAGACATTATTATGATTCCTGTGGACCATCTTTCGTCTTCATCTCTTCTGGCACTGGAAATCCTGGAATTGTGGCACTTTGTATCACTAAAGTCATGACCTCAGTTACTGAAGCCTATATGTCCCTTCTTCTTCTTCTTCTTCTTCTTCTTCTTCTTCTTCTTCTTCTTCTTCTTCTTCCTTTGCCAAAGCTCTCTCTCAATCGCGGAAGAGAAAGAGTGTGGCAGGAATGTTAGACGTCAAAATTGATTTAGGAAAATCAAATGGAATCAAAACGTCATCGAAATTAATGGAATTATAAAGCCATGGAACGTATATACATCTCCCTAATATTCATTTCTTCCCCATTGCGGCTACGTTCGTACTAGGAGTAGAATCCAAGCATAATCCGGCCAACAGGATATGAAGTACCCACGCCCTCGGGAGGGGCAAGTTTTATACTTGTAGACCGGTTCCAGTCACCTCCCTGTGGTACTCCTGAGGTCTCCGCAGTACTGTCCGCTCCCCCGGAGTACT
This sequence comes from Macrobrachium rosenbergii, assembly GCA_039081455.1. Classification (NCBI taxonomy): domain Eukaryota; kingdom Metazoa; phylum Arthropoda; class Malacostraca; order Decapoda; family Palaemonidae; genus Macrobrachium; species Macrobrachium rosenbergii. Next base: position 51,155,586 of record JANJGK010000017.1, read on the forward strand.
CCTGAGGTCTGCGCGGTAATATTTAACCCCATGACTTCTCTTAAGGCCTCTGTGATACTGCTGACTCCCCTGGAGTACTCCTGAGGCCTCCACTATACTGTCTACTCCCCCGGAGTGTTCCCGAGGCTTCTGCATTATTGGCCATTCACCAAGAGTACTTTTAAGGCCTCCACAGTATCGTTTACTCCCCTCAGAGTACTCCTGAGGCCTCTGCAATAATATTTACTCCCCTGGAGTACTCATGAGACTTCCGCAATACTGTATACTCCCCCGGGTACTACCGAGGCTTCCACGATACCGTTTACTCCCTTGAGGTATTGCTGAGGCCGCCATGTTTCCACCCACTCCCTCTACTCCCTGTTCATTTGGCCGAGAGCTTCTTAAAAATTCCTTGACTGTGCCTGAATTTTCCCGTGTCTCCCCAGTTCTTGCCTTTGAGATCCGCAATATTGAGTGCGATGATCAGTCCCGTTTGAAAAAATGACATAGTTTTCCCCCTTTGCATTGTACACTTGAGACCATATACCGAAGTTTTGAAACGTCAACATTACAGTTATTGTACTGGTTTTTTTTGTATTAATATAGGATCAGTGTTATTTTCACTGTTGTTATTAACAACTTGCCCAGTAATGCTTTTTTTGGGATGATTTCGAGGTGCCTGTAGGACGTCAAGATGCATTCAAGATGTTATTGGAAATTTTTAGGCCGATGAAAATTGATTATCAAGGCTCATAATCTCTCTCTCTCTCTCTCTCTCTCTCTCTCTCTCTCTCTCTCTCTCTCTCTCTCTCTCTTCAGGCTACCCGTCCCACTGGCCTCTGTTGCTCTTGAACGTATGAAGTAGGAAAGCAATTTCGCTATTAGGAAGCCAGAGATAGAGGGGCTTTCGTATAGTCACAGTTCCGCGCCTTACGTCATGAAGTGGTGTTTCTTCTCTATCAAGGTCACTTATACACGATAAACCGTCACGTTTTGGTTAAAAACGGTGAATTAGATTGTAAAATTATTATTTACTAGTATAAACCTTAAATAGACAGATATGACAGCATGAGTCTGTATTATCGAGTGAAAAACACGACTGCAACGTTCTTAAGCCGAAGCAAACGCATCCACCAAAACAATGCATTCCGAGATGCGCATAAAGTTAAACAATTAGGCGCATAAGTCTATACTTTTACGTTAACATGAAATTTTAACGATGACTGGAATCTAAGACGTACTTATTCTCGTCGTATCTGACAGCAGCAACGTCTATTGATGTTGGAAATTGACGTCAGGCAACGTTTAAACGTCAGATTGACGTAAGATAACTTGGTCAAGCGAAGCGCAAGGAACTTTGGAGCATAGGTCTATGCTTCTATGTTAAAATGAAACTTGACATTGACTGAAATCGTAAACGTATTTATTCTCTTCATACGTAACGACAAAAAATTCTAAAGATGTTGGAAATTGACGTTAGGCAACATTTTTCAAACGGCAGAATGACGTAAGGTAACTTGGTCAAGCGGAGCGCGAGGAATTTTCCCCTAGGCTATGCACTAATCTGAAGGTCACCTTTGGGAAACTTGTCTGTTTCATACGTATTGCTTTTCGTAAAAGAGTCTTCTGTTTTTACGGAAAAAAGAAAGAAGTAGTTGTGTTCAATCTGTAGGATTCTTTGTCATGTTTTTGTTTATTGATTGATCGATTTTAAATTTATAGGCCTAGCCTACTCTTTTTTTGTGGTGGACATTTAGCAAGGTACAGTTAGGGATGTTAGACTTATGGGCTTAGCTAGTGGTGAGATATATATATATATATATATATATATATATATATATATATATATATATATATATATATATATATATATATATATATATATAGAGAGAGAGAGAGAGAGAGAGAGAGAGAGAGAGAGAGAGAGAGAGAGAGAGAGAGAGAGAGAGAGAGAGAGAGAGAGAGAGAGAGATCCTTGATACAAGCCTATCCATTAGTACACGTTTTAATCAAATCGTTCTCAATCATTTCCTTGTTCCTTCTTGAGTTTCGCAAGCCATGAAGGACAAGTGTGCGTTGTAGGAGGAAGGTAACCGATTATCTCCTTCTTCTTCTTCCTCTTCTTCTTCTTCTTCTTCTTCTTCTGCTTCTTCTTCTTCTTCTTCGCAAAGAATGATTCACTCGGTTGTCAGGGTAGGCTGTGGGTCGCATAGAAAACGAACTTTATGAATATTCTGTCGTTTTTCTTATTTTTTCAGCTGTTCGGGTACCTGAATTGGTTATGTATGTATGTATGTATATATGTATATATATATATATATATATATATATATATATATATATATATATATATATATATATATATATATATATATACACATTTGTAAAGTTTTTTCCAAGCTGACATTCTTCCACAAGACAACTGAACGATTTGATATTGTAGGTCTATAGAGATGAAAAAAATAAAAGTGTCTATATTTGTGATTTTTAGGCCTATGTGCGTCTATTATATATTAATTAAAAAGTCAAAGTTTTGTGATTCATATTGAATATTAGTATTAATGCTATATTTCAGCTCGTAGTGTATAATATATATATATATATATATATATATATATATATATATATATATATATATATATATATATATATATATATATATATATATATCACAAAACGTTTAACGTACTTTAATTAGTATAATAGACACGCATAAGCCTAAATAACACAAATATAGACACTTTTTTTATCTCCATAGGCCTACAATGTCAAACTATTCAGGTGTCTTATGGAAGAATGTCAGCTTGGAAAAAACTTTACAAATTTAGCCAAACTTTTTATGGTATCTGATAGTGAAAACAGCAGCATCTTCAGTAAAAGTCACAATATCAAAGAAACTAAAATGTTTTCAGTTGCAGATTTAAGTCCCAAACTGGTTTAACAGTGTTTAATGTCATTAGACGCATGAAGAAACCAGCTGATTTCAAAGCTTCTGCTTATAAACCATGAACATGTAAAGGAGCCGTTGAGAGTATTCCAGGAACAGTAGTAGTAATTGTAGTGATGGTTTTGGCCTGGGTTTGGCCATGAAACGGCTCCCTCGCTCGTTCTATTTCACTTCGGCTGCACTTGTTTAAGTATATTTAAGTATATTTAAGTATATTTTAGTATATTTTCTCTGCGGAATTCTCCAGATGTCCGCAAAGCCTCTTTGCTTATAGGCCTAGGTTAAGGGTAGAGGCTTTGTCTTTGTAACGGCGCCTCAGTTGAAACCACAAACGATGCTGGACTTCCATCTTTCTTTCATTTTTGATAAAAAAAATATTGTTCCTCGGATGACTATTCTGGTTTTTTGCTCCGCTAAATACGATCCAGAGGATTGCATATAGCGTGCGTTTGCGCTAGCTTTCGATCGCAATCGTTTGCGCTAGCGTCCAGCGGTACTAATCGTTTGCGCTAGCGGACGTTATATGTAGAGACTACTTATCTAGAAGCCGTGTTGTGCTTTCGAAAAAACGGTCGACAGGAGGAAGGAGTTGTGGAGCTTAGAACGCTCATTCCAAAACGCTTAGGAAAAACCAAAGCTCTATGAATTATACTCTCTTAAACTGCGAAGATTACGCGCGCTCAGACGCGCTGTAGCAAGTAGGCGCGCCGACAGCTATTTAAATGTTCCACAGTTACGCGTTTCTATTATAGTGTGACGTAACAGGAGTTTGGTTTTCCGAAGGATTTGAGAAGAAGAAGACTTTTCCTTGAGTTGCTTTGGTTGCACACATTAGATTTTTAAAGTTTGTCACTGTGAGTACTTACTTACACCTTAGGCCTACGTTAAACTCATCATTTCAGTCTAGACGTTAATGAGCGGTAGGCCTATATACCTACGTGATTTTAGCAGATTTTGAAGTTATACCTTTTCCTTTTATCATTCGAACAGACCCAAGTCACGAGACGAGAATTACGTCAGAATTCTTTAACTTCATATTTTGAGAATCAGACCTGTGGTTAGGAGTTCATTTTGATTCAGTCTTCTTATATAAAACAAGAAATTCATTTGTTGGTGATTGTCAGGAAATGTTTCAGGATAAATAAGTTAAGTTTTCTTTTAGAAGACTGACGAACTAGATACGCCTGCTGAGTTGTGCAATCCTATAGTACTGGAGTTTGTGAGACTCTAGTACTATATGTGTAGTTGATCGCAAGTGCACTTTACAAGTGTCGTGGCCTTTGTAGCAGCTTCATAAAACTATTATGGTATATTACTGTATAAAATATGTTAAACCTCTTTAATACTGCTCAGTTTGCTAGGAGTTTCATTTTGGCTACGACCAAAATGTGCAATTGTTTTCTTAGTGCGGTTGTGGAGTCTCCTGATCTCCCAATGTTTAAGCAAGGAGCAAATTCTCTCTCTCTCTCTCTCTCTCTCTCTCTCTCTCTCTCTCTCTCTCTCTCTCTCTCTCTCTCTCTCTCAAAAGTAGTAGTGCCCTTTGTTGGCCGAACCGGTTGAGCTTCAGACTGTCATTCGATGCCGGAGGTCAATTCCCGCGGCCGGCTGATGAAGAGTTAGAGGAATTTATTTCTGGTGATAGAAATTCATTTCTCGCTATAATGTGGTTCGGATTCCACAATAAGCTGTAGGTCCCGTTGCTAAGTAACCAATTGGTTCTTAGCCACGTAAAATAAGTCTAATCCTTCGGGCCAGCCCTAGGAGAGCTGTTAATCAGCTCAGTGGTCTGGTAAAACTAAGGTATACTTAAATTTTTTTTTTTCTCAAAAGTAGTCCTACTAAGGAAATGCACGAAACTTTTAAAATTCTCAAAATAAACAAAAAATTAGATCCAAATATGAATGATTTAGTTTCTGCGATTCTCTTGCTGTTGTAGACCAAGTACCGGATTGTGTCAGATTTCCTCTTGGACACCGAGAGACCCCCGCCCCCCCTCTCTTGTGCCAAATTGACACGACAGGACATGGATACTAAATATTATAAAAGAGGTATAAAAAAGGGGGATGAAATTAAAAAAAAAAAAAGTGCGAAGAGGCATAAATTGAAATAAAAGTGGTTGAGCAGGAAGGAACTTATCCTAAGTTTTTGCCTTTTATAGACTAATAATCAATCTCAAGTTGGGTATTATAAGCTTAATGCGTTAAGGGCCATCTATAGCCGTTCTTGAAAGAAGAAGAATCTCTATTCGACTTGTTTTCTTGGCTTATAAGGAAATAAAAACAAACAAATGCAATCCGAAGCGAACGGGTCACCCTGGTACGTCACGTCATGTCCTGATTATGGCTTCACTCTACCTCGTTCAGATCCACACTTTATCTTTGTTGTTATTCGATGTTTGTGGGCATTCTCTCGTCTGAACATGAGTTAAATAGACTCTAAACGACTTAAGCCGATAGTTTCGTCCTCCATGAGTCTGTGTATCAGTCCAGCAATCAGTTAATCAGTCTGTTCTCACGGCATCCCCAAGGGTGATGCACATGTTTACCACGATACGATTAATAGGCCTAGCCATTACCCGCCATAGAAAAAAACTGCCCTTTCCCTTCCCTCGTAGCGACTCTGCAAGTCTTCTCAAACACGCACAAGGATGTCTCCCTGAAAAAGCATTGCCGTCACTCAAAAGAAAGCCCATTTTTAATCTCTGACGAAGAAGAAAAAGAATAATAAGCAGATGAGCAACATCGGCCTAAAACCTGTTCGACGGCGGCTACCCAGCTGCATGCGGCAGCATCATCATCACCACCCATAAATACTAGACGCGCTCAGTTCCTCGAGCCAGTGGATGCTAAGTCGCCCTTGAGATAGGTGATCCTCCAACCGAAGCCCGGTGTGAAAAGGGACCCCCAAACGCGGCTCTTTGAGATATAGATAGCTTAGGAAAAAGGAGAGAGGGAGAAAGAGTTGAGACAGACAGCCGACTCGTGTGCATCGTAGATTACAAAGTGGCTTCTTCTTCTTCTTCTTCAGTCATCATGAAGGCTGTTGCGATCTTCATTGGTTTGTGCGCTCTCGCAGTGAGGTAAGCGATTTTGTCAACATGACATTATTGTGTTTTGTTCGTTTTGGTGTTGTATAATGTATATATTGAATGATAATAACTATAACGCTGAATAAGTGTGAATTATATGTGGAAATTTCCGGACATAAACCGGATTGTGGCATGAGGCCACGTGGCGTGAAATGATTATTAAATTCTACCCAGAATCTAACACGGGTTGTATCTTCCTTTCAAGTCAAGAAAACAATTTAAAACAAGACTTTTCTTCGGTCAAAAGCAGCATCAAAGTCTATTATACTGAAGTTTATGGGGTAGGGTGTATAAATTCTGATAAAAACACGTTTTAAAGGTAAAAACAGTTTTCTTCGAGTTTTCTTTGGCAGTTAATGACAGGTTGCCTTCATGAGTGATTGAAACAACACATAAACGATAATTGGAAAGTTTATTATAAGAATATCTATTGAAAAATTCTGCTTTCAAACCAAATGTTCTTATGACAGTAGGCCTAACCTGGAGTTACAACATGGACGTCAACAAATACTCAAATTTCCTTTTGTAATTCATTTCAAAGATACAAAACAGGAAGTTACAACTCTTCCTGGAACAAACCAGAGTCAGTTCCACTTTCCAAAGTTAATTCCTCCTACTTGTACACACTTTTTTTTTTTTTTTTTTTTTTTTTTTTTTTTTTTTTACATTTCTTCTCCTTGTGTACCCTTGTTCTGAATTCTTTCTAGTACTAGCCACGGCCTGTCCTGTGTCCCATGTTCCCTTGACGGGTCAGGTTGTCCAAGGGGCAAGCTGACAGAAGCTGAGTGTCCTTACGGGGTCGTCAAGGACATCTGCGGTTGCTGTGACACCTGCGCTAAGGTAAGACACCTGTGGAAGGCATTGATTAGCAGTTGGGGACGAGTCTAGACCAGTGGGAGAATCTCAGATGAGACCTTGCCATCGTAGGTCTATAAGATTTTTATTGTTTCATTAAACTTTTTTTATTGCAGTTTTCATTTTCATGTTTTGAATTAATGGAACTAAGCCAATACGCTATATTTAACAATATTTTCAGTCAGTTTCAGTCCTACATTTGACAAGGCGGGTATAATAGAGTGTACCAATACATGGCAATTTGCTTGCAATATATTTATGTCGCAAGCAAAACTGTGTATTATACAACATTGCCATACATTGCGATTTTCTGAACTACAGGTATGTTGCTAGCAAAACTGCGCATAATACTGTATTGCTACTTATTGCAATTTGCTTGCAATAGTTATTTTGCAAAATGGAGTATAATGCAAAATTGCAGTGCATAACAATGTGCTTGCACTACAGTTAATTTGCTAGCAAACAGGGTACAATACAAAATTAGCAAAACTGTGTATAATATAAAATTACAATACATTGCAGTGTACTTGCAATGCAGTCAAGTTGCAAGCAAAATTCCTAATAACACAAAATTTTAATTGGTTTGCAATACAGTTATGTTGCAAATGAATCTGTGTATCCTAGAAAATTTAAATTGGTTGGAAATACAGTCACATTGCAAGCAAAACTGTTACAATACATGCCAATACGTTTGCAATGCAAGCAATTCCCCCCTTTCGAACGCCACACCACCACTGAGGAAAACCCGTTATGCATTTGCAGGGCCAGGGAGAGGAATGCGGGGGTCCTTGGGGCATGCTGGGAACATGCGGGACAGTCTACGCATGCGTGTCCAACGACGTCAGTGGTCCACGGTTCCAGGCTGTCGGACGGTGCGTGTAGGAAGGAACGCGTTTGGTACGGGTATCGACCGGACGCCGTTTGATACGCGTATCGTACGGATGACGAGAGAGAGAAACAAACAATTAACTTGATGCTGGAGGAATTGAGAGTGTTTATAAGTGATTTTTTATATATATATATATAATTTGTTGTTTATTTCTTTCTGTTTAAGAATCTGGTCTTAGAGAATTAATAACTGATGTACTTTGGAGATTATTAAGAGGAATGAGATGGTCTTGAAATGTCAAAGATTTTGTAGCTCGTCCGCCATCTTGGATTTCAAGTAAACCAATATTCAGACTGTTTTTATTCTGCTCCTAATTTTTATTTAGTATTTTTTAATATTTTATTCATTTTCTCATTTCATTATTCACTTGCAGATTTACTAAGCAAATGTGCTATTTAAAATCTAAGGTTCCTTGTCATGTGATAACATTGCTTCTCAATAAATATGTTGACCGATTTGGAGTGTATGTATACCTGATAGTCAGTCGAATGAGGTTGTTTACAGAGTGAAGAGAGGTGTGAGGCCTACAGCCTCATCCTTAAAGCACCCTCTCAGAGGTGATCTTCCCTTTTGTGACGCCATTTTCGTGTTTCATGGAATCTATCGGTTCATAGGAAAGAAACTTTGCTTCACCTTTTAAATGAGGCTTTGATTTAATGGCATTCGGGCCAAAATAAGGTTTTTTTTTTTTTTGTAGGCCTATGGCCCCTAAGGGTGTGTTCAAACAGTAATTAGCAAAGCCTTCTAAAAATCGTCTGGGTGTGAACTCTCCTGGTTCCAGTAATATCTTGTTATTGGAACCTTATTTCTCATAATAATAATAATAATAATAATAATAATAATAATAATAAAACTCAAGCACCTAGCAAATAATTGTCATCAGCCAACTGTCATTGGTTAAATTGCACATTAATTAACCTTTCGTTTATATTAAAATGTCAGGGCATAATAGATGATGTCAGAACTCTGATGACGTAATCATAATAATCATCATCATCTTCCTTTCCCACGAGAGAGAGAGAGAGAGAGAGGAAGTCACTAATGTCATCAACGCCCATCAAGGGTGATTCAAGTGAATTCCCTTTATTAATTAAATCATCAATTTATGGGAAAAGTGGGATGACTAACTCGGGCGAGAACATGATTGGAATTTTTCAGTCTCGTAACTTCCGTCACACTTGGAACTCATTTACACATTACGTGCATGCACATATGGGTGTGTGTGTGTGTGTGTGTTTGTGTGTGTGCGAGAGAGAGAGAGAGTGAGTCTATGTGTACTTTATAGAGCGTAATATTGTATTATTTATCAGCCTACAGCGTTTTTTAGAAGGGTGCGTCTAATGCACCACAATTCACTCTCTACCTTGGCGGTCTTTTGAAAGCATAGTCTAGAGGGGGCCCGCCCCCAAACCCTCCTTGCAATATTCCCTAGACTTATTAACTCTATAACGATTATTCGGTATAACTAAACGCATGCGCAAAGACGGAACATCGCCAAATAAGCTGAAATAAAAGAAAAAAAAAAGATCACTCTCTGAGAAACCTGTTTGAATCATAAGCCGCGCCTTCCCGACCGCCCCGGAGTCTAGATACGTAGCGCTTGCTTGTTGGATATGCCTTGCTTGCTTGCTTTCTCGAGGAGCGAGAAGGTGACCTCTAATAATGAAGAGAAGTTAGCAGGGTGAAGAACCTGCTGACGTCAGCTGAGCAACGGCAAATGAGAAAAGAAGAAGGTTTGACTTTTCGGTGTAGGTCTAGTTTTAAAGATGGCTCGCGCCTTCGCAGTTGCTATGAGAGCTTAAAGATATTTTATACTTTCACGACTTCATTGGGAAGTGTCTTCGAACCTTCATGTTGACCGGTATAAAAAGGGAACATTTAAATGCATTCGCATTTTGAAAAATATCAGTTCAGTGGCTTAGAAGTTCTGGTTATTTGGAAGAATGTGGATAAAGAATTTGCCATCTTTTTGCGAGTTGGATGATTATAATTATGGTCGGGTTATATAAACACGTACAATCAACAAAACGAGATTTTTTCGTTAATAATTCTTTTTTGATTCTGAGATAATGTTGTTTTTCTCTGCAGAAAAAAATTTAAAAACCAAGTTTATTCTGTAATATGCTTCTAGTTTAAACCAAATCGAAACAAATTGCCGAATGGTTAGCTTTGTTCCCGCCAAATCTTTAGTCATGTTAGCAAATTTTCAGTTTACTTTTACAAGAAAAATAGGCCTATTTTCTTGTAAGAAATTAACCAACCTTCATTTCATGAAAAAAAAATTTGGTCACATTGCAGGGCATATGGCAACTGCGACATACCCTCAAGTAACTTGATAGCCAGTGATTGATTTGATATTAACAACTGGCGTCACAACTCTTAAGACTGTTTGTAATGAAATTATCATCCTGAGACCTTGCCGTAAAGGAAGTTTGGGTGGAAGTTTTCCATTTTGATGTTCTAAGTTTTTAGTTTGGAAAAGGTCCTATAGATGGCACTCATTGTGTTTACATTTGAGTGCTAAGTCACACGTCAGTCATTCAAAATAACTTCGTAGACATGGCGTAACTTCCAGTCCATTGCTCTGAATACCAAGGAAAGATTCATGAAAACGCAGAAGCTATCAACACGTAACTTTATTCCCGTATAAAAGTATTATTCTACAATATGGCATAACTTAGGGGTTACTCTATTTGGCTTCCATCTTACTGTAGCATCTCCACCTCCAACCCACTGTCGACTGATCCTCCTACTGGGCTTGTGGGAACAGTCTTCTGGCATTTTCCCTTGAAGTGGTACTTCTCCTCGTCTCCTGGCTTGGGGATGCACGTGTATCCCTTGGCGCACCTTCCGGAGATGTCCCAGGGGCCTCCGCACTCTTCGCCAGGTCCCTGGAAATGGAGAGAATTTTCCTTAAGTTGATTTCAGAGGATGAGTTTATACCTTAAATTCTATTCATTCGTTCTTAAGACGCGTCCTTACTTCGATGAAACATGTTATCAAAACATGTTGGCAACTTATCAAATACATATCGCCAACAGGTTAAAAACATGTTGGAGACTTATTTCATACAAATCACCAACAGGTTAAAATCATGTTGGAAACTTATTGCATACATATCACCAACAGGTTGAAAACATGTTGGATACTTATTGCATATATATTGCCAACAGGTTAAAAACATGTTAAAAACTTATTGCATAGCCTACATATCACCAAGAGGTTAAAAACGTGTTGACAATATATTGTGTACATATCACCAACAGGTTAGAAGCATGTTGAAAACTTATTGTGTACACATCACCAACAGGTTAAAAACATGTTGGAAACTTATTGCGTACATATCACCAAGAGGTTATAAACATGTTGGAAACATACTGATACATATCCCCAACAGGCTAAGAACATGTTGGAAACTTACTGCATACATATCACCGACAAGTTAAAAAAATGTTGGAAACTTACTGCATACATATCACCAACAGGTTTAAAAACATGTCGGGAACTTATTGTGCACATATAACCAACAGGTTAACCAACATGTTGGCAACTTGACACAGGCCAACTGGTTGGTAACATGTCAGTAACTCTAAGCAGACAACAAACTTTAGGCAAGTGGTGGATTTTCGCATGATACAGTTGTCTGGATTACCAATAAAGTCATTGACATATATTCAACCGGTTTGTAATATGTATGCAACAAGTTTCCACCATCTGATTATGACATCACTGCAATTATTTAGACACAGTCTTTATTTACCTTGGCGCAAACTTTGCAGCATTCACAGTGGTCCAAGATGATCCCAAAAGGGCATTCTACCTCTGTCAACTTCCTCTGCTGACAGACGGAGCCATCTGGCGGGCAGTAGCAAGACAGACCCTCAGTGCTGTAGGGAAAGACAAGGAAATTATTAGACTTTATTGAAAAGTTGTTGGCAATAATCATACTTCAGTGAATAGCTGAGTGCAATTGAGATTTTCAAAGAAAGTATTGTATTCTGGCTGCATGTTTTCTTTTAGTTATATAATCTTACAAAAAATATATATGAATTGTCATTGTTTTTTAGGCTTTCATGAGAGATTTATGGCGTTTAAAATCTTAATATTTTTTTTCAGCATAAATCATAAGTGGTTGGTGATTCCTCCTCTTGTAAAAATGTAAACACTGTCACCAGTTTATGCAGTTTTTCCTCACTATCAGCAATCAGAAGTCCATCACTTGCAAACACGGGCCTTCACTTCACAATCGATTTTAAGTTTTAACTGTGTCTCTCCCCCCTCCGTAGAGCTACCTTACTTACTTCTCTCTCTCTCTCTCTCTCTCTCTCTCTCTAGAGTTTCCTCTCTGTCAAGCGAGCTTTTTCTAGCCTCTCTAGAGCTCAGCAACACTTCTAGAGCTTAGAGCTTGGCTCAAGGTGAGCGTATTCAAAATAAAGTCCTTTGTCGACTCTATTTTATTTTTCGTTTTTATCTTCATCATTTCCTGTTTCTCTCTCTCTCTCTCTCTCTCTCTCTCTCTCTCTCTCTCTCTCTCTCTCTCTCATCAAGAACTTGTTTATCCTACAACAACTTGCCTAGGATTGTGGTCCTCTATCCAGTTTTGTTTATATATATATATATATATATATATATATATATATATATATATATATATATACTGTATATATACCTATATGTATACATATACATATATACATATATATACATATATGTATATATATATATATATATATATATATATATATATATATATTATTGCTGAATCTCATTCTTTTAATCGTATCTAAAACAAATTTTTTTCAGAATAAAAATCTACACTTTTATATAGCTTCTGTTTTTTTTCTGGAACAGTTCTTTTTTATTTATTGTATCTAGAGGCACGGATGAACTAAGCAAATTATAATGCCACATGAACGAATGAATAAAACAACACTAACACAGTCACAGAGGAAACAACAGAAGAACAACAGCTCTAAGGCGTATAGGCCTAGTAGGGCCTTCCTTACCTCTTGGCAAAGAGGTAATAAGCATTATATAAATTGTAATGTTATATGAACGAAGGAATGAAACAACACTATTAAGCAATATATATATATATATATATATATATATATATATATAATGCTAAATGAACCACGAAACAACACTAACACACAAGAAACTACAGAAGAACAGGTGAACTTGTAGGCAAATAGGCCTAGGTCCTTTCTGAAGAATGAACGAATTAAACAGCACTTTTATGCAATGTATAATACTGAATAAACGACGAAACAACACTTAACACACGCAGGAAACAACAGAAAAACAACTGCTCTAAGGCGTATAGGCCTAGTAGGGCCTTCCTTACCTCTTGACAAAGACGCACAGACACGCGAACAACGCTACCACAAGAGCCTTCATGACGCAGTTTCAGTACAGTAAGTCCTTCACTTGACGCAGCTTGAAACTGACTGAGGGAAACGTCCTACCACAACAGAGGCTTCCTTTAGGGCTTCACGAAGGACTGAAGAAGAAGGCTTGGCTTGGTCTTCTCGGGATCACAGGAGCGTCCTTCTTTTACCGTTTGGTGCCGAGTCGGTAAAGTTGTCCCTTTTTATATTCTCAAGAACGTGCGACTTGTGGCGCATGACGCACCATCGCTTTGGCGACCGCGTTTTCTATATTCTCGTATTCTCGTTATCTGGGAGAGGTCCTCTCTCTCTCTCTCTCTCTCTCTCTCTCTCTCTCTCTCTCTCTCTCTCTCTCTCTCTCTCTCCTGACTTGGCTAGAAATGAATCTGGAATGGATTGGTTGACTAGAAATGAATCTGGAGTGAATAGGAGCGAGTGTTTGTGTGTTTTTGCGTGTGCTTTTGTGTGTTTATGAGTTTGTGTGTTGTTTCTATTCTCGGTATCTGGGAGAGGTCTCTCTCTCTCTCTCTCTCTCTCTCTCTCTCTCTCTCTCTCTCTCTCTCTCTCTCTCTCTCTCTCCTGACTGACTTGACTAGAAATGTCTGGAATGAAGAGGAGCCAGTGTGTGTCTGTGTGTTTGTGCGTATGTTTTACGCGCCGTTCCTGGAATGATGATCAATATGACGTCATTGGAAGAACACCGTGACGTTTATTGTCATTGGAAACGACTGGTATAAGTGTTAAAAGCGAACTAAAGTGTGTGACAGTGTAACACCATAGACTTACCCTAGGCCTATAAAACGGATCTAAAGTTCAAACCTGTTTATCTTAAAATACTGAGAAACAACACCAAACACTAAAGACAAACTGCTGTATATAATCTCACAACCTGTTGTCTACAATATCGTCCTGTAAAGACAGAGAAACAACACCAAAAACTGAAAAACAAACGACATTATGAGACTAATGAATTATTGTGCGACTAATGATACGTTACGTACAACGACATTCCGAAAGGTGGCGCAGATGAATCATCCTCAAACGGATTTCAAGGAACTGGGTTTGATAATCGTCGAGAGAGAGAGAGAGAGAGAGAGAGAGAGAGAGAGAGAGAGAGAGAGAGAGAGAGAGAGAATCAAAGCTGGTTTGCACCGGATGAAGCAAAGGTGGTCCTCAATGAGTTGGCAAGCGGCGTTTTTTTAAGAGAGAGAGAGAGAGAGAGAGAGAGAGAGAGAGAGAGAGAGAGAGATTATTCAATCATTCATTCCTTGCTTTATTTAACTAGCGTCACAACAGGAAAGGTCATAGATCTCGTCACCATCAGCAACAATAGTAAGTCATTTAACTTATTACAGATTAGACCTATTATTCCAGGTGAGAGAGACTTGTATTGTCCTTTCAAATCTGATTGATTTCCGCGCCGGCATAAGGCCAGCTCTTAAACTGGAAGAAGAAGAAGAAGAAGAAGAAGAAGAAGAAGAAGAAGAAGAAGAAGAAGAAGAAGACTAGTAATAAGAAGAAGAAAAGAAGAAAAAATGAAGAAGTTTGTGTACATCCGGTGTCAAGCGGCAGTTACACTGGGAGTCACCTTTGACTCTTTTCCGGATTTCCTCTCTCTCTCTCTCTCTCTCTCTCTCTCTCTCTCTCTCTCGTGGGAATGGCAGGCAGCCGGCCGTCACCAGATCTCACCAGCAATTTTATTTTTTTCCAAATTGCTTCACGCTCGCTTGTGTTATCAACGGAAGTTACTAAAACTCTCGGCTTCTTATTTTTATACTTTTCGAATCAACGGGTTTTTTTTTCTTCGTGGCGAAATTTGAATTTTGGAAACTACAAAATGGAATTTATGGTTTGCAATATACAGCAATATTTCTATAATCGTTGTCCTAAACTAGGCAGTATAGGCCTAATCCGTGCTGGACAATTTTTATTTACATATTGAATTTTGCTCATATTTCGTTTGTAGGGACACCTCTATATACAGTATTATAGTGGGCAATATTAGGCAATATTAGGCGTTGTAGGGCCACTTTTCTATTAGGCAATAATCAGCAATATTTTTGTAATCAATATCTTAGTTAGCCTTAGCACTAGACCCATGTCTAATGCTAAGGCTAGACTGTATAGGCCTAATGCTGTACCATATAATTTTCACTCTTTATAGGGCTTAGGTGTTATTTAATCATAGCTCCCATTTCGTTCATAGGTCCACTTATATATTAGGCAATATTAAGCAATATTAGGCAATCTTAGGCAATATTCAGCTAGACTTCATAGGCCTAAAGCTGTACCGTACGATTTTCACAATTCGTTCCCTGCACCAAAATCACTTTTATCGACTTTTCTCTTATTCTAAGTTATTCTTCTGTGCATCTACACATCGTTCGCAATATTAGGAATAAAGAAAATAAATAAGAAAGATAACTAAATAGATATTTCTCGGGAAAGACTACTTCTACTTCTTCTTCTTCTTCTTCTTCTTCTTCTTCCATCTTGGAACAAGGAGGTCAAGGCGACAGAATCCTCTAAGTCAAACAGGAAGTGTATTTATGGATGTATGCATGTATTTATGCATGTATGTATGTATGCATGTGTTTATGTATGTATGAATTATGTAAATGCGTATTTAAATAATTGTATATATTTAATTATCTTATTGAGACATGAATATATCTAGATACCTTTAACATTATTTTTATATTCTTGAATGAAAACCCTATCTCTCTCTCTCTCTCTCTCTCTCTCTCTCTCTCTCTCTCTCTCTCTCTCTCTCTCTCTCTCTCTGTGTGTGTGTGTGTGTAAATTGTTAGGCATTTCCAATTGTACAAATACACTTATTTTGATCAATTATTATTATTATTATTATTATTATTATTATTATTATTATTATTATTATTATTATTATTATTATTATTATCAACGACTCTTCTGTATAGATTCATATGAATTATTATTATTATTATTACTATTATTATTATTATTATTATTATTATTATTATTATTATTATTATTATTATTATTATCTGTATACATGGATATTATTATTATTATTATTATTATTATTATTATTATTATTATTATTATTATTATTGGCTTACCCTATACATAACTGTTTGTATATTCATCTTCTAAATAAACTTAAAAATATCAGTATATATATATATATATATATTTTTTTTTTTGAGCTGACGGTACATTTCCGCAAATGACATCATCCCAACCAATAGGGTGTGTCGAACAGCATAAGCAGCCATTCACGTGAGCTTCGGCGATATCAGATGCGGATATTTACCGCAAGCGCCTTTCCTCACTTCCGCATCTCGCCGTGCGCTTAATGACTGGTTGGCGTCCCACGGGGTTTTGCCTGCTTCTCTCTCTCTCTCTCTCTCTCTCTCTCTCTCTCTCTCTCTCTCTCTCTCTCTCTCTCTCTCTCATATTGTCTCTTGTTCTCAATGGTACCAAAATCTTTGGCTTCCTCTCATCGAGTTCAGAGGTATCCTCGCCTAATCGTCTCTCTCTCTCTCTCTCTCTCGTCTCTCTCTCTCTCTCTCTCTCTCTCAACAAGGAACGGTGTCCTCTTCAAGGACCGACAAAAACGACCAGGTAGTCGTTTCAACAAGGAAGTTACTATTCCCGCCATTACGTGAAGTTCAAAGATGTTAAGTACGACCTCTGAAGTTCAATAAACCTCTTATCTTTTCACTCTGGCCTCCAAGAGGTCAAAGTCGTACTAGCTCTATCGGAGAACTCGCCATGATAAGGTTTCAGTAGGCCTAGGCCGTAGGTGATTATGGGTCTAGGTTTCTGTAGGCTACCTGAGGCTAGAGGGTCCACAACAGGCCTCTTTTTGCTTATAACACTTATTATACTTAAGGAATTTGACTGCCTTCAGGTTTAGTGATTGTGGACTGGAGACTAAAGTAGTCTCATACACATAGGCCTATGTACACTATCAGGTTATACATATATAACTGTAGATTCAGTTTAGTGACTGTAATAGGCTCCAACACTTAGGCCTATGTACTCTCAGTTTGCTGTATGGAACTGTAGAATCCGATTAGGAAGCATAATGTGATTTTTCGTTGCTGAAGAATTCCAGTTTCTCAACATCGAAATTCCAGGACGACCAGAGAGTGAATCCAGGATGATAAGAGACTATCGTAGGCTCAAACTCTTAGGCCTATGTGCTCTATCAGGATGTTGCATGAAGCTGTAGAATCCGGAATCTAATTTTCGCTACTGGAATCATTCCAGCCTCTTCATAGCGAAGTTCCAGGGCGCCCAAGATAGTGAATCCATGATTATGAGTCTAAGCTCAGTCTAGGTGAGCCAATTTATAGGCCTTAGAAATCAAGACAAACTAAGGTGGACTAGAGATTGAAAATACTTGCTACTATAGTAAAGAATTCCATTGCAACTTGCTCTTAAATATTCATGAGGAATTGTGCAATATACAGTCGATATCTCGCAACTAAAGCTCAAAAAAGTGCAACGCACAATCTCTGGGGACCTTCCTTGATAATCATCAACGCCAGTCAGTCGCAATAAGCCTCTGATTTTCCTTCAGTGGTTCCTTCGCGCGCTAATGAATTCCGTTACGTCATTTCCGAACGGTGGTTTTTCTTCGTTATTTACGTAATTTATTGAATTTGCGCTCTGGAAGTTGTTTATCCGAGTGGCATTGTCGTTAGCTACTTACAGTAAGCACTGCATTTAACTGAACATTGGAAGTTGGGAGTGAAAGTGCCATTGGAGTTTATAAGTAAAAACTTATCCTAACTTTGGAATTCGTAATTCATTAAAAATTCGCGATTTGTAATATCCTGTATTGCTTTATCCACTCAGTTAGTCAGTAAACTATTAAACTCTAGGCCGAGAAGAAGCTGAACTCTAAAAACACACAAGTTTTTGCTTCAATAACTGAAATTCTTTCAAACTTATGTCGTGATTCCTAGGCCGATGTCTTCAGCCATATTTGGAATATTCCAGCGTTGCTGTAATCCACCTGCTTACGTAACAACCGTAAGCCATAAGGTTCATATATAATGTTCGTGTGTTTGTTGGTTATCGTCCATTCTTACAGTTACTGTATTCGTCTCTGTGTTTTGTGTGGTTTTGTAGATTATATGTATTTATTTATGAGTCTTTACGTATCACGTAAGCGAAGTCACGTAATGATAACAAGGGTTCTTCCCGTAGCAGAGAGAGAGAGAGAGAGAGAGAGAGAGAGAGAGAGAAAAGTTAAGTATACCTTAGTTTTACCAGACCACTGAGCTGATTAACAGCTCTCCTAGGGCTGGCCCGAAGGAGAGAGAGAGAGAGAGCATTATAGTTCTCCTTCATCGCCAGTTTTTGATCGTCTTTCTTGCGTCAGAACGACAGTTTGACCGCAGAATGAAAAACAATTACTATCTCTAACAATTCCAGCTCTTTTCGACATAATTAAACCAGAAGTTAAACCAAGAATTGAACCCAAAGTTTTGTTTCCTAATGTTGAGGCGTTTGGTAACCAGGACTGCCCGGATTTACCCTAGTTTATCCTAAAATATCGCTGCGCAAAAGGATTCACTTAGAGCCATTCTGTGTGCTTCGAAGACACCAAACTGAGCCTTCTGCACCTTCCTTTGACGCCTTGGAAGCTGGTTTGTTATGAGTGCAATTATTTTTTCAAGCTGCAAAGACGACGGATCTGTCACAGGTATAAATAACGAGGCAGCATCATGCGTCTGTCAATTGCAAGTGTTAGTTGCAAGTTCTAGTCTTTCACTGTAGGTCGCTTCTGCGCTGCGAAAGGACAAACAGACTGAAGGTTTAAGATGGATTTCAAGATTTTGCTTGCTATTGCTTCCGTGGGTTGTCTGATCGGGAGGTAAGTGAGGATGACGAGCCTAAAATAACTTAAAAGGGTGGGTCTAATTTGGAAGGTAAGAGCGACGAGCCTAATGTAATTTGATGGGTGGGTCTGCTTTTGGAAGAAAGGCCGACCAGCCTAGAGTAATCTGAAGGTCTAAAGTAATTCGAAGAGGTGAATCAAATTGGAAAGTAAGGGCGGCGAGCCTAATGTAATTTGAAGGGTGGGTCTGCTTTTGGAAGATAGGGCGCCTAGCCTAAAGTAATCTGAAGGAGTGAATCTAATCGGAAGGTAAGACGAGCCTAAAGTAATTTGAAGGGTGAATCTAATTTTGAATGATAGGGCGCCTAGCCTAAAGTAATCTGAAGGAGTGAATCTAATCGGAAGGTAAGACGAGCCTAAAGTAATTTGAAGGGTGAATCTAATTTTGAATGATAGGGCGCCTAGCCTAAAGTAATCTGAAGGAGTGAATCTAATCGGAAGGTAAGACGAGCCTAAAGTAATTCGAAGAGATGAATCAGTAAGGGTGGCGAACTAAGATAATTGGAATGGGTTGGTCTGATTGGAAAGGCAAAGGTAACAAGCCTAAAGTAATTTGAAGGGCTGAATCCCACTGAAAGGTAAAGACGGCGAGCCTGAAGTAATTTTAAAAGATGATTCCAACTGGAAATCCTGGGCGACGAGCCTAAACCAACTTTTAAAATGACAGCATTTTGCGTGATATCATCCAATTCACTACTGTTTATTTGTCGACATATACAATGTATCAAAATTATTTTCCGCATGTTCCTTTACTTTCAAATTTGTTTATTTTCTATTGTTCGTGTTCCATTTTCTTGTTGTGCCTAAGTACTTTAACTCTTGTATTGCATCACTCATGATATCCTTATCCTTTCCCTCTTTATGCACTTCTTTGGCATATTTTCTCTTTCCATTTACCCCTTGCCTTTTTATTCTTTTCAGTACCCGTGCCGTTTGGTGTGGCCTTTGCCAGAGAGATAAGTGCCCAAGGGGAAACTTGACCCTGTCCAACTGCCCTTACGGGGTCACTAAAGACATCTGCGGATGCTGTGATGTTTGTAGCAAGGTAAACAATATGGTTAAATTTCATTCTTTAACAACTTTGAATGAGTCTGTGACAAAGAGAGATATTCTTTCGGAATAGATCATTCATTTTGTGGCCTATTTTTGCAATAGACTTTTCTGTCACATATTTCTGCTGTAGCGTCAGTACCTAAAATTTTAGACACTAGGCCTATGGCCTGATTACAATTTAATTTCTTGGTTTCATTTACGTAATGTTGTGTTACACAATGGGGACTTTTGCTGTATATAATTGATTTTTGTAGTCAGATGACATACATATTTCTGTGATAGCGTCAGTTCGTAAAGTTTTAGACACTAGGCTTATGGCCAGCCTACAATTTTGTTTCTTGGTTATAAGGGGTTAGATTTATGTTATGCTGTAATATATAATTGCTCTATTATTGCAACAGATTTTGCAGCCAGATGAGATATTTCTGCAAAAGCATCAGTTCTTAAAGTTGTTGGTGATAGGCCTATGACTAGCTGAAAATTTAATTTCTTGGCTATAAGAGGTTTCACTTATTATTATTATTATTATTATTATTATTATTATTATTATTATTATTATTATTATTATTATTATTATTATTATTCAGAAGATGAACCCTGTTCATAGCGAACAGGCCCACAGGGGCCACTGACTCTAAATTCAAGCTTCCAAAGAATATGGTGTTCATCTGAGAATAGTAACAGAAGGTAATGGAGAATACAGGAAGAGGAAATTAGTTATTTGAATAGAAGAAATAAATTAAAAAATTAATAAATAAATAAACAAAAATGTAAGTAAATTATCAAAATACAAGGAGAATTGTTTTAGGATATTAATGCGATGCATCTTCGATTGAACTTCTGAGGTTCCAGTTGTGTAGCATCCTCAAGGGAGACTGTTATGCTGTAATATACAGCAGCATTATTTATTCATTTCATAGTTCATACTCATCTGTACTATCCCAGTGCTATTTTAGCAACGTCTATCCAAGTAATGGTGCAACCAAGTGGGCGTGGGTTATTTAGTTTAAGTTGAAACCACACCCTCTCTTACATCATGGAGAATTCTCCTATAATGATCTAATGAATGGATTTTCGTGCTTCATAGAAGAAGATGAAGTCAAAACGACCCCCTGCAATGATTAATAAGTGAACTTTCATGTTTCGTAGAAGGATATGAAGTCACAACGGCATCCTGAGTGGAGGAAACTTGCTCAAAATGTCTAGACTTATCCCAAACAGAGGTCGCCTTTTTCAGAACAGAATTCCTTCTCTTTTTTTTTCAGAGTATCAAGTAGAGAATTTTGGTATAATTCATGTAGAATCTTTTGAATAAACTATAATTTAGGCTAATGAGGGTGTTTGTAACTTAATTTAAAACTAATGGGCTTAATTGTGTACAACTGTCAACTAGACTTAAGGAACCAAGTTATCACTTTACTAAAACCTGTTTTCTGTTTGAGAAAGTAAACTCAAACCTGACGAGTTCAGACTTTAAAAGTAAAGCATATTCAGTACTGCTTCACGATTATGAAATTGTGGAAACACGCACGCACACACGCGCACACACACACACTTGAAGAAATCCACATAGGCCTACACTCTCTGAGATTCACGCTCACTCCTTCTTCATCGGTCAGTGGTGGATTTCTTCAGAAACATTTGTTCTCCAATTTAAGGCTTTTCTTGAAGTTCCAAAGTTCTATAATAATCTTTCATCAACGACTGTCAAATTCCCAGAATTTACGGAAAGCTTCCTACTCTAATTCCAGGGTCCCGGAGAGAATTGTGGTGGTGTGTGGAGCATGCTCGGGGAATGTGGCCCTGAATATACTTGCGTTCCCACCAGTGAAACGAAACTGCAGGGACCTTTCATCATTGGAAAGTGTGAGAAGAAGAAGAAGATTTAAAAATGAATGTTGTTTGTGTTGGGCTACATAGGGCTTTACTAAATCTATATAAGCCATAAGCTACATAGGGCAATGCTAAATCTATAAAAGTCTATAAGTCTATATATAAAAAAGTTTAGATTCAGTTCTTACGGTTTAAGAAAACAAGGCTTTATTTTTTGTGGTAAATCCATGTTTCTGCATGATATAAACTTTCATTTGAAATATATTTAAGTATACATATTTGTTTGTAATTGAAATAAGACAAAATTACATTAATAAAAGTGCTAACGTGTGTCAAGATTGCCTTTGTTATTGAAGTATGCATAAGTCTAGCTGGCAAGGTGAATATTATACATACATACGTGCATTCATACGTATATATACACTTTAATGATATGTTGTACCCTAGAATGATTGTCGACAAATAAGAAAATGAATCAGAGAACACCAAAAAAGCAAATAATGTATTAGACAACATTGATCAACAATTCTGTAACCATTGTCTTCAGCTAAGGAGGATGACCTCATAGGTCCCAGTGCTTGGCCTTTGGCCTAAACTCTATATTCTGTTCTATTCTGTTCTTAAACTCAAGAGCAAGAAAGTGCAACGCACTCTGTCTGGAGACCCTCCATGATAATTCTGCCCTAAAATGGAAGACTGCAGTGTCTGCAAAAATACTAAACTGGGAAAAATGGTAGATACTGCAGTTTTCCCTTGCCTTAATACTGATTTTTCCAGCCTCTTCATATCGAAGTTCCAGGCACCCCTAAAAGATTGAATCCAGGATTATGAGTCTAAGCTCAGTCTAGGTGAGCTAGTTTGTTATAGGCCTAAGATAAACTAAAGATTGAAAATACTTGCTACTATAGTAAAGAATTCCATTGCAACTTGCTCTTAAATATTCAGGAGGAATTGTGCAATATATAACTGATATCTCATAACTAAAGAGCAAAAAAAGTGCAACGCACAATCTCTGGGAAACTTCCTTGATAATCATCAACGCCAGTCAGTCGTAAGTAGCCTCCGATTTTCCTTCAGTGGTTCCTTCGCGCGCTAATGAATTCCGTTACGTCATTTCCTAACGGTTGTTTTTCTTTGTTATTTACGTAATTTATTGAATTTGCACTCTGGAAGCTGTTTGTCCGAGTGGCATTGTCGTTAGCTACCTACAGTAAGTACTGCATTTAACTGAACATTGGAAGTTGGAGTTATAAGTAAAAATTTATCCTAACTTTGGATTTCGTAATTCTTTAAAAATTCGCGACTTGTAATATCCTATATTGCTTCATGCACTCAGTTAATCAGTATACTATTAAACTCTAGGCCTAGAAGAAGCTGAACTCTAGAAATACACAAGTTTTTGCTTCAAAAACTAATATTCTTTCTAACTTAGGTCGTGATTCCTAGACCGATGTCTTCTGCCATATTTGGAATATTCCAGCGTTGCTGTAATCCACCTGCTTACATTACAACCATAAGCCATAAGGTTCATATATAATGTTCGTGTGTTTGTTGGTTATCATTCATTCTTACAGTTATACTGTATTCGTCTCTGTGTTTTGTGTGGTTTTGTAGATTATATGTGTTTATGAGTCTTTTCGTATCACGTAAGCAAAGTCACGTAATGATAACAAGGGTTTTTCCCGCAGCAGAGAGAGAGAGAGAGAGAGAGAGAGAGAGAGAGAGAGAGAGAGAGAGAGAGAGAGCACGCATTATATTTCTCCTTCATCGCCAGTTATTGATCGTTGTTGAACGCAAAATGAAAAACAATTACTATCTCTAACAATTCCAGCTCTTTTCGGCATAATTAAACCAGAGATTAAACCAAGAATTAAACCCAAAGTTTTGCTTCCTAATGTTGAGGCGTTTGGTAACCACGACTGCTTGGGTTTACCCCGGCTTATCCTAAAAGGTCGCGGAGGCACAAGAATCATTTAGAGTCACTCTGTGTGCTTCGAAGATACCAAACTGAGCCTTCTGCGCCTTCTCTGACGCCTTGGAAGCTGGTTTGTTATGACCCAATGTTTTTTTCTTTTTAAGTTGTAAAGACAACAGATCTATCACAGGTATAAATAAGAGGCAGCATCATGAGTCTGTCAGTTGCAAGTGTTAGATGCAAGTTAGGTCGCTTCTGTGCTGTGAAAGGACATATAGACTAAAGGTTGAAGATGGATTTCAAGATTTTGGTTGCAATCGCTTCTGTTTGTTGTCTGATCGGGAGGTAAGTGAGGATGACGAGCCTAAAATGATTTTGAAAGGGTGGGTCTAATTTGAAAGCAAAGGAAACGTGCCTAAAATAATTTTAAAGGTGTGTCTAATTGGAAGGTAAGGAAGACGAACCTAAAGTCATTTGAAGGGTCGGTCTAATTGGAAGGTAAGGGAGAGGAGCCTAAAATCATTTTAAAGGTGGGTCTAATTTGGAAAGTTAGGCGGCGAGCGTAAAATAATTTTAAAGGGTGTCCTAATTTGGAAGGTAAGGGAGACGGGCCTAAAGTCATTTGAAGGATGGGTCTAATTTCGAAGGCAAGGATGATGAGTCTAAAGTTAATTGAAGGTGGGTGTGATTGGAAGGTAAGGGCGACGAACCTAAAATAATTATAAAGGCGGGTCTAATTGGAAGGTAAGGGAGACGAGCCTAAAATAATTTTAAAGGTGGGTCTAATTTGGAAGGCAAGGAAGACGAGCCTAAAATAATTTTAAAGGGGGGTTTAATTGGAAGGTAAGGGAGACGAGCCTAAAATAATTATAAAGGCGGGTCTAATTGGAAGGTAAGGGAGACGAGCCTAAAATAATTTTAAAGGTGGGTCTAATTTGGAAGGCAAGGAAGACGAGCCTAAAATAATTTTAAAGGGGGGTTTAATTGGAAGGTAAGGGAGACGAGCCTAAAATAATTATAAAGGCGGGTCTAATTGGAAGGTAAGGGAGACGAGCCTAAAATAATTTTGAAGGTGGGTCTAATTTGAAAGTTAAGGACGGCGTGCCTAAGATAATTTTTAAGATCATTTTAAGGGTGGTTCTAATTGGAAGGTAAGGGAGACGAGTGTAAAATATATTTATACATTATATATATATATATATATATATATATATATATATATATATATATATAAACAGGATGAAATTAAAGACATAATGCATTTAAATCAGTATTTATTTTTATCTGTAATTCCTTCATTTTCACATTTGTTCATATTTTTCATTGTTCATGTTGCATTTTCTTGTTTTTCAAAGTCACGCTAACTCTTGCAACACCTCAGTCATGTTTGTAATCTGTTTGTTTTATCATTTCCTTATTCCGTTCATCTTCATGCAACTCTTTTGCATATTTTTACTCCACGTGTACCCTTTCCTTTTTATTCTTTCCAGTACCCATGCCCTGCGGTGCATCCCTTGCCAGAGAGACAAGGCTCGGTGCCCAAAAGGGAACTTGACCCTGTCTGACTGCCCTTACGGGGTCACTACAGACATTTGCAATTGCTGTGACGCCTGTGCCAAGGTAAACAATCTGGTTAAAATTATTTCTTTGGTAACTTTGATTGACTCCTATGACAAAGAGAGATGTTCTTTAAGGATAGATCATTCATTTTGGGGGTCTATTTTGCAATATATTTTTCTGTCATATATTTCTGCAATAGCACCCGTACCTAAAATTTTAGGCATTAGGCCTATGGCCTGCTTACAATTTAATTTCTTGGTTTCATTTATGTTATGTTGTATTCGCTCTGTGTTGGATTTCTTCAAAAATATCTGTTCTCCAATTTAAGGCTCTTCTTGAAGTTCCAAAGTTCTACACTGGTCTTTAATCGACGACTGCCAAATTCCCAGAATTTACGGAAAGCTTCCTATTCTAATTCCAGGGTCCCGGAGAGAACTGTGGGGGTATTTGGAATAGACGCGGCAAATGTGGCCCTGAATACACTTGCGTTCCCGTCGAAGAAGCCAACCCACAGGGACGTTTCTTTGATGGAAAATGCGAGAAGAAGAAGATTTAAAATTGAATGTTGTTTGTGTTGGGCTACACAGGGCTTTACTAAGTCTATATAAGCCATAAGCTACATAGGACATTGCTAAGTCTATATAAGTCTGTGAGTCTATGTATAAGAAAGTTTAGATTCCGTTCTTACGATGTTAGAACATTAAGCTTTATTTTTGTGGTAAAACCATGTTTCTGCATGATATAAACTTTCATTTGAAATATATTTAAGTATTATTTGTTTGTAATTAAAATAAGACAAAATTACATTAATAACAGCGCTAATGTGTTTCAAGATTGCCTTTCTTATTGCAGTATACATGAGCCTAGCTGTCGAGGTGAATATTATACATACATACATGCATTCATACATGTATATACACTTTAATGATATGTTGTACCCTAGAATGATCGTCGACAAATAAGAAAATGAATCAGAGAACGACAAAAAAGCAAATAATGTATTAGGTAATATTGATCAACAATTCTGTAATTATTGTCTTCAGCTAAGGAGAATGACCTCATAGGTCCCAGTGCTTGGCCTTTGGCCTCAACTCTATATTCTGTTCTATTCTGTTCTTAAATTAAAGAGCAAGAAAATACAATGCACTCTGTCTGGAGACCCTCCATGATAATTCTGCCCTAAAATGGAAGAATGCAGTGTTTGCAAAAATACTAAACTGAGAAAAATGGTAGATACTGCAGTTTTCCTTTGCCTTAATACTGATTTTTCCAGCCTCTTCATACCGAAGTTCCAGGCACCCCCAAAAGATTGAATCCAGGATTATGAGTCTAAGCTCAGTCTAGGTGAGCTAGTTTGTTATAGGCCTAAGGCAAACTGAAGACTGAAAATACTTCTACTATATTAAAGAATTCCAGTGCAACGCCCTGTAAAATATTCAGGGGAATTTTGTAATATAGGGTTGATATCTTACAACTAAAGAGCAAAAAAGTGCAATGCACAATCTCTGGGAAACTTCTTTGATAATCATCAACGCCAGTCAGTCGTAAGCAGACTCCGATTTTCCTTCAGTGGTTCCTTCATGCGCTGATGAATTCCGTTACGTCATTTCCTAACGGTGGTTTTTCTTTGTTATTTACGTAATTTATTGAATGTACACTCTGGAAGTTGTTTGTTCAAGTGGCATTGTCGTTAGCAACTTACAGTAAGTACTGCATTTAACTGAACATTGGAAGTTGGGAGTGAAAGTGCCATTGGGGTTATAAGTAAAAACTTATCCTAACTTTGGATTTCATAATTCATTAAAAATTCACGATTTGTAAAATCCTGTATTGCTTTATCCACTCGGTTAGTAAACTATTAAACTCTAGGCCTAGAAGAAGCTGAACTCTAGAAATACACAAGTTTTTGCTTCAAAAACTAATATTCTTTCAAACTTAGGTCGTGATTCCTAGGCCGATGTCTTCAGCCATATTTAGAATACCAGCGTTGCTGTAATCCACCTGCTTACGTCACAACCATAAGTCATGAGGTTCATATATAATGTTCGTGTGTTTGTTGGTTATCGTTCATTCTTACAGTTACTGTATTTGTCTCTGTGTTTTGTGTGGTTTTGTAGATTATATGTATTTATTTATGGGTCTTTTCGTAACACGTAAGCGAAGTCACGTAATGATAACAAGGGTTTTTCCCGTAGCAGAGAGAGAGAGAGAGAGAGAGCGCATTATGTTCCTCCTTCATCGCCAGTTTTTTATCGTTTTCTTGCGTTAGAACGACAGTTTGAACGCAAAATGAAAAACAGTTACTATCTCTAACAATTCCAACTCTTTTCGACATAATTAAACCAGAGATTAAACCAAGAATTAAACCCAAAGTTTTGCTTCCTAATGTTGAGGCGTTTGGTAACCACGACTGCTTGGGTTTACCCCGGCTTATCCTAAAATGTCGCAGAGGCGCATGAATCATTTAGAGTCACTCTCTGTGCTTCGAAGATACCAAATTGGGCCTTCTGCACCTTCTCTGACTCCTTGGAAGCTGGTTTGTTATGACCCCAATGTTTTTTTGAAGCTGCAAAGAGAGGGGATCTATCACAGGTATAAATAACAAGGCAGCATCATGCACCTGTCAGTTGCAAGTGTCAGTTGCAAGTTACAGTTTCTCACTGCAGGTCGCTTCTGTGCTGTGACAGGACATATAGACTAAAGGTTTAAGATGGATTTCAAGATTTTGGTTGTAATCGCTTCAGTGTGTTGTCTGATCGGGAGGTAAGTGAGGATGACGAGCGTGAAATAAATCTAAAGGGGTGGGTCTAATTTGAAGGCAAGGAAGACGAGCCTAAAATAATTTTAAAGGCGGGTTTAATTGGAAGATAAGGGAGACGAGCCTAAAATAATTCTAAAGGTGGGTTTAACTGGAAGATAAGGGAGACGAGCCTAAAATAATTTTAAAAGTGGGTCTAATTGCATGGTAAGGAAGACGAGCCTGAAATAATTTTAAAGGTGGGTCTAATTTGGAAGGCAAGGAAGACGAGCCTAAAATAATTTTAAAGGTGGGTCAAATTTCGTAGGTAAGGAAGACGTGCCTAAGATCATTTTTAAGATCATTTTAAGGGTGGTTCTAATTGGAAGGTAAGGGAGACGAGTGTAAAATATATATATACATACAAACATACATATATATGTATATATATGTGTGTATATATATATACAGTATATATATATATACATATATATGTGTGTATATAAACAGGATGAAACTAAAGACTAATGCATTTAAATCAGTATTTATTTTTATCTGTAATTCCTTCATTTTCACATTTGTTCATATTTTTCATTGTTCATGTTGCATTTTCTTGTTGTTCAAAGTTATGCTGACTCTTGCAACACCTCAGCCATGTTTGTAATCTATTTGTTTATCATTTCCTTATTCCTTTCATCTTCATGCAACTCTTTTGTATATTTTTTCTCCTCGTGTACCCTTTCCTTTTTATTCTTTCCAGTACCCATGCCCTGCGGTGCATCCCTTGCCAGAGAGACGAGGCTCGGTGCCCAAAAGGGAACTTGACCCTGTCTGACTGCCCTTACGGGGTCACTACAGACGTTTGCGATTGCTGTGACGCCTGTGCCAAGGTAAACAATCTGGTTAAAATTATTTCTTTGGTAACTTTGATTGACTCCTATGACAAAGAGAGATGTTCTTTAAGGATAGATCATTCATTTTGGGGGCTCTATTTTGCAATATATTTTTCTGTCATATATTTCTGCAATAGCATCAGTACCTAAAATTTTAGGCGCTAGGCCTATGGCCTGCTTACAATTTAGTTTCTTGGTTTCATTTATGTTATGTTGCATTCACTCAGTGGTGGATTTCTTCAGAAATATCTGGTCTCCAATTTAAGGCTCTTCTTGAAGTTCCAAAGTTCTATACTGGTCTTTAATCGACTGTCAATTTCCCAGAATTTACGGAAAGCTTCCTATTCTAATTCCAGGGTCCTGGAGAGAATTGTGGGGGTGCTTGGAATATGCGCGGCAAATGTGGCCCTGAATATACTTGCGTTCCCGTCGAAGAAGCCAACCCACAGGAACATTTCTTCGATGGAAAATGCGAGAAGATTTAAAATTGAATGTTGTATGTGCTGGACTACATAGGGCTTCACTAAGTCTATTAAGCCATAAGCTACATAGTGCATTGCTAAGTCTATTAAGCTATAAGCTACATAGGACATTGCTAAGTCTATATAAGTCTATGAGTCTATGTATAAAAAAAGTTTAGATTCAGTTCTTGCGATGCAAGAACATGAGGCCTTATTTCTGTGGTAAATCCATGTTTCTGCATGATATAAACTTTCATTTGAAATATATTTAAGTATACATATGTGTTTGTAATAAAAATAAGACCAAATTACATTATTAAAGTGCTAACGTGTGTCAAGATTGCCTTTGTTATTGTAGTATACATGAGTCTGGCTGGCGAGGTGAATATTATACATACATAAGTGCATTCATACGTATATATACACTTGAATGATATGTTGTACCCTAGAATGATTGTCGACAAATAAGAAAATGAATCAGAGAACACCAAAAAAGCAAATAATGTATTAGGCAATATTGATCAACAATTCTGTAATCATTGTCTTCAGCTAAAGAGAATGACCTCATAGGTCCCAGTGCTTGGCCTTTGGCCTAAACTCTATATTATATTCTGTTCTTAATTTAAAGAGCAACAAAGTGCAATGCACAGTGTCTGGAGACTCTCCATGATAATTCTGCCCCAAAATGGAAGACTGCAGTGTCTGGAAAAATACTAAACTGAGAAAAATGGTAGATACTGCAGTTTTCTCTTGCCTTACTACTGAATTTGCAGATACACTGCAAATGGGACCTCCTAAACACTCGTGGAAAGCATTGTAGAATCATCCTGAAACTGCAGTAACTTGTGTATTAGTGTTCCACGAACTCAGTAGGTGGCATATCTCAATTTCGAAAATTTTGCAGATACTGCAGTTTTCCCTTGCCTTACTACTGAATTTGAGATACTGCAAATGGGACCCCGTAAATAAAGCACTGAAAAATCATTCTGAAACTGCAGTAACTTGTGTATTTTGTGTTTCACTAGCCCAGTAGGTGGCATATCTCAATTTCAAAAATTTTGCAGATACTGCAGTTTTCCATTTTAGGGCAGAATTATCGCCTCCGCTTTGCTCTCCAGTAGTTCCTCCACGCGCCAATGAATTCCGTTATGCCATTTCCCAACGGTTTGTTTTCTTTTTATTTATGTAAGTCATAACTGAATTTGCACTGTAGGAGTTTGTTTATCTGAGTGGCATTGTCGTCATCTGCTTAAGTACTGGATTTTACTGAACATTGGAAGTTGGGAGTGAAGTGTCATTGGAGTTATGAGTTAAAACTGGTTCTTTGTGACTTTGGACTTCATATTTCATTAAAAGCTCGCGATTTATATTTCCTGCATTGTCTAATCTACTCAATTAGTCAATATGCCATTATACTCTAGGCCTAGAAGAAGCTGGACTCTAGA
This sequence comes from Macrobrachium rosenbergii, assembly GCA_039081455.1. Taxonomy (NCBI): domain Eukaryota; kingdom Metazoa; phylum Arthropoda; class Malacostraca; order Decapoda; family Palaemonidae; genus Macrobrachium; species Macrobrachium rosenbergii. The sequence goes on from JANJGK010000017.1 coordinate 51,186,524, forward strand.
ACAACACGAGTTTTAAGTCCATAACCACTATTCACTCACAGCAAGGTGGTGATTCATAGGCCGATGTCTTCAGCAACATTAGAAATATTTCATAATTCATGCAAAACCTCACGATTTGTATTTCCCGCTGCGTTTTATCCACTCAGTTAATCAGTGTACTATTAGCCTATAGCCGTAGAACGAGCTGAACCCTAGAAAAGCACAAGTTTTTGCTTAAGTGAGTAATTTTCACTCTTGGGTCGTATGATTCATAGGCCGATGTCTTCAGCCATGTCTGAAATATTCCAGCGTTGCTGTAAGAAACCTGCTTACGTCATAACTTACGTCATAAGGTTCATATATGACGTTCGCGTGTTTGTTGGTTACCGTCCATTCTTACAGTTACTACGTTTCTGTATTTCGTCTGGTTTTGTCGATACGTCCTGCTAAGCCTTTTCGTATGATGTAAGCGAATCCTAGTACTAATAATAACAAGGTTTTGTCCGTGACAAGGAGAGAGAGAGAGAGAGAGAGAGAGAGAGAGAGAGAGAGAGAGAGAGAGAGAGAGAGAGAGAGAGAGATCATATTTCTCCATCATCACGAGTCTGTCGTCGTATTTCTTAAAGTCAAATGCCTCTTTAATCCCTAATAAGCAATATAATTTCTACTCGTTTCGACGGAATCAAACCAAAATTCAACCAGAATCTTCTTCCCGGTGTTGAGGCGTTTGGTAACCGCGACTATCAGTACCCAGGTTTGCCCAGGCTCACCCAGGTTTACCTTGAAATGCCCCAGGGGGAAACAGGAATCACTTAGACTCACTCTCTGTACTTCGAAGATACCAAACTGAGCCTTCTTCGCCTTCTCTGACTCCCTGGAAGCTGGTTTGTCCTGACTGCAATTATTTTTTTTATTCTTTTTTCATATTGCAAGATGACGGATCTATTACAGGTATAAGTAACGAAGCGTCGTCATGCGTCTGTCAGTTGTTGCGAGTGTTAGCTGCAAGTTGCAACCTCGCTGTAAGTGGTTTCTGTGCTCTGACAGGACAGATAGACTGAAGGTTTACGATGGAGCTCAAGATTTTGGTTGTCACGGTGTCTGTGTGTTATCTCATTGGGAGGTAAGGCCGACGAACCTAATGTACTTTGAAGGGGTGAATCCAGCCCTAAAGTAATTTGGAGGAGTGAATCCAGACCTAAAGTAATTTTGAAGTGGTGAATCCAAAACTAAAGTAATTCTGAAGTGGGTGAATCTAAACCTAATGTAATTTGAAGGGGGAATCGAGGCCTAAAATAATTTTGAAGAGGTGAACCCAAAACTAAAGTAATTTTGAAGTGGGTGAATCTAAACCTAATGTAATTTGAAGGGGTGAATCCAGGCCTAAAGTAATTTGAAGGAATGACTCCAAACCTAAAGTAATTTTGAAGATGTGAATCCAGATCTAAAGTAATTTGAAGGAGTGAATCCAACACTAATTTTGAAGGGGTGACTCCAGACCTAAAGTAATTTTGAAGCGGTGAATCCAAAACTAAAGTAATTTTGAAGTGGTGAATCCAGACCTAAAGTAATTTTGAAGAGGTGAATCCAAAACTAAAGCAATTTTGAAGGGGTGAATCCAAACCTAAAGTAATTTGTAGGAGTGAATCCAGACCTAAAATGAAGTGAAGTGGATGCATCCAGACCTAAAGTAATTCGAAGGAGTGGATCCAATCCTAAAGTAATTTGAAGGAGTGGATCAAATCCTAAACTAATTGGAAGGAGTGGATCCAGTCCTAAAGTAATTTGAAGGGGTGAATCCAATCCTAAAGTAATTTGAAGGGGTGAATTCAGACCTAAAGTAATTTGAAGTGGTGAACCCAGACCTAAAATGAAGTGAAGTGGGTGCATCTAGACCTAAATTGATTTTGAAGGGGAGACTCTAGACCTACAGTAATTTAAAGTGGTGATTATATATATATATATATATATATATATATATATATATATATATATATATATTAGTGTTTCTATATTCATATATTTTCTTAATATTCATGAAGACAATAACAGCATATCTGCTTATTGGTATTTTTTTTGTTGTTTATAATCATTTCAACTCTTGCCATACCTCAGTTATGCTTTTAACCTAATTATATGTCTTTACTCTTCATACATTTCTTTCCAGTATTTTATCTCCTCCTCATGTACCCTTTCCTCCTTATTCTTTTCAGTGCCATTGCCCTGTCGTGTGACCCCTGCCAGAATGATGTCTCTCAGTGCCCAAGGGGGAACTTAACCCAGTCCGACTGCCCTTACGGGGTCACTAAAGACATCTGTAATTGCTGTGATGCCTGTGCCAAGGTAAGCAACCTGGTGAAGTTCATTTTTTAGCAATTTTGAATGAATCTACAACAAAGAGCCTGTAAGAATCTGTACAATAGCGTCGGTACTTAGGCCTATGGCCAGCTTACAATTTCGTTTCTTGGTATGTTGTAATATACAACGGAGTCTCTGGTTGTAAATGATTTTTCAGTTAGCTGGGAGCAGCTCTACAATAGCATCAGCGCTTGAAATTTTAGGCTATAGGCCTATGACCAGCTTAAAATTTCATTTCTTGCTTGATTTAAGAGGTTTCACTTTTGTTATGCTGTAATATAATGTATCTAATATACAATTGGTCTATTATTATAACTGAGTTTTCAGTCATATGATATATTTCAGCAGTAACGTCAGTTCTCAAAGTTTGAGGCACTAGGCCTATGATTGGCTCATAGTTTGATTTCTCGGTTATAAGATGCTCTGTTTATGTTATATTGTAAAATACAATGGGTCTATTATTGCGATAGATTTTGCGGTCAGACGAGATGTTTCTGCAAGGATGTCATTTCAGAGAATTTTGGGCACTAGGCCTATGACCAGGATACAGTTGCATTTGAAGTAATGATGATTAATGTTAACGAAATAATTTAACATAAAGGATGTTCTTTTTAAAGTTAATTTTAGACGAATTCGCTGAACTATGTACCAAGTGTCAACTAGGCTATCAGATGGAACCAAGGTATTGTATTTCCAAAGTCTGTTTTTCGTATGGGGAAATAAACTTAAAATCTGACGACTTCAGACTTTAAAAGTAAAATATTTAGCTGCTAAACGATTATCAAATTTTTAAAACACACACACACTCGCACACACAAATTTGAGAACAAAGAAATCCACATAAGCCTATACTTTCCGAGATTCACGCTTCCTGCCTCCCTCATCACTCAGTGGCAGCTCTCTTAAAAAATATCTGTTCTCCAATTAAAGGTTTTACTTCAAGTTCCAAAGTTCTATGCTGATATTTTATCAACGACTGTCAAATTCCCAGAATTTACGGAAAGCTTCCTATTCTAATTCCAGGGTCCCGGAGAGGATTGCGGAGGCGTTTGGAATATACACGGCATTTGCGGCCGTGAATATACTTGCGTTCCCGCCGAGGAAGCCGGCGCGCAGGAATATTACTTCGATGGAAAATGCGAGAAGAAGAAGGTTTAAAAATGAATGTGGTCTGTTGCCCTTGCCACAGTAACGGAAAAATTCAAGAAAAGTAGAAACGTATTGACAATATTTGGTAAAAATTAGTTCAGAAACATTTCTAACTTCTGGGTGTCTTTGTTGCAGAAGAAGAATGTTCCAGGATTTAAATAAATAGTTTGATGTACTATTAAATAAAGTAAAGCTAAAGACGTTTAAAACTGTAAAGAAACAAGGGCATTCAGTGTCAGTTTAAATAATTTAATAACATTATGAAAGAGAAAAGCTCTAAAGTGAGACTCTTCCAAGTTACAAAGCTCTGCGACTCAACCAATAGCGTAGTGTCCCCGCAACTGTGTTTGCGGAGTGAGCGCTTAGGAACCAAGAACCAGGAACCAGGAACCTGGGCTACATAGGGCATTACCAAGTCTATATAAACCATAAGCTACATAGAGCATTACTAAGTCTATATAAGCCATAAGCTACATAGGTCATTGCTAAATCTATATTCTATAAGTCTATGTATAAAAAAAAGTTTAGACTCAGCTCTTACGATGTAAGAACATAAAGCTTTATTTTTGTGATAAATCCATGTTTCTGCATGGCGTAAACTTTTATTTTAAATTAATTTAAGAATAAATATTTGTTTATAATAAAAATAATAAAAATAAGGCAAAAAAAAAACTTAAAAATGTTAACGTGTGTCATTACTGCCTTTGTTAGCGTAGTACACATGAGTCTAGCTGGCGAGGTGAATATTATAAATACATACGTGCATTCATACATATATACAATTTAATACGTTATATACCTAGAATAATTGTCGATGAATAAGAAAATGAACCAGGGGACATTAATAAGGTAAAAAAATTGTATTGCGAATGCAGTGGTGTATTTGCTAGACGAGACAGGTCTATGTGATCTCAGTTTATGCCCTGAATGCAGGGAAGAAAGATATATAAAGAAAGCAGAGCTTCAACAGCACTATGAGAAAAATTTAATATGTGGAAGAAAATTTATTTTTTAGCAAGTAAAATGTGTTATAAAAGAAAGCACTTCTACGTTTAATGTAGATGAAGAGAAAGAATCAGAGAGACGAACTAGAGCGAAAACATCAGATTCGCCATATCACAAGGACAAAGAGGAATCAATAGCTAAAACCTTATTGTAAGTAGAGTCATATAAAGATAATATGAAGATTATGGAAGAATTCATCGACAAAGTGCTGTAAAATAGAGAATATATATTTAAACAAGATAAATCCAAGGCAAGATTTAAAGAGCAAGAGAGCCGTTCCATAGGTAAACCCTTCTTATTACTACTACTAATAATAATGACACATGTCAGTGTTCACGATGGACAGGAAAACTCATTTAATACTTTCCCTAATCATTACAAGTCATGGAGTCTTATACATCAGCTTTTACAGGTAATTAATGTAATTTCTGTTTGAATATAAATCTTGTGATTAACTAATTAAGTTTATTCGTTAAATTAGAGCCTAAATGATGCTTAATGTCTGGGATACCAATTCGAAGACAACGAATACGTAAATTAATTATTAATTAATACATATAATTGGGGTGGTATGCACAGTAGGAAACATCTTACTTTGGGGGTCCAGAGGGGGCAAAATGCCACTCCAGCCAAGTCAGGGCACGGCACCCTAAGTTAGGTTAGGGAAATAAGGACCGGTTAGGTCAGGGCGCGACGTTCTGGGAAAGGTTAGGTTAAGGTTGTTTTGGTCAGGTCATAGGCGTATCCAAGGTCAGACCACGTGTCTGAATGGTAATTTAGCCCTGCTGATATGTTTCTAATATTCAATGTTACAGGGGGGGTTGAGAGGGGGGAAATGCCCCCCCTAACCAGGTCAGGGGAGGGAAGTAAGGTCAGATTAGGTCAGGGCACAGTTTTCTATTTGAATGATAACTTAGTCCTGCTGTTCTGTTTCTAATACTCATTGTTACAGGGGGGTCGAGGGGGGGAAATTCCCCCCCTAACCAGGTCAGGGTAGGGAAGTAAGGTCAGATTAGGTCAGGGCACAGCTTTCTAGGAAAGGTTAGGTTTGGCTCATTTTCACGGTCCGATTTCTCCCTCCTAGCCTGACAGTGAGGGAGGGGCTGTCGCCATCAGTTTACCTCACGTGGTGCACTGTAGGCATTACTTAAGGTACTTTGCAGCGACCCTTCGGCCCCTAGCTGCAACCCCTTTCATTCCTTTTACTGTACCTTTGCTCATATTCTCTTTCTTCCATCTTACTTTCCTCCACCCTCTCCTAACAGGTGTTTCGTAGTGCAACTGCATAAGGTTTTCGTCCTGTTACACCCCTCAAACCTCCTCTACTCTCAATTTTCCTTTCAGCTCTGAATGACCTCATAGGTCCCAGTGCTTGGCCTGTGGCCTGAATCTTATATTCCTGTATTCCTCACTCCTAGACCAGTCTCCTTACTCTGGTCTGTGTGGTCTATTATAAGTAATGGGTTTATATGAATAATTAAATTTGTTTTTAATAAAAAATTTAGTGATAATGTAATCAGGCCTAATGGCGGTAGGTCAGTGGGATCGTTAGCAACTCACAAGTCAAGGGTCCCAGGTTCACGCCTGACTCAGCTGCCAGTTACTGTATTCTGCATATTTTCAGTCGCTTATCATTGACCTTTCCCTTGCTTCTTTCGGTCATCAGCGGCCTTTTAACATTTAAATTGAAGCTGTTGAACAAAATAATGAAGTTAAATATAGCCTAGAATTTAGTAGGCTTATTCTATCAGTGTTTAGAGCTGATTTTAGAAGAAAAGAATGACTCACAAGGTATCATTAACTTGTTTTATATATTGATTTTCAATGTGTCAGTTTTTGTACAATGAAAACTCAAATATACAGATTATAAGAATGTGCTTGGGAGCCTACAGTGGTTACCAATGAATAGGCTTATTCAGTGTAATAGTAATAATAATCATAAAACTTACTGTGATTTTGGGCAGTAATACTTAATGCCTTACTTTTTGCAGCCGTCGGTGAGATTCTGCCAGAGCAGACCTAGATGATGGATCGGCACAGTCATCAGTGACCAAGGCTTCTACACTTTACGGCAGACTTACAGTCGTGCTGTAAGAATGGAATGCACAAGGTAAGCTAGTGCTTTCGATCAGGGTTTTTTTTTAATTGGTAGCCTAGATGTAGAACGACCTTTGAAAAGTTAGTAACTGAGTCTGTGCCCATTCTTGATCACCCACAACACCATGACTTTTCCAACTGTTTGCCGCTATTTTTGGAAATAAGTTTGTCAACTGTCCCTGTGAAAAGCCAAGTCAGTTTTACTCTTCCGAGTGGTTTTTGTCTTGCATCAGTTACATTTATCAGTACCATTTTAGGTTTAGAGACTGAAATGTAGCATTTTTCACCCAAGCTCTTGCATCAGTTGAGACATTAAATGTATCGAGGGATTTAGAGTTTGAGCTGTTGTTCAAGCCTATTTTCCTTCGTTTTAGTTTTTTATGTGGTTTTATATTTTGTAAGTATCTGAGATACAGTTGGTCTTTCTTCCTCAACATGTTGAATACTGGAAAACTTTTCCAAACTCTTCCAGTTGATATTTGTAAATACATTACTTGTGTTCATTTTATTGCATAAAAACTGTAGTCTTATAAATGATTTTCAAGCTCAGTACAGTACTGTATATACATTGTAGTTTATAAACCAGTTTGATAATGAATACCTTTCTGCAACTTCATTAATTATAGTATATTGAAACTAAACTGCAGATAGATAAGTTGGGTTTTCTTTTGAATACATGTCTTAGTTATTCAGATTTTTCTTTTAACTAGGACAGTCCATAGTGTTAATGATTTCATTATTTTTACAGCATGGGCAGTGATAATGGACTTGCCCATGGTCTTGCTCATTGTATAATAGGCAGCTGTCAGTATACAATTGGGTTGATTCCTCAAAAACAGACTGTAAGTCAGTCTATCCAATGACCTCACTGTAACATGTGTTTAATAGGGGATACTTTCCAACAAGTGAAAAATTATAAAGTATTAATCATAAAAGAACTCTCCACCTACTCTTGAACACTTTTTTGTTATAATTTTATACATAATTACACCGTAAAGAATATATATATATATATATATATATATATATATATATATATATATATATATATATATATATATATATATATATATATATATATATATATATATAATGAAATAGAAAAGGAATAGGTACGAATAGAAGCAGAAGGAATGTTTGCACAGTCACCAAGCCGCCACCAAGTACCAGAGCATTTATGTATCATAGGTAATACAGTAACTTTACCATACACGTACTCACAATTAAAGTATAAAATAATTTAAACAAAACAGTAATTAATGAAAGAAACCCCAAAGATTGCAAATGGAGCATTGTATAAGCGTCACTTCTCTTTATGGTCAGTTGTATAATAACAGTACTGTTATGGAGATCAACAGCCTAGGATGGAAGCTTTATCCTCCATAGGAAAATAGTATGAAAGATGTTTTTGATGCCCTCAAGGTCAGCAGATTTTGCTTTTGTTCACAAAATGATATATGATTATATATATTGGAAGTTGTATGTTTGCGTGTTATTGAAGGTTTGTCATGCTTTTTTGATACAAGATATAGAGATAAGCTATAAGTTGTGGACTTAGAATGACCTAAGAAATTTTCATTATTGACTTCTTAAGGATTTCAAACAAGGAAGGATACTGGATTAATGTAACTTTGATTTGATCTCAGTAAGTTGTATATGATGCAGCCAAGTACAGACCTTTTGTACTTTCTTAAATTTTATTTACAATAAAATAATAGAACATCTTTTTACATGAACAAGCCTTGTATATTTATATTTTTAGTTGTTCTGAGAGCAATAATTTTGTTTCAGGATTTTGTGGGGAACTGTTCAGGGAAGGACCAACCTCAGCTAGACCCCATCAAGGACAGACACACAATGGCTAGATTCAACCAAAGCAGAAGACTGAATTTTATAAAGAGGGCTAGATTACCCTCTCATTTGCTAGAGGTTGCAGGAATTTATTTATTGAGTAAGTTTCATGCAGTTCTTTTATGCTAGACATGCATTGGGTAATGTTTTTCCTTCTACTTAACACAGTATTGAAGAAGGTATTTTCGTACTATTGTTGATACGGTTACTATTGATAAATTTCTTAGTTAGTACGATATTTATACTAACAGATTCTCTTTCTCTCTCGTTTTAGTGTAAGTTGGTCATAGTTTAAATATGTTTTGGTGTCATTAGAATACTTTATAGTGGTTAGTTATCATTAGTGTTTCCTCAGTGGACTGGTTGAATAACAGATTTTAACCTGTTTATTAGAAAGAAAAACAAAATCTGAGTAATGAATTTAAAATGAGTTTTTACATATGATTATTTTTAAACATTTCTAAATATATTGCTAAAAATGTCTTTCGTCTTTACAGATCATTGGCTTCCATTTTAATTAAAGATCTCTGCCAAAAAGTTTAGGCCTCTCTTACACTACAGCAAGATGAATCATCATTTAGTTTACCTCCACAAAGGAGGTTATGAGTTTTGGATTTGGTTTGTTGCGTGTTAGCAGAATTATACAAAACGTTCTCTGTAATTTCCCAAAAATGTGACCATAGGCAGGTCTTGTGACTGGTAACAAGTGATTAGATTGTGGGAGGGGCAGGAGTGTGACATCTTGGAAAGGTGGAACCATTTCACGGGTGGATTACTCAGCCTGTGCCTCTGTGTGATGTGTACGTACAGCATGCATGCATGGTGTGTATGTAAGCAAGAATATACGTTTTGTCTAGATTGCTTTTAAAAGATGTTAATGTTCATCTCATATGATTTTACCTTTCTTCAGGAAATTAGGGTATGCATTTGGATAAGGTTGATGGCCCAGTAATATCTTCCTCACAAAAGTTCCTTCATTTTGTAATCATTAGGGATGGGTTGCTTTCACTGAATAAGCAGTAAAGATTGGATGAAAGTGTGAATGTGTTTTAGAGAATACAGATTACAAGAGGCTCAAGGGGTACTTATAGTCATTCTTTTGCCTTTCATGGTTATGGTGAAATGATTAGGGTGTATAGATATATCAAATAGATACCAGTTGACAAATCAAGTTGGAGAATTAGTGCTCTGCGTGAGATATTTTTCAGTTTGGAAGTCATCTTAGATGATATTTTGTAACAGGTATTTTGAACATTTTTTCATAAGTAATGTGTCTGCAAATATATCATTATGCAGGTAGTGGCTTGTGGGAAAGAAGTGTGTAGTAGTGTTGAAGTCTTAGGGAACTAGCCAAATTAATTGGCGTAGTTGTGGGTTTGGAGAATATTTTACTTTAATTCTGAGGCATATCATGTTCGACCGTTTTTATCAAGATGTATTAAAATTGCGTGGTTTTTAAGTGCGTCTGAATAGAGATTTCCTCATTACAGGAATGCCATTAACAGGAATTATTTGCTGAAGTGTCCTTTATTGTTGAGTTCAGGTGCCTTATTCATCTCTGTGCAGTAGATGTCGAGAAATCTGAAAACTTAGGAGAGAATAATGACATTCTGCTATGTACTTCTTATTTACAGTATAGAAATACAGTTTTTATTATCAGTTTTATACAGTCTTTCTTGAGAGATTCTGTAGCAAAATCTATATTTCTATGCAATTAGATCAATTCATTTATTTGTTTTGCTTACTTTCCATGGCAGCTTCTGTGTAAGAAATGTTCAGTATTAATTAACTATAATTGAAAAAATACAGTACTTTTGTATAGTATTTAGTTTGTTTAAGGTTAGCTCGTAAAATTAGCACTTTGTGCAAGGTCACTGACCCTATACAGGTCATATAATGGACATTTTTATGTTTATTGACCAAGTTTATTACTTAGTTGTTTGACTAATTGGTTCAGTACATTTTACACAGCGTCTAAGATTCCATTTGGTCCAACTCCAGTGTAGATTTGTATAATTTACCTAAGAAGAACCCCATCTGGCATTCTGTACTTCATGTTACTTTAAACTTTATATTTTGCATTTATAGCATTGTTAACAGGCCGAAGACAGTTTACTTTTTTAAAAAAACAGGCTCTTGTTTAATTGAAAGTACAGTACTGTATATCATTCATTTTAAAATTGAAATAATTTGATAAATTATTTGCTATAAAAGAATCCTTCAACTTAGAAAAATGTATCTAAGGAAGTCATACCCTTTTCTCTGTTTTCTAAAGTGAAATTGAAATAGACCACTTTGATGATTGTTATGATTCAGTGTCATTCAGAAACTTCTGGAGTCAATCAGCACTGTTCAAGTAATGCAGATGTTTGTAGGAGGACACTTTTGTTATCCGCTTTTCATGCAGTTATGAATACCCTGTAATTAAGTTCTGCCTGTTATGCTCTTTGCAATCTTAAATACCACATGTGCTGCAAAAATGGCCAAAGTAGAATTCATTTGAATGAGTGAATAAGTTAAAGTTTTCAGTACATGTGCTTGCGTCTCTAAAGTTAAATTCTAATAATCGAGATGAAGTGTGAAGAGCTGAAGTGACCACAGTTCTTCTAGAGAAATCAGTAGGATTTTATTAAATTGATTTACAGTATAACAAGACCAGATTGTAGGTCTAAGTTGTAATGAGGAGTGTATGTATTTATGCGTAAAAAATCTAGTACTTTGTTTTGTTTAATATCACTTGCCTAGATGGAAAGACCACCCATTGAAAACTGGTTGAAATCTCTGACGTATTAGAATCTTTCATACATGCACAAGTAACGTTTAATATGACATAAAAGTTTGCAGATATAAATATCAACTACGTATTCAGGTTATGAATTTCATTTGCAGACTTTTCTTATTTTGTGGTTAATCAGTTTGTATTCATTACTATTTGTTTAGCAGATGACAAAGAAATCATTGTAAGATGTGTTAGATATGCCTTTAAATTTTTGTACAATCCCCAGTTAAAATTCCATTTCAGTAAATGAATTCGGCAACTTTTGCAGTATGTTATACCATATAATTTAGTTTTTTATTGTACTGTCTTGTTCTGTTTTGTTATGATTTGATTATTGTTAAAGAGAACTTTTTTTCATTTGAAAGTTAATTAGCTTTGCCTTGTTTGGAGTTTCTTTTGACGTAAGGTTGGGCATGTCTTGGGCTCCTTTTGTACAGTAGCTTCAAAACAGGTGTCCTGTCTTGGGAATAGACTACCAAGGAATCTATATGGTATTAGTGTAGGATATTGATTTGTGATTCTGGTATGTAGGGACAATATGTTTTCATTTTTCTTATTGAAATTTTAGCTCAATAATTTTTGTAACAGAATTTTAATTCCATTTATATTCAGAACTTATTTTTTTAGGTAATTGATTTTCATGAGTTATTTTCTGATGCACTGATCAATGGGAGATGCAGCCTAGTGTGTTTATCTAGCCCAGATCGAAAGATAACAGTGAAAAGGAGTGGTGTTTGACTTCAAAGGATCCTTGTGAGAGTCAAGGGAAACTGAAAGCTTTAGGAGATTTCCAAAGCTGAACAGTAAATTATAAATAAGTGTTTAGAATTTTTTGGTTTTGTCAAGTACAAAAATAGGAGTATTGTTAGAGATGGGGTTTCTTAGTTTGATAATACTGTTGTATTCCAAATTAGGTGTTAAAATTCTAGAAAATGCTATTTATTGAGTCAGACCGCATGGAAGGATAGAAGAAGGAAGTTTAGCATACTTAAAGAAGCAACATAATAAGACAGGTACAAGGTTAGCTATTGTAGACTGTTGATGTTTGTTGATTACTTTTGTAGAGTGCGGGAAAGCAAGCAAATTAGTAGACTGATGAATTGGCCTTGAAAAATCAACTACAATGTACTGTTAACAAAAGGGCAGTTTGTTTACGTCAAAGAAGAGCCAGCGAATTGACTTTCTAAAGACTGATTAGATGTTTCAGGGTTTTGCAGGGTACAGCATGGTTCCAGGCTTATGTCAAAATGAAATTCACTGTGTGATCTTTGTCATTATTGTTATTTTGATTCTAAGGTTGAAGTCTCTTCCAGGTGTGGTTTTTCATATTACTGGAAATAAAAAAGGTCATGTGCCTACACCCCAAGGGGCTGGCCTTATGGGACTGCATCGGTGCTGCCGAGTATCTGCTGCTGTCCTGCTATCAGGAGCTATACAAGAGTCATTAACAAATACCTGAGGAACTCCTAGGACTAGTAGTGTTGTGCCTATTTCTCATAATGGAGGTAAATGGTATGGTACTCGACAACTCTATGATTACTGGAAGCATTTTCTCACTTGGACAATTTCCAGTTGGCTGAAATTGACTGAAAATAGGTAACTAAGTCATAACTTAATCTTGAGGTAAACGACTGTGCTGCTTATTTTTTTTGATAGAGTACATTTTACTTAGAGGTATCACAGAACTTGATAATATAATCTTGAACACTGAAGGACTTGAGAAACTTTCTGAGTTTCATTACTGAACCAATAGTCAAATTTTTCCGTTGACTTTTGGCTAACAGTGAAGAATATTGCCTTGTAAATTTATGTCTGATGAGAACAAGGAAGGATTTGTATTTTTTCAGCTACACATTATTGAACACTATCTTTGGTAGGGCAGTTTTATAATCTTTGAAGACCTCTTGGTAATCAAATTGCCCTTTTTAAGAGTATTGTGATTGATATTTTTACCTGGAAAATATTTTTTTTATAATATGAGTAGTTAGTTCACTTTACTTACCCTAAAAATGAAATGCATCCTTTCTGTCAGATATTTTGTAGAGGCAGTTATGTTATGCTATGTATCCCATCTCTTATAAGACTTTGGTTAGCCTAGATGCCACATCATTTATTTATGAATATGATATCTTAAGAAAGCAAAAGGATTAACAGTGGGTCTTCCACATTGCTTTGTGAGTAAAAGGTCTCCCACATTGCTTGTGAGTAAAAATGTTTAGGTGAACAAAATGACTTATACTGTAAAGATGTGTTACTTGTCAGCATATGAATGTATTGTACATAACAATCATTGTCTGGTAAATATCTCTGCATTTGTGACTAAATTCAGTGATTTCCAGAATATATTTTCATATTTTATCAAGCAGCCATGTGTGCCCTTTAGTTTGACCAGAAGATGAATAGTCTTTGGTGTCTACTTAGACTTCAGAATTTAGAAATGCAATATTGCCCTTTATGGGTATGTTGTAACTGGCTTGAAATCTGTACATGACATTCCACCAGAAGAAACATTGTACAGCAATATGATGTTAACTTCAGAATTTAGAAATGTAATATTGCTCTTTATGGGTATGTTGTAACTGGCTTGAAATCTGTTCATGACATTCCACCAGGAGAAACATTGTACAGCAATATGATTTTAACTTCAGAATTTAGAAATGTAACATTGCTCTTTATGGGTATGTTGTAACTGGCTTGAAACCTGTTCATGACATTCCACCAGAAGAAACATTGTACAGCAATATGATGTTAACTCAAAGGTCATCAACTGTAGGATCTTGTTAGTTTATGGTTGTGACATATCCCTTAAATGGACATGGAAGAGTTTTGTGTACATTTTTCAATACTTAGGCTCTTAAAAAACTTTCTAGAAAGGGGTCTGGTATCACTCTATATATGTCTAAAGTTTTTTTTATCTCCAGCCCAAAAAGAACCCTAAAAGGGTTCAGAGGTCTGGTTAAACAAATCATTTATAACCAACTAACTAAGGTTTTTTACGGACTGTGGTTCTTGATATAAGTAATTGAAGGAAGAAAAGGTCAGTATGCAAATTGCTGCATCATTTTGCCAAGAAATGGTGCACCAACCTTTCATTTTCTTGAGTTGGTTATACATGTATTGTTATTGCCTGCTGATCTGTTTCAAAGGGTAAATCAAATGGCAGATAATGAATTCATACAGTTCTGGTGTAAAAGATACCACTGTTTTGAATGAAGTCACATTTGTGTTGACTTTAAAAAATTGGTGTTTGTCAGTATGACTTTCAAAATATTACAGTATTTGAAAGATTAATGCACTTTGTAAATTCTGTGTATTTAAATGGTTGCATTTTCATGAATGCACTGTTGTGCATTGTCATTGATAAATGACTCATTGAAGCTGTAGTTAGATAAGTGTTGCGCTTTCGTTTATTTATGTGTTGATTTTCAGAGATATAAATTGGTTGTGTTTTTCCTTTGTGTGTTTATCTTGGGTCTGCTCATTCTGTTTGTTTAGATAGTTGATTTCACATGCCTTTTCGTATGTGACTCCAGTTTCAGTTTGTTAGCATAAATGATTTGCTGCTTCTATGTTACTTGAAGAGTGAGTTTATGATTTTCCATTTCAAACTAGTTTTGTTATGGTCACTTTTGTAAAATTTGGCATATGTTTATAGTCACTAAACCCTGGTGATTTGGATGGCTGAGTTATTACACATTTTAATAGTGTTGGAATCCTATAAGTATTACAGTTTTTTATGCTGCTATAAGTATTACAGTTTTTTATGCTGAGATTACAGATTGAATGTGTTATTTAAGTCATTTTAAAAGGTTCAGTAAGGTAATCTTATTTGTTTTGTTTCTATAATATAAACTTGAGAGTCTTCTAAATATATTTCAACAGGTTTTACATTAGGCATATCTTTAAAAGCAACATGAACCACAATGTGTATCCATGTAGAATGAAAATGGAGTCATTATCTCAGGTTTTTGGTGATTCTTTGTGGCAACCTGACCCAAACTTACTAGCCAAGATTCCCATTGCTTTATATGAAGAAAAATAGACTGTAGTAAGGAAACTAGTTTAACAAAACCAATCTCAGCTGATGGGAGATGAACGCAGTGACAAACCACATGCATTGATGGCCGAGAAAAAAATGGGAGAGCTAAGTCAGCTCAGGTCACAAGTGACTCCTAGGCCTACCTGATAGGATTTAGTCTTTGTAGTTAAGTCACTGACAGCTGTAGCACTGAGGAACTCCATTTATGATAGCATAGGTTTGCATCTTAGGAAAAATACAAATTACTGTGTAATTTTACTTCATTAGGTGCTGAACAGTAGGCTTTCATTGCTCAAGTTTTTCTCAAAAGCCAGGACTTGTTTACGTTTCAGATCATGGTTTCCACACGCTACATTATTGTAATGTAAGAGGATCTCGACCTCTTTAAGCCATTTAGACAAGACGTATTGTCCATGAATATGTTCCTAAGGAAAAGGTTCTAAACACCTTATGACATTTTTTGCCCAAATCATGGCATGCTTATGTTTTGTTGGTCACCCTTGTTCTTGGAAATTTTGTATTATATTGCATGTACAGCTGTGAATTATCACTCTGTTGTGAGTGTTGGTAATGTTTTGGCCATAAGATTGTTGGTACTTATTAAAGGTAATTCTCTGCTAACATAATCATGAAGATGTTGACGTGATTATCAAAACACTTGGTCTTGAATGCAAAGAAGTATTGCTTGGCATTGGTCACATCAAGATACTTTACATTCATATTTGGCAAGTTTGACATCTTTACAATCAAAGCTTTGTTCACCTCAAAGTATTTTTTATTGCAAAGCAAAGTCAAAGAGCTACGAGTAATCCTAAGGCTCTCCAAAGATCATATTTTCATAAAGGCAGTGAACTTGGCATATAGGCTATGCACTGCATTGTGAGAGAATACGGACACTGTACTCTGCAAAACATCTGATAAAACGGAAGTCTTTCATATTGTAAAGTTACCTAAATACCATTGTAAACAATACTTTCCAGATTGTGTTCGCAAGTCAATCACGGTGGTTTTAGAGGCAATTTAACCATCAGTTGGTCATCCAAGGAATTGTAAAAGTGGTGCCAAAGGTAGTGAGAGGTCACTTTTGTGAAAGAATTGAAATATTTAAATCCACATGGTATATCCGTTATAATTTTACAAAGCAACTTTACTTTGTTCCTTATATAATGTTAAATTTTGACTTGGTTGTTACAATAGACTTATGACTCCTCAAGTTTCTGAGTGATTAAGTTTGGTTCTGTGATATTTCTAACCATGGAGAACTAGTGCAGTTGAATAAATTCTACCAAATTATAACAGTCATTACTCTCTGGATGAAGTTATGAGGTTAGTTACCTATTTCAATAAATTTCACACTAATTGTGCAGATGACTAAATGCCTTCTGTAATCAATAAATTTCACACTAGTTGTGCAGATGACTAAATGCTTTCAGTAACCGAACAGTTGTCAACTACCTTATTCATCTACCTCATTGAGAAAACAGGCATTACACCAAACTTCTGGGAGTTACTTTGGGATTGCTCACAACTCCCACATGGCTCCTACTAGCAGGAGAGTTGAGAAGACCATTTATACCCCCAAGCTTTGCTCCCTTAGGTCAGCCCCTATTTTGGAGGGACACCACAAGAAGGACCTTTTTTTGTGTTTAAAACATTATTTTCCAGAAAGAAATACAAAGAAAAGTTGAAAGCTTAACCCAGCATACTTTTATTTGCTTTCCTTATCTGATGTACACAGTACTTCAAGTTGGGTTGTGTAAATACTCGAACAATACTTTCATAAAGTCATACAATCACTCTTTTACAGTCATGAAAGTGCTTTGGATGCTTTCACTATATTCCTTACTTGCTATCACTAGAAACCTCGTAGTTTCAATAACTAAAATCACCATATGACTGTTAGATTTCCTCATACGCCTTGGATATGCTCTGCACTCAATAGCCTTTGGTATAAAACAGGATATTTCAGAACGTCACCCTTCCCAGGAGGGATTCAAACATACACTTTAAAAAAAGGTCAGCAACTACCCACTATGCTACTGGTTCTCCTGCAGCGTAGTGGATTAGCACTGAAACTTCTTTCTGATAGTGAGACACTCAAATCTCACCTGTGAAGAATGATTTTCCACTTCTTTCTGATAGTGAGACACTCAAATCTCACCTGCGAAGAATGATTTTCCAAGTATTCCCCATTTTAGGCTTGAAGTGGAAGGCTTATCCAATCATCGTAAGAAAATCTACAAGCTAAGGTCATTGTGATTACATAGAGTACCTAGTTTACAGTTTGTTACTAAAAGTACATCGTATACAGTTTACAGGTTATAGTCAGTCCTATTACATATTGTTTTTCCAAGTATTTCCCATTTTAGGCTGGAAGTGGAAGGCTTATCGAAACATCGTAAGAAAATCTATAAGCTAAGATTGTTATTATACAGAGTACCTAGTATACAGCTTATCGAAACATCGTAAGAAAATCTATAAGCTAAGATTGTTATTATACAGAGTACCTAGTATACAGTGTTTAAATGGTATTAAAAATACACTGTATAGTTTACATGTTATAGTCAGTCCTATTACATATTTTTGTACATCATCTACAGTGCATTTGTACAAAAAAGGCAAATACTGTATGGAAACTTAATTACTGCAAAATTTAACCAGGGTACTTTTGCATATTTTAAAGCCAGGGAATACAAAAGAAATATAAGGATTTACAACAGTACCCACCTAACAAGTGTTCTCAAGTTCCTGAGATGGTATTTGGAAACATTAAAAAAAAAAAATGCTAATAACTGACAAATGCTAATAACTGACAAACTGTAAGGCAACTCTTGCACATTGTTTGAATGGGACTGAAAATCCTTACTTTTTTACAATATATACAATTCCCAGTTAACTACCGTATATCTTTACCTATAAGAATTACAGAATTACAGAGTTGGCCAGCAAAAGATGACATGGTTTACACAAGATTTTAAAAGAAACTACTCAAACAGTACCTTAGTGTGGGTCTAAAAATAGTGGCTGCTTGAAAAATTTTACATTTTGAGGTGTAGCCTATCCATATTCAAATTACCCTTTTACTTTACTGAAAAGTGAAAATGTAAGTTTTGATATGGAAGGGACATGGCTTACCAGGAAACAAAAAAAGGTTTTTACAAAAGAAGATACTTTTTAAGATCTGTACCTTATTTTAACATCCAGTAATAACTTACAAAGCCAGATTGAGTCATTAAAAGAATTCCAGAAATATTAGTTCAATTTAGCACTCTATTACCACTGCAGTATTATGATAACTGGAAATCAAATTACATACTGTTTTTAGGAAAATGGTTAGCTAGATTACAGTACAATCTAATGCTGGGATGAAATTCCCTCAATTTCTGACAGAATAAATTAAGCTTAATAACTCGGTACTGCATAATTCATTTTCTTACATTCAAAATTTGAAACATATTGGGCAGTCAAATGACCACAGGATACATAACCTTTTCCAGGAGAGACACAACGATCTTCCCCATGAGAGTAACACTCATATCATGCCTTGTCAAGTAAACAGTACTGTAGGTGGTAAATAAGATATTTTGTAGTGTTTCTTTAGCTTTATAACCTTCCATCTACAGGGGCACCTCAACTCAAGAAACCTAAGGGGCATAGCTCTCTGAAAAGTCACAAAGTCCTTAAGTAACACAGCCAACATTTGCTTCTTAACAGACACTCTGGGGGTCTAGCTTTCTGAAAAGTCACAAAGTCCTTTAAGTAACCAAGTCCCTACAATACAGCCAACACTTTAACATTTGCTTCTTAACAGACACTATGGGGGTTCAGCTTTCTGAAAAGTCTCAAAGTCCAGTAAGTAACCAAGTCCCTATATTATCTCTAGATATCTCACAGAGAACAGCAATTCCACAGAATTCCCAAATTAATCTTTACTTTACACTTCATTCAATTCAAGAGTTTTATCTAAAAATGACAGATATCTAAAATGGTAGCACACAGATAAATAACTGGTAAGACGAGGTCTCTTAAGTAGAAGTGACTTCTCTATGATCTATACTAATTCAGCAGTCTATCTCAAATAACATCTTTCTCCAATTTTCCTATCTCAATTACACCCATATATGACTAAAGACACTAACATCTAATTACAAAATTAAACACATTAGCAGAAAAAATCTATCACGGTAATCTTTAAGTTTGACAACCCAGTTTCAATCTTTATGTTATTTTAACTTAAATTATCCATGACATAAATAAGTTTTAAATTTACCCTCGCTAAACTCAATTGCAGAAAAAAATCTATCGAGATGGCAATTTTAATGGTTTTGAAAGCCAAGTTTCAATCTTCACTCAAGTTATTTTAACATGTTACCCATGACATAAGAGATTATCAAAATTACCCTTGCAAAATATTTTCATTTGTTTACTACTATTTCAAAATTAGCACTCCATCAACTATTCAATCAATTAACACTTCACTAACTACTCAGTCAAGTATACAATACCATGTTAGAAATTTCCCTTGCCATATGAATTATTTCTTGTATATATTTCAAGGAAAGAAAATAAGACCCTTTTACCGTAACCTATGCATCAATGCAACAGCATACTGTAGTTGCATTTTCCAGTCAAGCCAAATAAAAATTTTTTAAAAATTATCAGAGATTAAAATAAAAGTTGCAACTACTTTCATATAATAATCCACCATCAAATTCAAAGGTGATAAAATCCCACAGACTGAGCTGGAAGACAAACATATGGAGCAGAACGAAGACCACAGCTGGTGAGGTTTACCCGTCGTTAGACAACGAAAAGACAACTTCTTGGACTGTCTAAAAGACTAGATCAAGACCGCACAAGCAGGTGCGATGTGGAGTTGGTCCTCAACAAGCAGATATGGGTCCCCTGGAGACCACAGAGAAATGGCTGGAAATTAGGCCTATCCCTTAAACTTGTACCTGTAATAAAAAGAAAAGTTATCAACCAGATTACTATTATCATTATGAATACATATCATTGTATCATTAGTAAAGTAATTCTTATTAATACTTTGGTTAACACTCCACTATACTGAAAGGTACTGTTTTTGTGGCATACAGTATACTTGTTGCATAATATCTACAGTATTAATCAGATACGTGCAAGTGCAACATAAACAATTTAACGGAAAACCAAATGAACAAGAAACGATACAACCTCTGTTTACAGTATATTCAATCTGAGACTGCTATAATTGAGCAATAGAAAACTTCAAAATTTTATACAGATCTTCAATATGTATACTGTATAAATATCTCCACAACCACACGAACTACTTTTTAAATCTACACCTTTCATCTCACTGTTCATACTAGCTTATAGACAAAACTAAAATGTGTACGACTCCATCTAAGTACTAGCGCTGACTTCACAATATATACACCCTGCCTTAATAGCCTTCCACAAAATATAATTCTCCTATCTGTAAAGAGAGTTATAAGGAACAAGCTAAATTTTATCTTTTAAAGAATTTTGAATGTTAAGCTGACCTCCTACTCCTAAGCCTAGTTTGTCCATAGCAAGTTCACTTCTCTTAATTGCAGTGGCTATACCATCATACCGCTCATTACCTTTCAGTCCCTTCTAAACATTATTCATACATGTTCTTGTCATTTTAGACATGAAGCTTTCGGAGCGCCTGCAGTTTACGTTGACGCGGGGTGTCGTCTGCCAGTTTTCTAGTCGCGGAGGAATACCAACATACGAAATCGGTACTAAAATGACAAAACCATAACTAACCAACCTAACCTAACCTAGTGCGGCATGCCCTTACCTGGCCCGGGGGGGCTTCGCCCCCACCCCTGGACCCCCCCAGAAAGATAGAGAACATGGCGTTTCGTGTGGAACTACTTCCCTTGGCGGATACCTTGGCGGACGGGACAAACGGCGTTACGTGGTGTCAACGCAAACTGCAAACTACCCAAGCTTTCTCCCGAAAGCATTTAAAAAAATCCAGAAAACAGGAGCTGACTATTCTCTATCAAAAGAATATTATAATTTACCATATCTTAACAAAGAACTCCCTTTGAGCCACAATGAATCCTGGGGCATGAAGCACTTGCAGACTGCCAAGATCCACAAGGTGAGATTTAGCCTGGAACAAGAAAACTCAATTATTATATGACTTAGAGCCTACTTCTCCCCATTCCACATGACTTCAATGGATTTATTATGGTGGGAAGTGAAAACGGGAGCCACGTAAAGCCTTAACAAATTACAAGTGAGCATCTCGATGAAAAGAAGCCAATGGGAATCGAGATGAAAAACTTGAAAAAAAGGTGAACACAATACAGCAGCATTTGAAAAATCCTACAAAGGTTTTCTATATGAATATCTTACAGTGCACTGGGTACGGTAGTCTGCAGCCTGAGCAGAAATTCCGTGACAATCAACACTAAGAGCTTGTGGAATTAATTTACTAATAATACTCTCCATCTTGGTGTCAAGACAAAAATCTAAGGGTAAAATAGCCACAGGCTATACACAGAATAGACTAAGTGCAAACCCAGCAGCAGCAATGGTTCAACTCGGGAAAGTTGGCTTATAAATTAAAATTGAATGTCTTTGAAAAATGCCCTAATGAACAAAAAAATCCGATATAAACTGGAACGGAAAGTTATTACCCCTAAAATAAAAGAAATGGGACCTTACAATAACACTACTCTAGGCTTCTGATAGCGTCAGTGGACTTGATGCAGTCTACTTTCTTTCATTTGCTTTGGTCTCTCCCCCCCCCACCTTAGCTACCTAGGATAACTTCTTCCACTTTCTTGTACCATTTTTGTCCTAGTTTAAAAACCTTATGTTCATCTTCACAAAATAGAGAAATCGTACTCTTAGGGTCGAAGTAGATTGGATGTGGGGGGGGGGGGATAAGCGGAGCAGATTGCTTCTTTCAGTCAAGTAGGGCCAGGTGCCATATGCATTACGATGAACCCTGCATTTCATTCGTTGATTTAATGCACCCCAGGTCAGGTTAGGACTGAGGTCCTCTGTCCCCACTCCTCTGAGTTAGGTAGGAACCATTTGCCCTAGGCAAGCTAAGACACACTTCAGGTGGATCCTGGTCGTTTCGGCTGTAAGCCGTAAGTCATTTAGGTTGTACCATCCAAACTCGCAAATGCCCAAAATGTGTGTATAGAATACTTTGATCCCTGAGGGGCTAGTACTAAACACAGCATCCCAAGGAGATTCTGCCATGTCTTACAACCTAAACTTCATATGGTCTAAAGTTGTGACGGTCTAACAGGTTCACGGCCAAAAATAATGTGGCCTAATCGTCCGAACTCCTTCAGATTCCATAACTCAAAACCACCCCAATACCAAAGGGTTACCATTACTGACACATCCAAGAATACGCTAATAATAATTTAACAAAGCTTTCCCATGGAAACTGACACTTTTGTTAGTAAGATCAAATAACAGAAAAACTATATATCACTTTTGTAAGTTGAAGTTTTAAAAGTCATACTTACGAGAACTTAAATATGTAAAGCACAACAGTTATACATCACATTTGTAAATTGCAGCTTTAACAGTCATATTTACGTGAATTTAAATATGTGAAGCACCAAAGTTGTAATAACCTACTACAGCAAATTTTTACACCAGACAGCTACAGACAGGTATTGTCATCACGTGTTTGCATCATGTTTTACGTTAGCATCACGTTTCGTCTCATTTTTTATGCCAGTAAAATACTTTAGGAGTCACGTTTACCAATATATCCGGACCTAGCCTTAACCAGGGTGCAGCATTTTCGCTGACCAGGGTGCCCTCTCCACTGTTAGGCAACGACTGGCGGAATAATACTCAATAGGCTACGTTACACCAATAGACACCTTACATTGTGGATATTTAGCTACAAACCAGCTCTGCATTGCCTATTCTGCAATTGGGTTATTGAAAAAAACGTTCAAGCATTCATGGTTAGAAGGGAAACCAAAAATGGAGTACCATTCATAAAACACTACACTGCTAAGGTTTTATTCCACATCTTTGGTTATTTTACATTGAATCTGAGTACACGCCTTCACGACATCCATCATTCAATGGACAAAAGTTTCATGGGCCTTTTTCACGCATTCACAGCCTAATAGACTTGGGCAATTTTGTTCACAGCTCACAATGAGACAGTCCAGTAACCTGTCATGCAATAAACTTAAAATTTTTTCTTCAATTTATCTACATTAAATTTAAACGAACACAAAAAAACACTTGCCTAAGCCAAAGACACTAGAACGAATTAACAAAACACCGGTACAACTTGCTTACCAATCCGCCAAGGATGCTTCTATGGTGATCTTGGAAACTATAGACAAAATATAGAGCACTGATAGCTAACTTATGGGCCTCAGCCTTGGAAATTAAGGTTGACCTTGTACAACATGCTATTTTTACCAAAATTCTACATGGGTAACTACCTGAAAGCAGTTCGTATAAACAGTTCAAAAAACAAACTTGATTCAGACCATTATGTCTACCCTATTCGAGCACGTGGCCCGGCTTCCAAACATTTTCAATTTTCCTACAAGCTTTTTAACTCTATATACAACCACTACAGGGTACAACTTCCATATAGCTACCTTAGGGAACTTAACTAAACGATAATTACCATTATATCAGAAGAAACAGACAAATGCAAGGGCTTCACATATACAAACACTTGACAATGGCTGGCAGTTCCTTGGTCTTGTTCCATTAATGTCTCTCTGGGTCTCTAGAGGCGTTTGGAAGATTTCAACTACTGTATTTATTTACGCCGATTTCCTATAAAAGTACATTATTTTATATAATTCATGTGAAATTTAGGTTATAAATCAATTACGCGTTTATTTGCACTATAAACAGAATTAATTCTTAGTAGGGAAACTATTTAAATAAATCAAAATTAAAATTACAGCTAGCTACTGTCCTACGGCAGGCTTTCACAAGAGAAATAACTATTGTTTTATTTATATTATTTTATACATAAAAGTTCCATATTTTAATATTATGCATATTATAATAAATTATTGTATTCTTAATCCATTTTTGGTAATAATAACTTTATACTTCACTTAAAAATGAGACATCTTGAAGGTGCTTGGCTAAACTTGTTTGGTAAACCATGAAGCAGACGAATGTCCTTAAAAAGAAAAACACAATGTAACATCACAAAACCTTAAATAAACTGAATTAAAATAAATTTCCACAAATATTCATTGACAAAAAAGATATATTTTTGTAAACTTAGACCAGAAAAAATAGCAGACGCATTTCTAGTTAAGATACAATACTAAATAGACGAGCACTATTCAAATGACTGATTGAATAGCAATAGCATTTCAAAAACGCCCAGTATTTCCCTAAGTTTAAACCACGGTGTAGTGTTTCGTTTTAATAATAGTTACGGTTTTATTTTA
This sequence comes from Macrobrachium rosenbergii, assembly GCA_039081455.1. Lineage (NCBI taxonomy): Eukaryota > Metazoa > Arthropoda > Malacostraca > Decapoda > Palaemonidae > Macrobrachium > Macrobrachium rosenbergii. The sequence goes on from JANJGK010000017.1 coordinate 51,211,224, forward strand.
CACTAAGGACATCTATTGGTAAATAGAGTATCTATTTATAAAAGTAAATAGTAACTGACAACTATTTGTTTACATCATAAATATTGCCTTCTATATTAGGTAAGACGTACAAACTTTTGTCAGGAAAAACATAAAATGTAATTTATATAAGGTTTTTTTTTTTGTTATTTAAAGCCAAAACTAGTGTCCTATTATGACGGAGGTTATTAAAATAAATGGAAATTAAAATATTAATTAGCAAGTTTATCTAAAAAACGGCAATAACTAACTTTTGTTTAAAATATCCAAAAAAACAAATAAAAATTATTATGATTAGCATCTAAAGTAAGAATATTTTTAATTAACGATTAGTATTTATAATAAGTCAAAATAATTATATCATTTTGCTTAAAAATAAAACATTTGGAAGGGTTTTTACCAAATCTATCTGGTCCAGGTTCAGAGTAATGGTTGAGGCTCTACCTATGTAACGGCTCCTCAGTTGCTCGGGTGTTGCTCGTTAATGTAAACAAATAATCTTCAATATATCCACAAAAATGGCTATTAGTACTTCCACCACCATGTTTATTCTTGGCGTTTAAATTTAAGATGTTCATTCTGGTTTTGGGGAGCGTGTATGACTTATGTTTCTTGTGAATAACTATTAAGTACGTTCTTCAATATTGTTTCCACTGAAATTATCTTTCATATTCTACACTTTCCCATCCACTACCTTTCGTTTTCAAGGATTTTCTATACCAGTCACTTTCCTTTAGCCATTACTGCAAAATGTCAGAATGTCTTTTGTTTTCCTTCCTTGCGTAAATCTTTCCTGGCATCCATTATCATCTTAGTTCACTATCAAGTAATTTTTTTTTCTTTTTAGTTCCTTTGATCGTCATCATAAACGCCCTGAATGATATATTTGTCAGTTTCATTGGCATTGCGTCTTCTTTTGTTTTCATATATGTACACTTATCTCCTTTTTTATGTCTTCCAGTTTATTAGCTTTCCTTCTTAGTCAAATAAATTTTACTGTAAACTTTCTAGACCATTTATCCCTCTTGACATTTCTTGGTGTTAATTTTGGCTCCTTCGTTGGTTCTGCTCCTTTCTTGGTTTTTATATCAAGTCCAACTACGTTTATAACATCTATTTATCTATCTCTATATCTGAGCCATTTTAGTCTCAACTTAGGCCTATTCTAGTCTCATGTTTAGTGTATATGAGTTTTTTAGTTCATTATTGGCGTCTTCTGTATCTATACATTAGTTCGTTATATAAGTGATATAAGTGCATCACTTATGTTCGTATTCTTTGATATTAGTTCGTTATAAAAGTGATATAAGTAAATAACTTATTGTCGTACTTCTTGGTTCGTTTTATCTTACCATTGTTTTTCAAAAGGTTTCAGAACTCAACAGCTGGACGTCGCTTAAGTGAATGACTGAATCAGTGCATTGTACTCTCTCTCTCTCTCTCTCACTCAGCTGACAATTACTTATCTCCGCTTGAGTGAGACGTGTTCCACTCAAGCTAGAATCAGCAAGCAATTGCGAGAAATTCTGGGGAACGACACTTAACAAAAACGCCGTAATGTCTCCTCTCTGGCAAAGTGCTCAAGTTGAATTTTAGATTAAGTGTTTTAACTGTCATCGCCTCGGTTTAAATGCAGTTGGTACTGAAACGGTTTTACGAAGACTCTTGGTCTAGGAATGTGGAGCAATGCTTCTTCTTCTCTCGAGTGAAATGTAGGAAAAGAAGGAATTGATTTTTGAACGGTTGGGTTCAAATTCTGTAGAATTTTTTGTGGAATTTTTTGCAGTGAAGGGAATTTAGTATTTACATGAGCTGCATTCACTGAATAACATTAAATTTAAATTCTAATGAATATGAATGTGTAGGCCTATGTTGGCCTACATTTCAGTATTAGATCTAGCCCTGAAACATTCTTCGTCATAAACGTGGAACTCTTAATCATATTCTAATCAAAAGTACATGAAATAGACCTAAGTGAAAATTAATCTTAATTTAAAATTTAAATTTTGGAAAGAAGCCTAAAACTTTTATATCTAAATATGAAAACATCTATCATTAGCGCCTAAATATTAAAAATATGTCCGATTTTTATATCTAAATATTGAGTAAATCTAAACTCTTAATAGAAAAAATAGAAAATGTTTTAAAATTCAAGAAATGAGATAGGAAATAATAGGAAGACTTTATTTTCGGATGCTAAGAAAGAAAACTGATTCATTTAGGAGGAGAAAAAGTGTAGTAAAGAATGATTCAAGTTCGGATTTTATCTCTGCTGTAGCATCAACATTGTGGGCCAAGTATAAATAATCAAATTCTATAAAATAACAAAGATAGAGATGTGGAACTCACAAATTACAGTCTACAGTTCATGAAAACAGCTACGGTACAAAAAAATGTCACGGTAACGAAGTCTAAGCAATGTTTTATGGAAAAATATAATGGTTAAATTGGTCTCAAGCTAAATATTTGCCTCTCCTGACCAATAGACCCATCCTGGCTTCTCCCCATTTGGCTCTCCTGACTTATAGACCTATCTTGACTATTTCCCTATTGGCTTCCCATGACCTATAGACCTATGCTGATTTCTCCCTATTTGCCTCCCTTGACCTTTAGACCTGCCCTGATTTCACTCTATTTGCCTCCCATTACTTATAGACCTATCTTTGAGTTTCCCTGTTTGCCTCTCCTGACCTATAAACCTACCCTGACATTCCCCTACTGACTTCCCATGACTTATAGACCTTTCTTGACTATTTCCCTATAAGTCTACACCTCCTGCTGCTTCAGTTTCGATAACTTTGCCAGGAATTATGACGGCAATCCATTACTCTAACTACCCGTGGCGATATCTAATTGCGTGTGCTTATCGTGTTACATATTTGAGTGAGTAGGCGTCAGCTGGAGGAGAAGATGAAGAAGAAGAAGAAGACGAAGAAGAAGGAGTTTGGGAGTTAGCGGAGGCGTGTGTATGTGCGTGTGTTTGTGTGTGTGTGTGTGTAAATATATATATGGCACCTTCCGTGTCCGCAAATAGCCCCCTTCAGGAGCGCAGGGCTCGGGTAGTAAGTAGCCACGTCACGCCAAAACCCCTGCTGAGACCGTGAGTCACACACACCAGCCTCAAGAAGAAGAAGGGGAAGAGGAGGAAGAAGAAGAAGAAGAGGGGGAGGAAGAAGATGTTCGAGAGAAAGGAATAGTCTTTGCAAAATACCCACACACATATGTACACACACACACCTGAAAAACAAAGGGGAAAACACAAAGTAGTCAGTAAGTGTGGAGAGAGAGGGGGGGGGGGGGGCGTTCGAGAGAGGGCATTCTTGTTAGCTTGGATGTTCGGCTTAATATATCTTTGACAGACTTTAGATCGCTTTCCCCCAGAACCACTATATAGAATTTCAGCTGGGTTATAAATATATATACTGTATATATATCTCTCTCTTTAGGTGCAACGGAGGTGATAGCACGCTTATATTTATGTAGGTATTTACGAGGAGAAATCGTAGGATTGTTTTTGATGATGTCAGCCAACTTGAAGACGTTATTTATTTGACCGTGTAACCTCCGGTGAATCACGTTACTGAGGTGGTTTGCCGGGCCAAAAATCACCGAAAATTCAACTAGATCAGTAGTTCTGGCTATGATGGCTTCCCAAGAGTTAGCAGAAGCATTGACGTAGTACTATACAAACTAAGGGCATGGTGTTTGAAAGATTTAGAGAATTTTCGAACGAAAAGCTTAAATAAATTCCCGTTCGAAGTGTGGAAATGTCTAGTCCTATAATCCTAGCTAGCAGCCATCATTCTTATTTTTTGCTGATTTTTTTTTTTTTTTTTTTTTGAGGGGGTTGGTGTTAACGTTTATCTCCTGAAACTAACATTGGCCTGTTTATTTTGGATTCTAGGCCTATAGGACTTGTTTTCGATAAAGGTGCCTAGCTGTACCTCGCTGACGTGACTCAAGTTATATAATACGTTTGTGATATGGCTTTTATTAGGCCTACGAGGTGAGTCACTTAAAGCTGGTTTTTTAAGTCTCAATGTAGACTTTTGCCAGAATGAATTAAGATGAGTTGTTGCTTATGCATAGCAGTGTTTGTTTATGTGTGTGTGTGTGTGTGTGTGTGTGTGTGTGTGTAGGTATGTGTGTGTTTGTCCAGTACGTGTGCTTCAGAGACGGTTTCAGAGACGGATGGAGCCCTTCTTTCCAAATTTTGGTCGCTTGCTGTGTCCCACTTACGTTGAAAAGCTGGTTCACTACCCTGTAGGAATGAAACACATTCCATCTCTCTCTCTCTCTCTCTCTCTCTCTCTCTCTCTCTCTCTCTCTCTCTCTCTCTCTCTCTATGTGAATCATCGGTTTGTAATCACATCTTTGCTTGGCAATTACGAGAGGTTCACGTTCCGTTCCTTATCTGATTATTCTTTGAAGTTCTAATCGCTCCCCTCTTACCTCTCCCAAACCGGAGGAAAGCAGGGGAAATAAGCAATAGACCTATACCCTCTTTATAGAAGAAAGGTTTGAAGGGTCAGGAAAAACAGAAGTATGAAGAGAATGCCGAAATATTTCGGTAAAATGAAATAAAAGCAGAGCAATGGCCTCAGGAAGGAAAAGGTATGAGAATGATCCTGGGCTTTTAGCTGTCTGGATACCTGGCCGATGTGAGTGACCTGTTTTTTTCTCTCTCTCTCTCTCTCTAACCTGCTCTTTGACCTTGTCTTGTCCTGAGTCCCGTTGTTGTTGTTTTTGTTTTTTGTTGTTGTTCCTTAAGCTCTTGGTCCTAAATCAGCCCGTAAGAGAGGGTAGGTCTATGTGGTTCCTGGGCTTACTGATTTGTTATATATCTTGAGTCATCATAGGCGTAAACTATGTATTAGTAGTAGTAGTAGTAGTAGTAATAAAAGAGGCTCATCTTTGCAACGGCTCATCTCGTTTTCTGCTCTTTCATTTGCTTATACGATTTTGGATGTTATTTTTTTGTATTTTATTAATTTGATCAACATATTTTATGCTGTTAATGCTTAAAACTCATTATTATCTTTGTTTATTGTTCAATATAGTTGTAAATATGATAATATTTCCTCCCCACAAGAGGCGAATTGAATATATATTGGCCTTAACTCGTTGCCTTCATCATCGTATTCCGAGACCTCCTGGATCCTCACCAAATACGATACGCCCTTATCGCTTTTGGTCCTCTCTGGGCGCCAATTTTGGAGTGGATGCACCATGAAATGCCCGCGACGGATTGATGCCCAAAGGAAAATGGCGTGGTATTCAAAACCAATCCTGGATTATCTTCGAGTCGCCTTTGTCAGTGTGTCGTGTTTAACTGTTATTTTAATGGTTTGTTTATGTATGTAGATGTATATATATATATATATATATATATATATATATATATATATATATATATATATATATATATATATATATATATATATAATTATATACTTACATACATACATACATATATATACATACATACATACATACATACACTCCCATAAAGTCTTATTTTCCAGCCTTTTACAAAAGTCACAATCCCCAAAGGAAAACGAAGCCTCACACTCTATCAACTCATACAAAAGTCTTCGAATGGTAACCCTTGTTTACCCCTTTTCAGAAGTCTGCCAGTTCCTACAAGCACTGAGAAAGAAACAGACGTTTTAAAATCTATTCACGTCGTTGCAAACATGTCCCAATCCTCGCCCTATCTGCAGGAAACAGACGCCCTTCAATCTGTTTACCTTGTACGAAGTTAAAAGTTCTACGAGCACTGAAAAATACAGGACTTTTAAAATCTGTTCACCCCTTTACAGCCATCTTGCAATTCTCGCTCTATTTGAAAGCAGTAAACACGCGCCCTTCAATCTATTTACCTTCTGCGAAGTTAGACACAAACGCTCCTCCCGCCTGAGGTTGTAATATATGAGGAGTGTGTACCCTCCCGTAAAGAGAGAGAGAGAGAGGAAAAAATTAAATTAAAAAGAAATGTATAACTGGGGGTGTGTAGGCGTCCATGATCGCCATTAAACTTTGCTTACTTGGCAGGTGTTACCGAAGTATCTGACACACAGCGAGTTCCCGGAGGAGATTCCTTGAAATAACTTCGTCAGGAGGAGGAGGAAGAGGAGGAGGAGGAGGAGGTAAAGGCGTCATGTTTGGAAGTAGATGTTTTGCCGAAGGGGAGAGAGAGAAAGAGAGACAGAAGCCGTTTGTGGCCTCTGGGTTTTGTGAGTGATTAGGTGAGACCTGAAATGTGTATGTAGTTTTATGATATGATTTGTAGTAGTTAATGGTAGTGTTAGGCCTATTAAAAACCATCGGATGATTAGACCTAACAGGTAATTGATTTTCTAAACAAAGCACTCCTGAAATGTAGCCCAATTATATTCATTATTATGATTTTAAGTACAGTAGTATTGGTAGCACTAGGCCTATGTAAGCTGTCGGATGATTAGGCCTAATAGGCCATTAACTTTCTAAGCAATAATGTATACATAGTTTTATTATGATTAGCAGCAGTAATTGTAGTCCTAGGGCTAAATTGTTCTAGTGCAATGAAATGTACCGATTTTTATTATGATTAGGAATAGTACTAGGCCTAAGTAAACCATCGGATGTCAGCCTAATAAGCCATTCACTTCCTAATAAGGCACTAAAAGATTGTTCTAACGTGATGGAATGTGCAGACTTTTATCATGATTAGGAGAAGAACTAGGCCTATGCAGACCTTCGGGTGATTAGGCCTATAGGCCATCAACTTTCTAAACATGGCACTAAATGAAAGAACAGTCCTTTGCCAAAACGAAAACACGAAAAAGGAAACATACGAATATTTAAAAACAAATAATTAAAAAAAAAAAAACTAAAATAAGTATAGCAGTATTTTTGCAAGTACCTCAGGGGAAAGTGAGATGCACACCAACAGTGACTCGACACACGATATATATCTCTAAGGAATAGCGATTCGTGATTTGAAATGCATATAAAATCACGCGAGATTACGGTTGGATTTTGTAATGTAATGTCATTTCTTCTTGGAAAGTCTCTCTCTCTCTCTCTCTCTCTCTTGCCATGAATAGCGAATTATTTAATATTTTCTCGAGGAAATAAAAAAAAATGGGCTTTCGAAAGTCTTAAGTGGTTTGGATCGCGTGATCGGATTATGGATTTTAAGAATGGCTCTCTGAAATAATGTTGGAACCTCGTGAGTGAAAGGAACTTTATTTTATCTTGTGATTTGTTATGAGTGATATATTTTTTATTTGCATAAGGCAATGTTTTATTTTTTCATCTGTAATGGTCAATTAATTTTATTTGAATAAACTAGGAATAACTTGAAGATGGATTACAAAATCTATAACACAAGATGGACGTCGTACAAAGCCAAAGTTCTGGTTCAATTTCCTCAAAACATTTTTTTTTTGAATTGGTGCCCCAAGGGAGGGGGACCCCTTCCAGTCTCTAACCCCCTCTACCCACCCAACCCAAATCCTGCCCACGCCCTTGCCCAGCCATTTTCCTGCATGAATGAATTTATCTTAGTCTCTCTACCTCTTATATTTATAAGCTTTACATTTCTCCTCCAGGTTCCCATTATGTGAAGATGCCTAACAATGTGTCTTATGTCATTCAAGGTCAGAGAGGACATGATGACACCAACGCTTTGACCTTGTCAGGCTCGAAACCTTGATTAGTTTGGTTCCTCAAAGTGTCTCACACACACACATATACACCCGGGGTGTCCAGGTCTTAATTTGGTTCTCCAAAGTGTCTCACACACACACACACACACACACACACACACACATACACATCAGGGGGTCAAGGTGATGAATTAGGCTTCCCAAAGTGTCACACATACACAAGGGTATCATGGTAAGTGTCACGCATACATACCAGGGGGTCAAGGGGATTAATTAGTTCCCCAAAATGTCACACACACACACACACACACACACCAGAGGGTCAATGTAAGTGTCACACGCAGTAGGGGGTCCAGGTGCAGAATTCGACAAAAAAAAAAAAAAAAAAAACAGAACGGATGACTAGAATCTAATCACTTTCCAGAAGACACTAATAAGTTATTCTGTGCAAATGCAAAAGAGTAAGGTAACAGGCTGCCCCTGTGTAGCCCAGACCAGAGGCAGGCTAGAAATATAAGACAGGAGGAACAAATAGCACTTGATCTCAGAGGAAGTTAAAGGAAGGAAAGCTATAAGCCAGAGAAAACAGAAGGAGGTAGAATGTTCCAGAGAAAGGGGCTGAACCCGGGTTGAAAGACGGCAAATCTGAAGATGTTTTTTAATTACCTTCTTATCATCTTCGTTTCATTATATAGAGATGATAATCGATAATTAATAATTATTATTCAAATCAGCTGATTACTAAACTTAGCCTAGTAATTTCATATCGTGTTTTTGCCAAGTTTCAAGAAGTGGGGCACTTACAAGGTTAAATCTTCTTTTTCTTTCAATATGTTACGTGGAGTTTGCCAGAAGTGACAACAGTCTCTCTCTCTCTCTCTCTCTCTCTCTCTCTCTCTCTCTCTCTCTCTCTCTCTGTGTGTGTGCATTGGGTAACATAATTTTTTTTTTTTTCATCCGAATTCTCTCTCTCTCTCTCTCTCTCTCTCTCTCTCTCTCTCTCTCTCTCTCTCTCTCTCTCTCTCTCTCTCTCTCTCTCTCTCTCTCTCTCGTTCTGTTCTATTCCATCTCAAAAATTTCATTTTTATCTGAATTCTGTTATCATTAGACAGCGGAAGACCTACCATTCTCTCTCTCTCTCTCTCTCTCTCTCTCTCTCTCTCTCTCTCTCTCAGTAAATCATAATTTTCACATAATTTTATTTTCCTTCGTAACTCCATCATTATGTAACAAAAATAAGGTCTCTCTCTCTCTCTCTCTCTCTCTCAGTGAATCATAATTTTCACATAATTTTATTTTCCTTCGTAATTCCATCATTATGTAACAAAAATAAGCTCTCTCTCTCTCTCTCTCTCTCTCTCTCTCTCTCTCTCTCTCTCTCTCTCTCTCTCTCTCTCTCTCTCTCTCTCTCATTATGGCACGTCCCCAAAACCTAAAAGAGATGAAAGTAAAGAGAAAAATATGAGAGCAAATGGCGCAAGTCTCCCACTGTTTCTCATTTTGGATTTATTTTCTCTCACGCCACGGTGACTCACGCTATGCAAAATTGACTCAGAGGCCTATTATTATAACGAAGTGAATTGTCAAGAGATTGTTGTAATACAATCTTCAAGAAAGTTCTGTGTGTGTATTTCTCCCTAACTTTCAATAGTATTCTTGTGTATATTTGTGTATTTATTTTTTTTAGTGTTTTGTTATTTCTTTTTTCTCTTTAATTTCTGGTTTTTAATAGATATATATATATGTGTATACATATATGTATGTATATATATATGTATATACACACATATATATATATATTTATGTATACTGTATAAATATACTTATTAATATCAATATATATATATATATATATATATATGTATACTTATAAAACCTATAAGTAAATATATATATATATATATATATATATATATATATACAGTATATATATATATATATATATATATATATATATATATATATATATATATATATATAATATAACCTATAGTTACTTTTCTGCTTGTTTTCAAATTTCTACAGTGATAATAATAATAATAATAATAATAATAATAATAATAATAATAATAATAATAATAATAATAATAATAATAATAATATCTTAAGAGGCTCAGACGATCGCTAAAGCATTTTAGGAATCTTTGTGTACTCATCTTCGTCAGCACACACACTCTCTCTCTCTCTCTCTCTCTCTCTCTCTCTCTCTCAAAACAGGCCTACGGGCCTAAACTAAATCCGAGGGCTCTTTGGAAAGGTATAAGGCAGGGAAAATATTTAGGCACGGGGTGCAAAAGGGAAAAAATATCTAACTTCACTTTAAAGGTTGGGGGAGGGGGGGCGGGTGCCCGCCATTTGCCATACCTGTCTCGCTAATTGGTTTTCGTTACCTGGCGTTCGGCTTGACTTTGTTACCTTTGAAAAGGCGGAGAGTATATTGTGTGTGTGTGTATGTATGTATGTATGTATATATATATATATATATATATATATATATATATATATATATATATATATATATATATGTATGTATATATATATATATATATATATATATATATATATATATAAAACATACATGTATATATAGATATACATATATATACATTTGTATATGTATACATATTTATATATATATATATATATATATATATATATATATATATATATATATATATATATATATATATATATATATAGAGAGAGAGAGAGAGAGAGAGAGAGAGAGAGAGAGAGAGAGAGAGAGAGAGAGAGAGAGAGAGAGAGAGAGATTATTCACACTCTCAAACGAAAAAGTATCTAAAATAGGCGCCATATATAAAAATTATCCCATTCTGCTGGAGATTAATCATTCCTGATGTCTGCTGAGAGAGAGAGAGAGAGAGAGAGAGAGAGAGAGAGAGAGAGAGAGAGAGAGAGAGAGAGAGAGAGATAACGCAGCATCAGGTTTGGATGACACCTAGACTAACGGTTACTGATAAATGTTTAGTTCTGTCTGTCAATGGCGAGGTAAGCTGTGGTACGGTAGCAAATGGACTTCCTGCGTGACTCACGGCTTTTATTTACCGTCTAAATTACGTCCAAATCACTCCCGGGGGATTCCTTAATTTGAATACAAGGACGGGTGTTGAAGACGTTGCGTCCGTTAACAGTATGGCGTCCTTGTGGCGTATGATGGGATCCTGGGAATCTAAAGGTTGTTGAATAAGAATAACGAAGTTAATCTTGATTCCTGGGTGATTCTTCGCTGCTTCAAGATTCCTTGTTTAATTCTGAATAATTTTAAACTTGGAGGCCGACGGCAGTGGCAGGAAAATCGGCCTAAAGGCTCTGGAAACAAATTTGAACCAAGTAGCAACACAGAAAAGAGCGCCTAGGTTATGAGTCTATCCTTCTAAGCTGTTGCCTCAGAATTCACAGGCCCCACATTTGAAATATTCTCATTTCTACGTCATTCTTCAGTAGTATTTTCTGCTTTGAACAGCTGATGAACTGAGCTAAATCGCTACGGTACTTTTTACTTATATTGTTGAAACAATTTATTATAAACAAAATCACCAAAAGCTTCCTGAACCAAAACAATAAGCCTATCAAGAAATATTTAGATAGTCCATTTACAGACATATTAACTCATTGTCGAAATGAATTTGGAACAGCGTCCCTTCAACAGACCTTGAAAAGGTATAAATTACCATCCTCAGCCAAAATTTCAGACAAGAAATAGTCTCAAGAAACAAATGCTTCTTCCAAGATAGTAAGTAATCACTCTTCACAAAAATGCCTAGGCCTAACCAACAATCAGGAAGCCATTTAGTCACAACAGCCTCATCAGTTCCAAGGTGGCATTGGACAGTATTCCGGTGGAAAGAAAATTACAGGGCAGATTTATAAGTGCCATGGGCAAGTACAAGTAGGAAGAGAATGCATAAGCCTGGAAGCATTTGTTGAACATATCTTTCGGAGAATTGCTAAGCTGGGGAAAAGTGTGAGCGAGATTGTGAGGTGTGATATTACATCACAGCAAGAAGCATAAAACTCCCCTGACTGTTGGAGCTCTGTGGATGTAACAATAAAATTCTCATCTTGCTTTCCATTTTACCTCTTTTGTGGCTTGGGAATCTGGGAATCTAAGCACTTGGAGCATGATAAGTATTCCAGAGCTTGCTACCGTTAACACAAGTAATGGTAGGCCTATTGTGTATATTTCCAGTTTGGATGCTACAATGAATGTGCAACAGAGGGAAGCTATAAGGGTGACATAGAGAATGCTTAAACCATATTCATTTGAAGGAGGACTTCTGTAAAGCATACCCGATAATGAAAACTGATATTCATAGCAAGGGCTGTTGTTAGTTTGGGCTGCGAAGCCCTTGCGCCAGAGAAGCAATGCTTGTCAACACCCAGAGCTTCTGTAGTACTCATTCCTGTAATTGTTTTGTCCGTTCCTTAAGTCTCAAGATGTATATGTCTTTTAGGCAGGAATTTCTAACGAATGTCTTGCTGTAATCTGACCATAAAAGCAACTGAACACGGGTACTGTAACATAATTATATTTCAGCTTGATTCCAGTCAAATATTTACTACTGTTCCATGAAGATTAACAGCTTCTTAAAGTAAAGTTCCTTTTGTTTATATAAGATGATATTAAACGGATAAGATAAAGGCGTAGACTTTACACAAAATGAAGATTATACTTTACTGAATCATGTGACTTCGCCGATAACTGGTGTCTTCTACAACACAAAACTACACGCAGGCTAAGCGTCATGCTAAATTGCTCCCACATAGTTTTCTACTTCGTCAGAGCCATTCTTAAGACCGGAAGATCTGCTCTAAACATTCATGAAAGAAGGTAAGAAGCAGACAGAGGGAGAAGAAGAAAAAGAAGAAGAAGGAGACGAAGCCAGGGTCACCATTCTATTTTAGTATTAAGAGCTGTAGCCGCCTTTGGGAAAAGTGCTACGAGCTCGGTGGGCGGAGATCTCCCTCAGGAGAAGGTGGCCAAGCTATCGTACGCCTCCAACTCAGTTGTCGTTTTTACAAACGAGTATTTTGTTAAATTTGTAGTCATTTTGATGAGAAATAGCTATTTTCTTGAAGAGGATCATCCGTTCCTGCATAATTGGTCAAAGCTTGATTAAAATTCGCTTTAAAAATAGCATTTTTATGGCGGTAAATACAGTTTCTGCAATACGGGAAACACTATACTTCCGAAAGGAAATTCACGCGCATAGAATTCTTGAGTTCTATGTTTTTCCTGAGGTGTGGTAAGAGTTTTATAATAAGAATTTAGGATATTCTTTATGTCGTCGGATGTGCGTATTGGTGCTTCCGTTGTGAAACGCCCTTCTGAATAAAGATTAGCACACTTGACTTCGAATAATTAAGTCAGCAAACGTCATTCTGTATTGCATTTCCGAAGCTAAGTAGGACTACAATTGTTTCAGTGCATTACGAATTATACGCTGTTTCAGATCATTAATCTCTCTCTCACTCTCTCTCTCTCTCTCTCTCTCTCTCTCTCTCTCTCTCTCTCTCTCTCTCTCTCTCTCTCTATTGCCCTGTTCTCTGACTATTGAAATAATGAATAAAAAGAAACATCTTTCATTCTATAGCATTGAGCAATCATAATTTTAGCCAAAATAGAGATTACTGAGCGAGAGAAGGCGCCTATCTTTTCACCTTCGTCACCGAATAGCTTGAAGAAGGATGAGAATACCCGGGATATTTGAGACACTGAATCAACAAAATGTTTTCTCAACATTGCTTCAGACCTCTCTCTCTCTCTCTCTCTCTCTCTCTCTCTCTCTCTCTCTCTCTCTCTCTCTCTCTCTCTCCTTCCCCCAACACAAACCGTCCCCCGCCTTCCCCATCTGCACCCCATCCAATACAGTATTGTCCCACATTGGGTCGGTCTATTGGCGGAGTCATGTTATTGGAATACACTGCTGCGGACATTACTTATATTAGGCGAGGATTAAGATAGGGCGTGATTCATCTCCGCCAGAGTAGGTGTAAAGCCAAGCCAGAACCTCAGATAAAAACAAATAGCGTAGGGTTAAGTTCGGTTGGGATTAATTATCGCCAGATGGAGTTTCAATGCAAGTATGGCCTTCAGATAACTGAGTGGCACAGTACCTAGGCCTATTTTAGCTTCAGCCTAAAGTTTCAGTTTTAAGAAAATAGACCAGGTTAATGATTTTTGCAAACAGTTAATCTTCGATTCTTCACAAGGGCAGCTCAAAATATCGGCATTACGCTTCAGCAAACTTACAGTTAATATGACTGGGCTACAGTGATTAGGCCTATGCCATTCGCTGCCTTGAACAAATGAATGTTGACCAAAGATTTGACATTTCCGAAATGCACTGCTTGCAGCTTATGACCTAAAGATGCTTTCTGTGGGAAGTAGTCTGATAAAAGGTGAAGTAAACTAATCTGTGGCGACATTGGCGAAAATGTGATAATCTGGTGATAAAACAATGCAGTACTTTGTGGCAAGCGTTTGAGATGGAGTCAACCTTTATGGAGTTCATGTATAGAACTATGTTTATGATATTCAGATTACATTCGTTTACATTTTCAGCCTATGTTTCTTAAAAAAATGAGTATTTGTACTATATCGTTATACAGAAGTGGTTCCAACTGCCAAATATAACGATTGCCGTTTGTTGACATTATCTAAAAGAGGTACACGAAGAATGTTTTTCTACAAGAAGCACATTCTCGTAGGGACATTCCTGGGAATGAGCTTTACCCTGGGAATTAACGTAGCCACGCAAGACCGTCTCGAGTCTGGATTGAAGAAGGAAGATGAGAGCCCCAAACAATAGGAATGGCTCACTAAAGGACCCAGAAGCCAAATGGAGTTCGTAAGTTTTTAAAGCGAGAGATGAACTTGCCTGGAGTTTTTAGGCTTCTTTAGACCTATGTAATAAATTTCAAGATTGTTTTAGCGCCATCAGTCAAATCTTTCTATAATTATGTACACATACAGGCAACAGGTACGGTAGTATAAAAGAGGGTCGAGATGACAAGTCACGTTCTCTTGGACGTTACGTACCGTCGTGAAGATTTGACCATCTCCCCTTTGTAGTTGACAGGTTTAGACTAAGTCCTATGGCGGACCCTATTGTAGTAAGCTAATGAACAGGATAAAAGGCCTGATTTGAACCCATGGACTCAGCCCAACCAACATAGACCCCAATGTCCCATCATACTTCATAATTATTATATATAGCTGACGTCAGATACCTATTTTACAACCATGGCTATAAACCTCTGTCGATCATTTTATTGTGGTCGTTACAACACAGGCAATGTACGCTGTAGGGATTCCTTTTGCTACAGTTGTATATTGATTTATTGCTCTGGAATCCTGGAAGGAAAGAAGGATTTTTTTAATATAGACCCTTTTACGAAGGGCTTCTTCCCGTTCTTGGTTTTTGTAGGGTATCTAGACTCCAAACTGGTTTAGTTTGGGAAACCGTAGTACCATATACTTTATAGTACTATGTGGTTTTGTATTTTTTCTTGATTTCTTAATTTTTTTTACTTTTTTGTATAATAATAATAATAATAATAATAATAATAATAATAATAATAATAATAATAATAATAATAATAATAATAATAATAATAATAATAATAATAATAAAGTTTCCTTTTGACTAACAATAATAATCATAATTTTTCATATCAAATAATGGTAGTGATAATATCTTTTCCCTACTGAATAATAATAATAATAATAATAATAATAATAATAATAATAATAATAATAATAATAATAATAATAATAATAATAATAATTCTTTTCCATATAATAATAATTATAAAATCCTTTTCATTTACGATTAACAATAATAATAATAATGGTGGTTCTAATAATAATAATAATAATAATAATAATAATAATAATAATAATAATAATAATAATAATAATATAATTCCTTTCACCTCCTTGACCGTAAGCTCCACAAATACTCTGTTCTGATACATTTTTTCTTCCATTCCTTATTTCATCATTCGTTCTTTCCCTCACTAAATTTAATCTTTCGTCTTCCTTTGTAGTGGGAGTTTATATATTCACGAATCTTTCGTAATCTCGAACGGTAAATTTCAATTCGTGTTTCTTTGTCAGCTATTGAAGGTAAAGAGTCTCTATCGATTACGTTCGTTATCGTACCTCCCTTCGTGTACGTCTGGCACTCGTAAAGTTGCAGTCACCCGGCAGTTCTAATTTTGGTTTTTGGGGAATAATGAATTACTCCACTAGAGAAATTCTTTATGCGTTATCATTCATAAAATCAATGACGATTCCTCTAAAGAAGTGGCTACACATTTATATGCTATATATTTGAAAAAAATGTTGAGGGCAAACCTCAAGAAATTCACTTGCGTCGGTTTGTTTTGAAAAAAATTTTTCGGACGAGTTGCCTCGTAGTGATTTATGCTTTCTTCTAGCGGTCATTGGTGGCCCAGGTCATTATTTGACGGTCTAGGGCGTCTTAATACGCTGTTGTGTCACAATATATAATATATGATATTTAAAACGCGGCATACCTTATATGGGATTACCGTTAGGACTATCTCCACACCTCCGCTCTTAGAATTTCAACATTCTAGCCGCTTGAACGTGGCAATTCATGGCTCTCTTTAGACGGGAGTATATTAACGACCTGCAGTGAGATATATGATTAGGAATGAAAGGAATACGAGCATCATAAATCCATCATTCACCCTCTAAACCAAAGAGAGAGAGAGAGAGAGATACATGCCCTAACTCTAATCGTGACAAGCACGATAAAGTACGACAGTTTTCCAGTCGCTTCAACCGGATATTTCGTCGCTTTCCTGCGTGAACAGTATATTAACGACACCGAACGAGGTATGCGAGTAGAAGTGAAACCAATACGCGACTTGCGACGTGCATAAATCCATCATAGATACCCTAAATAAAGAGATAAAGAGAGAAGAAGAGAGTGTGAGGAAGAGAGAGAGAGAGAGAGTGAGATCTTCTTTAACCGTGACAAGAAGCCGTACGATACGTTTTCCCTCCTCCCTCCGGTGGGCGTTGCCTGAGCGAAGGGGTCGGTCGGGAGTCTCGGTACTCCGGTCTGTTCAGTGCTGTGCCGCTCGTTCTCCTGGACCGGGTGGATCCTCGTCGTCGTCGCCGCCGCCGCTCCGGTGTGGTGGTTCTTTTTTGTGGTGTGTGTGAGTGGTGGTGCCCGTCCTCCTCCCCCTCTCTCTCTCTTTCTCTCTTATAAAAAAAAAGAATATAAGTAGCTAATTGATCTAAATAATAAACGGGAGATATGGAGTACCAGAACGACGAGCAAGTTTACATGGAGCAAGAGGAGGAGTGGGAACGCGAGGGACTCTTGGACCCCGCCTGGGAGAAACAACAGAAAAAGGTACGGCATTCTAACGTTCGTATTTATTTCCTCTTTAATTGTTTCCCCCCCGTTCCCTTAACGTTCTACCTGTCCTCTTACCCAGACCACTCCCCTTTTGCGCGATTTACCTCCCTGGCTGATGAATCCACCTGTAATTCGTAAGTGGTCGAAATGCTGGTGTGGATTCTGTAACCTCCAGAGCGTCGAAAAATTTTAAGGTAAATTTGACGTCGTGTCTGAACGAAAATATGTGAACGGAGGACTTATTATTCTTTTAAGCCATATATAAGCCCTGTTTTGCCTGTGTAGCTAATAGATCTACCTGTATTCAGTGGATGAATGGGGTACGTGGGTGAATTTAGCCCGAAATTGTCGAAAAATTAAAGGTGAATTTGACGTTTGTGGACGAAGTGTTATGACAAAGGAACGGTCTTTCTTTTAAGCATTCTCTGAACCTGTTAACTAAAACCTTACTGTTGTTTTACCTGTGCAGCTAACAGATCTGCCTTAATCAATGGATGAATGGGGTACGTGTGTGATTTTAGCCCGAAAATTTTCGAAAAGTTAAGGTCAATTTGGCGTCATACCTTTGAACGAATAGTAATGACAAAGGAATAATCTATCTGAGCCGTTTTAACTAAAGCCCTATTGTTGTTTTACCTTTGTGGATAACAGATCTACCGGTAATTGAAGTATAAATGAGGCGCCTGAGTGATTCTAACCTGAATTGATCGAAAAACTAAGGTAAATTTGACGTTTTACCTGTGAACGAAAGTATACGACAAATGTACGATCAAAATTGAGAAATATTAAATCTTCGTATAACCCTGAACCGTCATGAACTGTTAGAAGACTGTTAAAATCGAGACTGAGAGGCGGTCAGTCAGTCCGACCTGGAATTCGTCCGTAAATTTAAAATAAATCCTATGAAGTTAAACGGCTAACATTCACTGTTAGAAAAACTGCAACTGCTTTTACCGTGTGTGGCGAAAACTGCTAACTGCTGTTACTGCTCTTCCTGCTGCTGCTGCTGCTTTTGCCTCCGTGAACCTGACTTTTTCCACGACTGTGGCAGACTGTGGGTTAACTGTGCT
Organism: Macrobrachium rosenbergii; assembly: GCA_039081455.1. NCBI lineage: Eukaryota > Metazoa > Arthropoda > Malacostraca > Decapoda > Palaemonidae > Macrobrachium > Macrobrachium rosenbergii. Next base: position 51,229,386 of record JANJGK010000017.1, read on the forward strand.
TTTGACAGTTCGTGCGTTGTGAGAGACTGCTTTAACTGTTGACTGTCAAACTGCCTATTGAAGACTTCTGAAATTCGTTACTTTCGCGGATCGCGATTCATTTGTTTTAGTTAATTTGCTTAAGCCGAAACGTAAACTACGTTAAATTATTTTAATTTAAAGTAATCAAATTGATACTTAATTTAATTTAAAATACTTAAATTGTTACTTAAATTAATTTAAAATACTTAAATTGTTACTTAAATACTTAAATGATCGTTTTATGGTTGATGATATTTCACAAATTCCTTGGGGAAATCTATCAAATCAAATTAAATACTTTAGGACTAGGCCTATGTTTACGTTTGATTGGCATGCCTTTGTACGAACACGGTAGACTAGTAATTAACTAATAGGAATTGGCTTATTGGTCAGACATTCATTAGTTGCATGGATTTATTTTTATTACTATGGGCCTAAAAGACTATTCAGCACTTGGCTTTTGTGATTTTATTTAATTTTTTTACTTTTATATAGTTTCAAACCTGATTCATCTTGAGACTTTGCTACAAATTAAGCCAAATAGACTTGAACGTCTTACAGTTAAGCCAAATACACTTGAACGCATGTATTAGGCCTACCAGTGACTGGCCCGGTTCAAATATTCAAATAATATCAACGAAAACCTCATTTTACCGGGACACGTAACGCATATGAGTTCTTTCTACCGGCAAATATTGGCCTGGCAATTTAGGCCGAAGGTCTCACTATTGCCATCATTGGTGGCATCGAATATTGAGTGCACAGGCATTGAAAAGATATTCCGTTGATCATCTGCCTTTGGATGTAGGTTACGTCGATGTGGAACACAGGTGTTCATCACCAGAACACCTGTACCGTCGAATTGGTAGCAGCAAATTCCCATGACCTGTTTTTGCTGTCGTTGGCTACTGCGATCTCTCTCTCTCTCTCTCTCTCTCTCTCTCTCTCTCTCTCTCTCTCTCTCTCTCTCTCTCACACCATATATTTAGCTTGGTAGATTTGTTTTTTGCTGTTGAAATCTGACACCTTGTAAGCGCTACAGCTTCGCTTACTAGTCCTTAGGCCTACTAGCTACAAAATCCTAGTGAATTGTAGCCGCAAGCCTGCTAGATGTAGAAACTCATATCTAGGAAATGTTTTCAACACCAAGTCTTCTAGATACATTCTAGGAAATGCTGCAGGTTTATCGAGTTAGGTAAATTCCCGTTTTAGTGAGAAAAAAACAAAAGTCTGCTTAAGGTACGTTAGTGGTTTATCCAATTTGAATATCGTTAGAGATTCAGATTCACTTTTTTAAAAATTCCGGTTTGTGATTGTATGTGTTTGTGTGGGTGTGTGTGTGTGTTTTTTTTACGTTAAAACTTGAGTGGAAAGTAATTGATACAGTCGTAATATCAGGTGTGTGTGTGTGTGTCTGGGAGAATTAGTGTAGCTGCTGTTGGTTTGTGAAGGATGAATCATCGTGAAGGTACGTATGTCGGCTTTGGTCTAAAAGTAGATCTGGGTTTGAACATCTTCGTTTGAGAACAGCAGCTGTAGGCGGGGGAGGAGTTGGGGTGAGGGGAGGGGGGGGACGGATGGGAACCTAAGAAATGGATTGGTTTTACTATGATCTCTCTCTCTCTCTCTCTCTCTCTCTCGTGTTAGTCTCATGCAGCTATTTCCCTAATTTCATAGCCGACGGATATAAGAATTTTAGGATTCCTACATTCCTTCTCTCTCTCTCTCTCTCTCTCTCTCTCTCTCTCTCTCTCTCCCCGAAGTTGTGTCATACAACTATTTCCATAATTTATTGGGAGACGAATAACAATTTTAGGTTTCTTACCAACTTAAAGGTCTCTCTCTCTCTCTCTCTCTCTCTCTCTCTCTCTCTCTCTCTCTCTCTCTCTCTCTCTCTCTCTCTCTCTCCATTATAGGTTTCTTACCGACTTTATTTAAGTTTGCGTTCCTTACCAACTTTATTTCTGCTTAAATCCGATGCTTGCTCTCTCTCTCTCTCTCTCTCTCTCTCTCTCTCTCTCTCTCTCTCTCTCTCTCTCTCTCTCTCTCTCTCTCTCTCCATACCGAACTTACTGGTGTTGGGGGGAGGGGTTGCTAGGTGCCTGGTGGACCGTGGGTTATTCCACTTTTCATATCTATTCATAGGTTTTTCCCTATACCTGACGTTAATCGACATTGCCATGGACCATATAAGAATCAGTATTCCCTCAAGGTGGGTTTTTCCTCCCTCTAACTCAGTCATCCCTCTCTCTCTTCCGGCCTGGGCTACAAAATCGCGCACAGTTGCCAGTCCCAATTTTGGTCTATGCCCTTAAGAATATATTGGAAAGTCTTGACGGCGAGGAATGGAGGAATGCAAGTTATTCAGCGAGTGGTATGTCGTAAGCTGCGTGCATTCCTCAGGGTGGGAGTTTTCGCCTACAGAGATTGAGGAATTGTGCTTGGGTGATTAACTATTATTATTATTATTATTATTATTATTATTATTATTATTATTATTATTATGATAGAGAAAGGAACATACTCCCATTGTTTATTATCGACCTTGACGAATACGGCGTCACTTGTGACCCAAATATAGATGAATCACAATGCTCATTTCATTTTATGAAATTATTAAGGAGGTATTAACATCAAAGACTAATTATTAACTCGTGGTATGATAATATTAAATGCTTAAAAGTCTACAGATTAAGTGACAGGATACTGAAATGTGTTTTAAAAGGATAGTTTTTTTTTTTTTTTTTTTTTACGACCGTGCTAAAAAATATCTGTTCAGATTTGGTGTCAGCATTTAATTTGGGCCATAATTTCAACATTATTATTATTGTTATTATTATTATTATTATTATTATTATTATTATTATTATTATTATTATTATATGATGATGATGATGGTTATCATTATTATTATTATTATTATTATTATTATTAATCATGAAAAGCAAGCTTATATTGTAGCATACAGTAACAGAATTTTCAGCATGGAATGAAGACAGTGTATTATTATTATTATTATTATTATTATTATTATTATTATTATTATTATTATTATTTCAAATAAAAAGCAAGCTTATATTATAGAGTACAGACATTGACAGAATTCTCCTTATGGAATGAAGACAGTGACAAGAGAGAGAAAAGAAAATAAAACCAAATAGATTTGTGTACAAGTCAATATACCACATAAGCATGGTGAGTCAGAAACATTTGAGGCAACGATGAGCGCCCTTAATAGGCACAGAGAAGTGAGCAAGTGTTTGCACTCGCGAAATGCGCTTGTTATTTATTATGATTCACAAGGCATGCTTAGTAGTTGACCCCTTTTTGTAAGCGAGGTTGCTTACTATCTTTCCAAGTATGGGTTCGAATTCAGTAAACGAGGTTGCTTGCTTATTTTCCCACAGCACGGGTTCGTATCCCGTCTGGGAAGTGGAGTTACTGCAATTGTTTCCTTTCAGAATGGAAGACTCTCGGTGGAAAGTGCATCCAAGAGTAATAGGAAATAGAGAATTTGGAAGTCAGTGTGATCAGTAGACCTATAATGCCCTAAAATGGAAGACTGCAGTATCTGCAAAAGTACAAAACTGAGAAAAATGGTAGATACTCCCTTTGCCTTACTACTGATATTGCAGATACTGCAAATGGGACCCCCTAGATACTCGTGGAAAGCACTGGAGAATCACTCTGAAACTGCAGTAACTTGTGCATTAGTGTTTCACGAGCCCAGTAGGTGTCATAACTCAATTTCGAAAATTTTGCAGATACTGCAAATGGGACCCCTAAATACTCATGGAAAGCATCGAAGAATCATTCTGAAACTGCAGTAACTTGTGTATTAGTGTTTCACGAGCCCAGTAGGTGGCATATCTCAGTTTCGAAAATTTTGCAGATACTGCAATTTTCCGTTTTAGGGCAGTAATGCGTTAACACTTTTTGTGCACACCCAAAATTATTAGGCCTACCTTAACTCCACAAGATTTATTTTGGGGGACTAGTTAGGCCTACGCCTTATGCTATTTTTTTACGATATTTGCCAAAAAAATTAATTGCATAGGCCTATCTGTCAAGTTGGAGAGGGATCTCTTAGGTCTACCCAGTTAACTGAAACTCATTGCTGAAATAATTTTGAGAGAAAATTCTTAATTATTCATTAATGAGGGCCTGCGTGTTTACATTCCCCCAAGTATAAGTGAATGGGGCAGCCTATTCATTTTATATACAATTTTATATAGATATATCGTTACCTGTAAGGTAGAAGATATACTGTTTCTCAGTATGTCTCCGAAGTTCGTTTCCAATTACAGTCGAGTTTGTGGTGTTTTATTTTTTCACAGTTAACGGCGTGTTCATTTGGCAAAATAATTGGTTTCAGCCGTTTCTCAGTCCATTGTACGACAGAAGCAGAATGGAAGGCGCTCGTAATAAATTGTGGTTTTCAATTTAGTGGCAGTGACTGTCTGAATTTGGTTTCAGATTACTGTGCGGCTGGTGTTTTCCCAACAAAAGTTGTCAGCGTGTTCAATTGGCAAGATAACTGGACGTGTTTTATTTTGCAAGAGCTCTGTCACACATGACACAATTTATCGCTGCTCTGTTGTTTGTGTAAATGATTGGTAGAGCAAGTGTGTCACTGCCAAACAGTCCAGTGCCTTCATAACTTTAACAAGAATGATTATGCTGTTAAGGACTTTTATAGTTTGCGTGAAAGCAGGAATAATGGCTAGGCTTGTTAGGTACAGTCAGTTGTAGCTCATAGCTCTTGCATTATGGAAAGTTATAATCTGTATTTGACAGTATCTTCATTAACTTACAACAAGAGTGATTATGTTATTTAGAGCCTTTATAGTTTGCTAGAAAGCTAAAATAAAGACCAGGGTTTTCCAGTTTCAGTCAATCCTAGCTCTTAGCACTTGCGTAATGGGAAGTTTTAATCTGTTTTTAACAGCATCCTTAGAACATATCTCCTGTAGGGGGTTAGTGCCGTCAGTGCACCTCACGTGGTGCACTGTAGGCATTACTTAAGTGTCTTGGCAGCGTCCCTTCGGCCCCTAGCTGCAACCTCTTTCTTAACTTTTAATGTACCTCCGTACATATTCTCTTCCATTTGACTTAGAACCCTCTCTAACAATTGATTTATAGTGCAACTGCTTTGAGGTTTTCCTCCTGTTACACTTTTCAAACCACCTTCCTGTCAATTTTCGTATCAGCACTGAATGACCTCACAGATCCCAGTGCTTGGCCTTTGGCCTAAATCCTGTATCCTATTCCTCTGTTCTTAGAACGCATCCAGCACTGCTACGGAAGGATTTTGAGTAACATCCACGCAATCCTAGTCCGGTCAGTGGAACCCAATGTGGGCCACAGGAAATGACATTCTTACCTAGAATCCCACGGGAATTGGGCGTGATGAGTCTGAAGAGTGTGGGTTTCGAAGAAGACCTCAGAGAAGGCAGATTGTCGTCTGGGGCAAGGCGGCCGGCTGGCTGGCTGGCCCTGAGAAACTGTTCTGGTGGCAGTAGACACATTGGTAGAGATTAGTCTGTGTTTACAATATATATATATATATATATATATATATATATATATATATATATATATATGTATATATATATATATATATATATATATATATATATATATATATCAGAGATCAAACTGTCTCTCTCCTCAGGCAAATAGTGAATCGCTATTTGCCTGAGGAGAGACAGAGTTTGGTCTCCGAAATATAGCCTTTATTTTCCACATTTTTGGCGTTTTGATGGGCTCTTTATATTTGATATATATATATATATATATATATATATATATATATATATATATATACATATATATATATATATATATATATATATATATATACGTGTATAACCGAATCACGAAAATATGGAACGTGATGAACATATAAAGGCAATACCACAAAGGAAAGTGAGTCAGTGGAGTGGTGCTAGGCCTTAAGACTTACTGTCCTTTACTTAGTATACATACATGGCATACACATTTATACATATATATACACATATACATGCATATATATATATATATATATATATATATATATATTTATATATATAATGTGCCGTATATATATCAATCACACGTTCTCCCATAATTATTACTATCTCCTAAGGTTTGGAATAGACTCGTGTCTCCTATGAATCATATTTTGCTGCAAACCATGCTCAGGAGATGGCTTAAACACATATGCTATAGAGACATTAAGCCAAATAATCCTTTCGTGGTCACGCTGTACGGAGAAGGGAGTGACAAATAGCTAGGTGTACCCCGACAATCCCCGTCACACCCGTCTGGGAATTGCTGCTGATGTCAGCATTTGTGTGAAGTGGTGGTCAAGCGGGTGGAACCCAGACGATTGAAATGTTCAGGCCCTTTTCAACATGAGATTGATAGACAGTATTGGTTTTAGGATTTGGGAAAAAACGTTTATTTGTATTTTTATACCTGTACTGATTTTGCAGCTCTTGTTTTCAGTTATATCTTCTGTGATCTTTTAGTTCAAGAAATACTTTTTTTTTTCCGTTTTCCCTACAGGTCCAAACCATATGGAAATTCTTTTTATATGGTTCAGTTTCCTTTGCTGTTGTGTTGCTGTGTAATTTTTGTTTGACACACGCGAATCCCACACAAATAACATAGAATAATTGATGAATTTATTAATGCCAAGCTTTGGAATTCTATCCCTACTTCCGTTTTTCCCAGCACTTAAGATCCTTCAGCCTTGACTATGCAGGCAAGTCTAACCTCATTTTTATTGCCTACCCCCCCCCCCCCTCCACCTTCTCTCCATATATGCGTCTTTCCGTCACAAAGACCATGGTCAATGACGCTTCCTAGACTGTAAAGGAAAAAGATCGGAGCTTAGGTATCGCATGCGCTCTCTCTCTCTCTCTCTCTCTCTCTCTCTCTCTCTCTCTCTCTCTCTCTCTCTCTCTCTCTCTCTCTCCCCTTCCAGGTCCGTAACGGAAGTGGCTTTTTTGGGGTAATGGCCTAGTGGAAGTTGGTGGCGGAGGTGGTGGGCCATGGATAACATAACTGTCTGGTAATGCGGAGTCGCTGCTTCTGCTGTTGCGAGATTCTGTTCCGCTGTTAAGTTTTCCTTCCGCGAAAAAAAAAAAAAAAAAAGTTAGAGTTTGTTGTATCTGTCGAATTTTTTTTCTCACTTAGGATTATTCACCTCGTTTGGAGGGGGTACTGGAATGCATTTTATGGTAAGCAAGGTTGTATTTAATTGCGCTTCGTGTTTCAGACAGGATTTCCTGAATTCTGTAATGGCGGGGTGGTTGGGGGTTGTCAGGTTAAAAATACGTACACACACACACACACGTGACGTACACACTCGCACATACTACGCGGATACACATTCAGTTGGATGTTCATACGTGATTCAGCATCATCAAAAGGTTGAACGTGGCGTTGGATAATATTTCTCTCTCTCTCTCTCTCTCTCTCTCTCTCTCTCTCTCTCTCTCTCTCTCTCTCTCTCTCTCTCTCTCTATATATATATATATATATATATATATACATTCACACGTTCTCTCATAATAATTAGGTACCTCCAGCTATATAAGAGAGAATTGCTTTTGAAAGTCACCCGTGGGGACAGAGAGAGAGAGAGAGAGAGAGAGAGAAACTACGTTACAAATGCTGGGAGTAATTTGTATCTGGCAAGTGAGCATCGGGTTATTTAAAGACGGGAGATAAGCTCTCTCTCTCTCTCTCTCTCTCTCTCTCTCTCTCTCTCTCTCTCTCTCTCTCTCTCAACTCACAGTTATTGGGCTCCTAGATAGCTAAGCTAGGTGACTCTTCAGTATTCGTTTTGAGTTTCTGCACGTGTTTTGTATCTTGCAATAGATGGTTTTTTTTATTTTATTTATCTAATTCGTCTGTTTATCTATTTATTTACTTATTTGTTTATCTATTTATTTTTTTATGTTTACTTACCTGTTTATCGACTTTGAATTTAACATTTAACATGATAATGTTAATAATCTTGATTTATTTTAATTTCACGTTAAAATATTCATATTGTTTAATTATTTCCATAACAATTCGTACTATGTGCATACATTATAATTAAGACCTGTGAAGTACAGATGTATACATTGTATGATTTATTATTTGAGAGAATGGCTTGTATTTATTTCAGAAGGTTCTTTAGTATTTACAAGAATTTTTGCTCTTGGTTTATGTGAATATTTTCAATTGAAAAAAGTTTTGTTTATTTTGTTTAATTGTGGATGGTATATTTGACAAGAGTCATGCGTATTACAGATGGCATATTATATATATATATATATATATATATATATATATATATATATATATATATATATATATATATATATATATATATATATATATATATATATATATATACTATATATATATATAAATCTTAGGTAGGTTAACACTTACAGATCTTGAATCATTTCTGGATTGTATAATTGTAGAGAAAAACGGGTCAAAGGTTTAAAAATAGCTATGCAAACCAAACTATCCTCTCTCTCTCTCTCTCTCTCTCTCTCTCTCTCTTACACACAACCGGCACAGGGCACAGGAGGGAGAAAGGAAGGAGAGAGGAGTACCGGCACCAATAGTGCCCCGTTGACCAGCGTGGGTGGGCATCTATCTCGGAAAAGGTGTGGCTCGGGGGAGCCCACCAAATCTCCCCGCGGCACTTGGCACTCTTTCGGCTAATTTTAACTCTCAAGTGCCTCTATCGGTCGGATGACTCTCTCTCTCTCTCTCTCTCGTCTCTCTCTCTCTCTCTCTCTCTCTCTCTCTCTCTCTCTCTCTCTCTCTCCGCAGTCGTTGTAGGGTCGTTTATTTATGCGCCGGAGCGCCCGTGTGTTTAGTATTAATAATCTCTCTCTCTCTCTCTCTCTCTCTCTCTCTCTCTCTCTCTCTCTCTCTCTCTCTCTCTCTCTCTCTCTCTCTCTCTCTCTCTCTCTGCTTTTTGTACTACTGTGTTCCATTTAAAAGATTTTTTGTATTTATTCGAAATCGGTTGTAAATAATTCTCTCTCTCTCTCTCTCTCTCTCTCTCTCTCTCTCTCTCTCTGCTTTTTGTACTACTCCTACATTCCATTTAAAAGATTTTTTGTATTTATTTATAGATTCGAAATTAAACTAAATAATTGTCTTATCAACAGAACATGAAGGCGTGGTCGAGATAATGTTGCACACTTATATCCGTAACCTTGCGTTTTTCAGCAATTCTTTTGGGATGAGTCTCCTTGCAACGCAGTCTATTAATTATCACAGTTAATAGTCTGTTACTGTCGTTTACTGTTTGGATCGACCTGGGTAGTTTGGTTGTTTTATATATATATATATATATATATATATATATAAATATATATATATATATAAATATATAAATATATATATATATATATATATATATATATATATATATATATATATATATATATATATATATATATATATATATATATGCTCATCCACCTTTATTTTGTTAGCTTCCTCATGTTCACATAAGGGCAATTTATATTGTGTGAAAGTTCAACTTTTGATTATTTCCTTGAATATCGCTCATTTTTTAAGTAATAATAATAATAATAGTAAAAATAAAAATAATAATAATATGAACCCAAATCAGCAATATTTGTCCCCTAACCCAACTTGTAATAATTCAAGCACATCATTCCCGCTTCCCCCAAAAATAATGTTACCAGAGTCCTTTTTACAAAATTCCACATAATAATAATAATAATAATAATAATAATAATAATAATAATAATAATAATATTATTATTATTATTATTATTATTATTATTATTATTATTATTAATACTATTATTATTAAATAATATAAATAATAATAATATTATTATTATATTACTTTTTTAAAAAGGAAACTGGTAACATTTAAAAAAGTAATAATAATAATAATAATAATAATAATAATAATAATAATAATAATTCATATCCTCCCCAAAAATTGTTACCATAGTCCTTTTTTTTTTATTCACAAAATTCCACATCCGCTTGCCCACTTCACAAGAGCAACTACCAACAGAGAGTCCCTCTGGGCTTTCTCAAACGACGTCGTTTAAGCTCGTTGAAAGTGTCGTGGACGACTTCATCTCTGAGGAGAGAGAGAGTATGTGTGTGTGTGTGTCGGGGCAGTGAATGCATTGGGCGGTTTGCACTCAAGAGTGTTTTGTGTGTGGCAGGAGTGTCCTGGTGGTGTTGTTGCGGTTTGTTTTTTATTTATTTTTATTTTAGAATTTTTTTTTCGAGAGAGAGGAGGATGTAAGGGAATTAATTTTTTTTTTTTTTCAGAGAGAGAGAGAGAGAGAGAGAGAGAGAGAGAGAGAGAGAGAGACGAGAGAGAGAGAGAGAGAGAGAGAGAGAGGAGGAGGAGGAGGAGGAGGAGGATGTAAAGATTTTTTTTCCGGGTATAGTTTTGTGGTTGTTTGTGTGTATCTATATATGTATGTATGTATGTATATGTATATATGTATGTATATAGCCTATGTAGAGAGAGAGAGAGAGAGGATGGATGTAACGACAGGTTTTTCATTTCGAGTTTTGACGGTTTTGTTTCTGTGTTTCAGAGAATCTAGTTGATTTTTTTTTTCTTTTGAGAGCGAGAGAAAGAGAGAGAGAGAGAGAGCAGGATGTAACGAGAATTTTTTGATGGGTTTGTTTCTTTGGGTGTGTTTTTTTATTATTTTTTTTTCGTTTGAGGGCGATTTGATCATGGTTTTTTTTATTATTTTTTACAGTCGTTCTGGCTGGATAATAGTCGTTATGTATATACAAGATTAGACTTATTTTTTTAATTTTTTTTTTCCTCTCTGCGCTCATCATATTCCTACCAGGATATTATGCTACGTCTCATTGCAACTCATACTGCACCCTCTCTCTCTCTCTCTCTCTCTCTCTCTCCTCTCTCTCTCTCTCTCTCTCTCTCTCTCTCTCTCTCTCTCTCTCTCTCTCTCCCCGTAATTCTTAGAATACTGAACACGAGGCGGGTCGGGCTCACTAATTCCAGGTGGTGTTAATCCAACCGAACAACGGCTGTGCTGTACAACGGTTCAGTATTATTGAAATCCAGTGGGAACACTGCGCATGCGCAGATGTAACGATTTGTATGTACGAAAATTGGTAAGGGTTTCCCTTCATATATGTGTATATATATAAATATAAATATATATATATGTATATATATATATGTGTGTATATATATATATATATATATATATATATATATATATATATATATATATATATATATATATATATATATAAATTCTCCCACGATATACTTGGACCAATGGGACACCGAAAGAGAGATATTGCAATCAGATAACAATAAATTCCTTCGCAATCTAACCTAACCTGACTTATCTTTCAATTAACCCAACCGTTATCAAGCCTACCGTTTAAACTCTGAGCTTTGCAAGTAAGCATTCGGCAATTAATCAACCAGCCGCGCGGTGCTCGTCGTGTCCAACCGAATTTCTCTCCGCCGCAGAGACAGTAAGAGAAAAAGATATTATGAGAAAAGATTATGACGAAGCAGGCACCGGCAAAGCACCTGTCATTTCAGGCAATTGGTTCCTCTCTCCCCAATTAAATGTGGGAACTGGGACGCAGGAGAGAAGCTGTTTCCCAAAAGTGATTGACGCCTCCCGTCCACGTTACCTCGCTTAATAACCCAGTTTATTTTCTTATTCTTTTTTTGATTATCTTTTTTTCTTTTTCGGTGGCTGAGATATTGCTTGATGTAGGTTAAGCGAATGGTCATTGCAATAGCGGGGTGTAATTACAAAATTACATAGTGGGCCGTGAATCTTCCGTGCTTTGGTGGCCCAGATAGATTTTGGGGACTTTGATTCACAGGGCGATGTTTTTTGGTTCGAGATTTGTAAAGATTTTAGAAGGATTTACAGAAGGATTTCGGATCGGGTTCTACAGAACGATTTTAGGTTGAGATTACAGAAGGATTTCAGATCGGGTTCTACAGAACGATTTTAGGTTGAGATTACAGAAGGATTTCAGATCGGGTTCTACAGAACGATTTTAGTTTGAGATTACAAAAGGATTTCAGATCGGGTTCTAAAGAACGATTTTAGTTTGAGATTACAAAAGGATTTCAGATTGGGTTCTACGGAACGATTTTAGGTTGGGATTACAGATCAGTTTGGGATTACAAAATGATTTCAGATTGGGTTCTACAGAACGATTTTAGGTTGAGATTACAAAAGGATTTCAGATCGGGTTCTACAGAACGATTTTTAGGTTGAGATTACAAACGGATTTAAGGTCGGGTTCTACAGAACGATTTTAGGTTGAGATTACGAAAGGATTTCAGGTTGGGTTCTACATAACGATTTTAGGTTGAGATTACAAAAGGACTTCAGATCGGGTTCCACAGAACGATTTTAGGTTGAGATTACAAACGGATTTCACATCGGGTTCTACAGAACGATTTTAAGTTGAGTCCTACAGAGATTGCAGTTTGAAAGTGCATAAATATTTCAGACTGAAATTACAAAAAGACTTCAAGACAAACTACATAAAGATGATATTCTCATTGATTTCTGCTGTTTACGGATGAACTCTCATTTATTTCTGCTGTTCACAGTGACAGCCACTTTTATTTCTGCTGTTTGCAGATGACAGCCTCTCTTATTTCAGCTGTTTTACAGATAACAGCCTCTTTTATTTCTGCTGTTTGCAGATGACAGCCTCTCTTATTTCAGCTGTTTACAGATAACAGCCTCTTTTATTTCTGCTGTTTGCAGATGACAGCCTCTCTTATTTCAGCTGTTTACAGATAACAGCCTCTTTTATTTCTGCTGTTTGCAGATGACAGCCTCTCTTATTTCAGCTGTTTACAGATAACAGCCTCTTTTATTTCTGCTGTTTGCAGATGACAGCCTCTCTTATTTCAGCTGTTTTACAGATAACAGCCTCTTTTATTTCTGCTGTTTGCAGATGACAGCCTCTCTTATTTCAGCTGTTTACAAATAACAGCCTCTTTTATTTCTGCTGTTTGCAGATGACAGCCTCTCTTATTTCAGCTGTTTACAGATAACAGCCTCTTTTATTTCTACTGTTTGCAGATGACAGCCTCTCTTATTTCAGCTGTTTTACAGATAACAGCCTCTTTTATTTCTGCTGTTTGCAGATGACAGCCTCTCTTATTTCAGCTGTTTACAAATAACAGCCTCTTTTATTTCTGCTGTTTGCAGATGACAGCCTCTCTTATTTCAGCTGTTTACAGATAACAGCCTCTTTTATTTCTGCTGTTTGCAGATGACAGCCTCTCTTATTTCAGCTGTTTACAGATAACAGCCTCTTTTATTTCTGCTGTTTGCAGATGACAGCCTCTCTTATTTCAGCTGTTTACAGATAACAGCCTCTTTTATTTCTGCTGTTTGCAGATGACAGCCTCTCTTATTTCAGCTGTTTACAGATAACAGCCTCTTTTATTTCTGCTGTTTGCAGATGACAGCCTCTCTTATTTCAGCTGTTTTACAGATAACAGCCTCTTTTATTTCTGCTGTTTGCAGATGACAGCCTCTCTTATTTCAGCTGTTTACAAATAACAGCCTCTTTTATTTCTGCTGTTTGCAGATGACAGCCTCTCTTATTTCAGCTGTTTACAGATAACAGCCTCTTTTATTTCTGCTGTTTGCAGATGACAGCCTCACTTATTTCAGCTGTTTACAAATAACAGCCTCTTTTATTTTTGCTGTTTACAGATGACTTACATTTATTTCTGCTGTTTACAGATGATATTCTGTTTTATTTCTGCTGTTTGCGGAGGATATCTCTATTATTTCTTCTGTTTACAGATGACAGCCTCTCTTATTTCAGCTGTTCACAGATAACAGCCTCCCATTTTTTCCCTCTGGCGTTTACAGATGATAGCTCCGAGTCATCGTGACCTTTTTTTGTGTTGTTTTTATTTATTTTTTTTCCTCAACCAGCGTCACGAGATAATTGCTTCCTTTTGTTTTGGGCAGTGCCCCCTAGGGCCAGTCGAGAATCGGTCGGTTTGTCGCGGGGAAGGTTGAGTTCGGGAGTCTGCTGAGACTTCTGTTGATTGATCGTTCGATCGGAGAAAATTTGTGAACGAGTTTGGGTTCAGCTTACCCGTTTGTCAAATTATTATTATTATTATTATTATTATTATTATTATTTATTATTATTATTATTATTATTATTATCTATTTATTATCCAAAATGATCAGAATACATGTTTGGGTCGTCTCATCCGCTTGGTGAAATTATTATTATTATTATTATTATTATTATTATTATTATTATTATTATTATTATTATTATTATTATTCAAAATGATCAGAAGACATGTTTGGGTCGTCTCATCCGCTTGTGAAATTTTGTTATTATTATTATTTTTATTATTATTATTATATTATTCAGAAGGATCGGAATTCGTGTTTAACTATCTAAGGCCGCTCTCTTGGTAGCGAGGTTTGACAAAATAGAATAATCGTATATGGGAAATAGATAAAAACATAACTATGCACAAGGTTTAAAATTAAATGTATATATATATACTATATATATAGTATATATATATATATATATATATATATATATATATATATATATATATAACATATAGCATACATATATATATAATTATATATATAATATATATAACATATGACATATGACATACATATATATAATTATATATATATATATATATATATACTATATATATATATATACATACACAACTTTAGCCAATGGTAGATGACACACTAATGTATTTTAGAGTGTCGTCTAAATACACTCATACTATTTAGCCTACATTCCTTTTATTGAAAATAAATTTAATATTGTTTACAGACAGAAAGTTAATGATGACGAGATCCATTGATATCAGCAATGATATAAGTTCGTCGAGACTGTCTCTAGGACTGTGGAGAGAGAGAGAGAGAGAGAGAGAGAGAGAGTATTCAGTCGATTCCTTGAATGTATTTTTATATTGAATGTCTTGTCTTTGTATATTTTCCGACTTAATTTATTCTTCGGAGCAGTAGCTCTCTCTCTCTCTCTCTCTCTCTCTCATTTAGTGCGGTCGAGGAACGTGACATTTATTTGTGTTAATGCTCGTATAAAGTTGAACGGCTGTTAAGTTCGTTTAAAACACCAGCGACTTAGTTTGCGAGGCTTGTGTTTTGTTTATTTCTTATTTATTTCTTTATTTATTTACTTGTTTTTGTTTTCTCGGGTTTTTTCTTTCTTGCTAATATTGTATTTAGTCGATGCTTGCATTCTGAGGTAGTGGTTTTGAGGTATATTACGTGTGAATATCAGTACATTTTAATTTATTACATTATATATATACAGTATATATATATTCATTATACAAATATAAATATATATATATATATATATATATATATTATATATATATATATATATATGTGTGTGTGTGTGTGTGTATTTATATAACATTATATGAGAGAGAGGTGTGTGCATATATATATATATATATGAGAGAGAGAGAGAGAGAGAGAGAGAGAGAGAGAGAGAGAGGTATTTTATATAACCATATATATGAGAGATATTTTTTATAGCATTATATGAGAGAGAGAGAGAGAGAGAGAGAGATATTTTGTATAACATTATATGAGAGAGAGAGAGATATTTTTTATAACATTATATGAGAGAGAGAGAGAGAGATTTTTTATAACATTATATGAGAGAGAGAGAGAGAGAGAGAGAGAGAGAGAGAGAGAGAGAGAGAGAGAGAGAGAATGAATCATATTAATTATACACCCACAGCCTCAATTTCTTTTGGCAAACGAATTATAGTTCGAAGGTAAGCATTACCTGTCAGGTAATATGGATGCTCCGATTAGCTGGGGGAAGGTCTTTTGATAAGGCGCCAAGGAAATTATCTTCATTAACCTTTGCTCTTTCAGGTCTGTGCCTTATTTCACCTATACCTTGACGCCTCCCTTTCGACACTTGAATCTTGTCAAGTGAAAGTGCCGGCCAAAGGTGCACTTAATTTTGAATGCAAGTGTAGTTTGATTTTTGTTCGTCACTTTCGACACTTGGAGCTTTTCAAGTGAAAGTGCCGTCCAAGTGCTGTTTAGATGCACTTAATTTTGAATTTTTAATGTAGCTTTATTTTTTATTTATTTTTCTTTTGCGGATACAAAAAATTTCTTCTGTATTCGAATGCTTTGGATTCATTTTTTCTTTTTCTTTCATGAAATACTCAGAATTTATTGTGAATCTCACTATTTTAATTTTGACATTATGATGTAAATTTTTCCCTTTTTTAAATATTCATCATATGTGAATCTCATTCTCTTAATTTTTATAATTTTGAATTCAAAATTATGAATCAGTCATGATATAAATTTTTGACTTTTTGAAATATTCACACTTTTGAATCTCATCATCTAAGTTAATTTTTTGCCAATTATTCACATCACATTGTGTATCTGCCTAGATCGAAATTCAGGCTTTTCTAAGAAAACATCCACACACCTCTTCATCTTTCTATTGATTGATTTCTAAATTTATCTGGCGTCAGAAGTACCAGGGTCAATGATGCAATCATATGCCATCACTCACTCTTATTCATTTCAGTCACAGCAACAGATTTTGTCACCGAGACAGACTTAAAAAAATAAATTAAAAAACTTTAAGACTTGTCACTTAGAAGAAGTATAACTTATAAAAAACATAAAATTAAGACTTGATGGTTAGAGGAAATGTGACTTATAAAAAGAACAAAAACTTCAAGACTTGACAGTTAGAAGAATTGTGACTTATAGAAAACATTTAAGACTTGAAACTTAGAGGAAGTGTGACTTATAAAATAACTTTTAAGACTTGACAGTTAAAGGAAGTATGACTTATAAAATAACTTTCAGACTTGACAGTTAAAGGATATATGACTTATAAAAAATATAACTTAACACTTAGAGGAAGTATGACTTATATAAAAAAAACTATAAGACTTGACAGGTAGAGGAAGTGTGACATAAGAAAAACAAAACTTAAGACTTAACACTTAGAGGAAAAGTGTGTGTGTGTGTGACGCAAGGCTTAGTCCATTGATGAAGCCTTGGGTTTAGTGAATTATTTATTATCCAGCCAAGGCTTTGGGCCATCACTTCAATGAAGTCGTGCCCGGATGGCTGATGATTTAATTTCCTCTTTAGTTTTTTTCGTGTATTTTTTTTTTTAGTTTTTCCAGGCAATTAGTTTCATGGCCCGGAGGAGTGTTTTCTTGTGTGTTAAAGTTTTTTTTTATTTGAAGTAAAGGGGTAATGACACTCGTATCAAATGCTTTATGAGGTTAAGGTGGTACACGTATGAGGTCAAACCAGGTCATGTGGGATCATTTGAGGTCATATAGGTCATTTGGGGCCACTTGATATTATAAATTTTATTTCACTTGGTGCTTAAATTATTAATATTTGCTTTTTTCATTTTGAGTAAAAGGTAATGACACCCGTATCAAATGCTTTATATGGTTAAGGTGGTATGCGTGTGAGGTCAAACC
Organism: Macrobrachium rosenbergii; assembly: GCA_039081455.1. NCBI lineage: Eukaryota > Metazoa > Arthropoda > Malacostraca > Decapoda > Palaemonidae > Macrobrachium > Macrobrachium rosenbergii. The sequence continues at coordinate 51,246,973 of JANJGK010000017.1, forward strand.
AGGTCATGTTAGGTCACTTGAAGTTCTTGTAAATTTTTGCGTTTTAGCTTTTATTTTTACTACACGACTGTGGTCTCTGATAATTCAGTATGCATAAGTATATCCTTGTCGTAAATTAGATACAGTATATATTTAGGTTTATACAACCCATCATTTTAATGCCCAAATCCTCACGACTAGGGGCATGGAGTGTACCTCGTATTACATTTAAAAGGTTCTTTGCAATATCCATACTCTTAGTTGCGTTTCTTTATGCCCATTCGCTTGCCTAATTCCCTTTGGTTTAATTTAGCTGTCCAACTCCTCAAATAAGCCCAGTTTCGTTCTAACTTTTAATAATGTAAAGGCAAAACTCTTTTGGCTTGTCCCAACAGAGGCGAGAAATGTTGTTAAAAGCTAATCTCTCTTCCTTTTTAAGAGTAGCAGTAACGCCTTGTGGTTTGTTTTGGTTGTTGAGAAAGAATGGGGGGGTGGAAGGGGGAGGAAGACCCCTGTGGTTGGGGGTTAGAGGGAGCATCGTTGTTGTCAGGAGCGATGAACGGGGGAGGGGGGGGAGGCGTCATTTTCGTTATGTCCATATTAGGACTCAATGTTCAATGTTGCTCTCTCTCTCTCTCTCTCTCTCTCTCTCTCGTCACCACCTCGCCATCTCGGGCTTAAGCGTCTGTGGCTCTTCCCCCGCCCCCTCCCCCCCACCAAACAACTCCCTCCTTGAGTGCCTCTCTCTCTCTCTCTCTCTCTCTCTCTCTCTCTCTCTCTCTCTCTCTCTCTCTCTCTCTCTCTCTCTCTCTCTCCCTCCTGTTTTCATCGCCCTCTTTGTGCCGTGTTATTTTTAACATTCTTACCTCAGACTCTCTCATCTCTATAACCGTTCTGGCATAATATTTTTTTATATTTACATGATTTGCTTTTTCTTCCGTCCTTCCATTTTTAATTATATATATATATATATATATATATATATATATATATATATATATATATATATATATATATATATATTTATACATATAGGTTACATATATATATGTTATATATATAATTATATATATATATATATATATATATATATATATATATATATATATTTACTTTGCTTTTGAGAGGAACTACACTATCTATTCATTTGCAAACACCTCGAGGAGGAGAAACAAGCACTTGAGTTACAACGCATATTTATCAGCAAGTTTTTTTTAGTGACGTCATAATGTCTAAATAACGAACCTGGTGATAACAGTGCGCCGTGCGTCATTGCCTTTTTATTTTTTCGTTGTTTACGCTTATGTTTATTAACGAATTTCTGGATTATTTATTCTTCCAATTTATTTTTTTCGGCTCTGGTCCACAAAAACTTTTTATTTTCGGCTCTGGTCCAGAAAAACATTTTTCAGCTCTGGTCCAGAAAAACATTTTTTTTGGCTCTGGTCTAGGATTTTTTTTTTTTTTTTTCGGCTCTGGTCCAGAAAAAACATTTTTTTCGGCTCTGGTCCAGAAAAAAAAAATTTTCGGCCCTTGTCCAGAAAAACATTTTTTTTTAAAGGAATTAGAAGCCATAGATGATCACTCAGGAACTTATGAGAATTCTGTGTTGAGGAAAAATGCCGGAATTTGCAGGAGATTGAAAGGGGAATTGAGCGAGTTGATTGCAATGGATGATCAACTATCCTACCTCTGTATGCAAGCGCACAGACGGACGCACATACAGAAACAGACATTCACAGACACAGTCACGAGCAGACAGACTGATAGACATTTGATAGACATTCACAGAAACACACAATCACAAGCACAGACTCCGGTCCCTGGCTGTGATTGCATGACAGTAAATGCCTAGCGTGGGTTATATAACAATTTAGGGGAGGAGGAAGGGGGAGGGTTGAGGGGTCACAGAGAAAGATGACGCAATTGGAGCACCAGGAACTACTAACTCTCTCTCTCTCTCTCTCTCTCTCTCTCTCTGAGCATTTCAGTAATGCGGTCATTTTTGTGAGATATATAAAATATATTTTATATCTTCTCTTTCATGATTGTTTTTATAATTTGGTATGGTTTGAGGATTTTATATAATTTTACATATGTTTCTTATGATTTTATATATGTTTATAGATGGGTGATATAGGAAGTTATGATCATTTTATATGTTTTTAGGATTCTATATACTTTTATATATGTTTTTTATAATTTTATATATATGTATAGATAGATGGATGGGTATCGGAAGTTATGTACTTAATTTTTTTTCTGTTTTTTTTCAGGTACGGATTTGCGTAATAAAAAAAAAAAAAGACTCCAGTCCGGTAGGTTTTTTTTTTTTTTTGTAGTTTTCTCGTTATTTTGCTTAGCAGTGAAGCCGGTATGTTCTACGAACGGTAAGTGTGTGTATATGTATATGTATATGTATATATATATATATATATATATATATATATATATATATAGTCTTGTAGTGATGTGACGTGATCTACTTTGTGCGTGTATGCTTAAGCAGACATGTATACCTCATGTATGCTTGTAGACGCAGACAACACACACACAAGCATGCATTTAATCCCCACGCATTCAAGAACCACCTCTGATGAACGAACCCTGAACAAACGCACACAATGTCTCTCATCATACGAAGGCGATAGATCGCCTCGGCCGCGTTCAAGAAGCCATAGAAACAGGAAGATAGATAAAATTACACAAAGAACGAACTCTGCATAACAATCAACCTTGTGCCTTCCGTTCTTTAGGTCGGGTTTCCTTCGACGGCGAGGGGGAGGGGGTTGAGGGGGGGGGGGTGTTTGGGCAAGTTGATTGTTTACCCAGGTGATGCGGAGAGGGTGGGTCCGGTTACCTGGCTATCGTTGCGCCAGGTAGGACCTAATTGAGATCGGACTTCGGGTGATATCTCTCGGCAGCTATGTTTTTGGCGACGCCATTTTTAATGGCGGGGTGGGGTTGCTGCTTTGTAGGTGTTCTTGCTGTCGGGGAGAGGGTGTTTATAGGTTGTTATTGCCGTGGTAGAAAGTGTGTTTATGGGTTGTTATTGCCGTAAAAGAAAAGTGTTTATAAGTTTTTATTGCTGTAATAGAAAGTTTTTATAGGTTGGTATTGCTGGAATAGAAAGAGTGCTTATAGTATTGCTGTTATAGAAAGTGATTATAGTGTGTTTATAGGTTGTTATTGCTGTTATAGAGAGGTGTTCATAGGTTGTTATTGCTGTAATATAAAGTATTTATAGGTTGTTATTGCTGTTGTGGAGAGGGTGTTCGTAGGTTATTGCTGTTATAGAAAGTGTTTATAGGTGGCTATTGCTGTTATGGAGAGGGTGTTTATAGATTGTTATTGTTGCTATAGAAAGTTGCATGATACTGTCATTCTCTTGGGTTTTAGGTACCTCGTTGTTGCCTCACTGCTATGCCAAAGTCCAGAGGTAGTAAGGAATTTGTGAAGTATAACATTATTGCCTGTGTTTCCCCTTTAATAATAATAATAATAATAATAATAATCATGTCCCTACTCATTCTGCAGTGTTTGAGTATATTTAAGCTGAATGGGGCAAGTGATACTTGATATGACAGTGCTCACGTGTTCATTAGTTTTTATTGTTTTTTTTTTTTGGGGGGGGGGTTGTTAAATGGGGTGGAAGGGGTTGCTGGTTCCCTGAGGAAGAACCTCATTGGGGTTGCTGTATCCATATACTCTCCATTCAGTCTTTCTATTCTGCAAACAGGTACTGAATAAGGATGTAAATAAAGAAACTTAATGAAGATATAAATATAAATGGGTTTGACTCTCTCTCTCTCTCTCTCTCTCTTTCTCTCTCTCTCCCTGGTTATCTTAATCATTGGCTCTGTGGATTTGAAAGAAATTTCAGCTCTCTCTCTCTCTCTCTCTCTCTCTCTCTCTCTCTCTCTCTCTCTCTCTCTCTCTCTCTCTCTCTCTCTCTCTCTAGCTTGTAGTTCCAGTTGGAAGCATATTTCGCCAGATATCTGAAAAATTGGGGCCAGTCCGATTACATTAAACCTAATTGAACATGATGTGGCCTCAATTATCAAGAGTGAATCATCAACAGATATAAGCTTACATGTCCGTTCCCGGGTCATGGGTGTCAATGAGGCTGGAGTAGAGTGTCGTTATGGGGCTGGAGTATGGTGTCATTGAAGCTGAGTAGATGTCATTATGAGGCTGGAGTAGATGTCATTATATTGCTGGAGCAGGCTTGTCATTACGAGGCTAGAGTATGGTGTCATTGAAGCTGGAGTAGATGTCATTATGAGGCTGGAGTAGATGTCATTATATTGCTGGAGTAGGCTTGTCACTATGAGGCTAGAGTATGGCGTTATGAAGCTGGAGTAGATGTCATTATGATCCTGGAGTATGGTGTCATTATGAAGCTGGAGTAGATGTCATTATATTGCTGGAGTAGGCTTGTCATTGAGGCTGGAGTATGGCGTCATTGGAGCTGGAGTAGATCTCATTATGATCCTGGAGTAAACAAGTCACTATGAGGCTGGAGTATGGTGTCATTATGAGGCTGGAATACGATTGTCATTATGAGGCTAGAGTAGACTTACCATGAAGCTGGAGTAGACTCATTATAAGGCTAGAGCATTGAGCAGACGCATCATCATGAAGGCGGAGTAGACTTGCCATTAAGAAGTCTAGATAAGAAGTGTCACCACGAGGCTGGAGTAGACGCGTCACTGAAGCAGGAGTAGACCCATTACAAGACTGGGAGTATGCCTGACATTATGAGGCTACGTAAGTCTAGAGTCTATGTAGGTTAGTGCAGCCTCCTCACGATAGTTGAGTCCTCACCCTCTCCTCTTGGCATGTCTAAATGAGTAAATACCTGCCGAGGTGTAACAGGCACGTTTTGACGTAGCCGGGGAGCTCTCACACAGGTGAGGAGGGACAGGTAACAGGGAGGAGAACAGGTAGGATAGTGGAGGGGGGCGGGAGGGTGGGGGGTGTGTGGATAGGTCAGGCCAGGTTCGGTTGGACGAAGTGACTCATGAGATTGTTCATGGGATCTGCGCATTGTTCTCGAACAGCCGTGAGTTGTGGATAGCTGTTTGTGTGTGTGTGTTGATGCTGATGTGTTTTTTTAATATTTTACAATTTGTATAAGTTTCATCTTTGAATAATAATATATTTGGAACCCCATGAGTCGTGTATAGGCATTTACTTTCATGTGTTGATGCTGTTTGTTTTAGAATATTTTATATTTTTATTTTATATTGTCTTACTTTATATTATTTTTGAGGGTAAAAGTGGACCATTTGGCACCCCATGAGTTGTGAATTGTGTTTTTTTTCATGTATTTTTTTTATTCTGATTTGTTTTATAATATTTTTAGGGGAGGTAAAAGAATACCATTGGGCACCCCAGTGTATAGGTTTTGTTCCTAAATTCTTATCCATCTACTCATCACATCCTTATTGAGTAATGGTATGTTTGCTTAGTCAGTCTAAATGATTGTTGTGGAGTAGGTGTTTGTACATGTATGTGTGTGTGTGTGTGTGTGTGTTGATGCTGATTTGTTTTATAATATTTTTTGGGGGGTAAAAGAAGACCATTTGGCACCCCGGTGGTTACGATTTGGGCTTGAAATTTTATCCTTCTACTCATCACATCCTTATTGAGTGATGGTATGTTTGCTTAGTCAGTCTAAATGATTAACTTTCTGACGTATATATTGTGACTATTCAAAGTG
>JANJGK010000017.1:51252776-51295276 GCA_039081455.1 Macrobrachium rosenbergii
CATCGTACCTCAACATGCCCACAGTCTCTTGCTAAACGAGCCCAGAAAGCGTAGGTGGGTTGTGGTATATTTTTGGGGCTTGCCTAGACGCGTATGTCATTAATCTGGGTTAGGTTAAGTAATAAAGTGAGCGCGGCCGAGAGGGAGAGAGAGAGAGAGAGAGAGAGAGAGAGAGAGAGAGAGAGAGAGAGAGAGAGAGAGAGAGAGAGAGAGAGGCACTGAAACTTGGTGTACGGCCAAAATGTATATACCATGACCCTCAGATACATTTAAGTGAAAGTCTTCTCGCTGGGTTTGATTTTGTCTCCAAAATCCCGGGTTGAAATGGGTCCTAAATTTTCTTTTAGGACACACTATCTACTTCCCTCGTGTTTTGAATATTATATAGATTCATTTCGCATCAGGTCTTATGCTATATGATAAATATCTTTCACACGAAAATCGCTTTTAATAAAAGATCATTTTATTCACTCTTAAAACAATGACGTAAATTGTACACAAAACACTTTCGTGCCATTTCGAAATAACTGATTGGAGGACCTCATTATAATTGGTAGATATTTGAAGACTTTGGTAAGAGCTAGTGATACAACCGTTTGTTACCAGAGAGAGAGAGAGAGAGAGAGAGAGAGAGAGAGAGAGAGAGAGAGAGAGAGAGTTTCTCCGAAGATATCCCAAGAGAGGTAACGAAAAAGGCTGGTAAGTTAGAGAGAGGGAGAGAGAGAATTATCAGAAAATGTCTTAAAATTACAGATTAAGTAAAGCAGACATGAGAGAGAGAGACAGAGAATTCTCAGAAAATGTCTGACAATTACAGATCAAGAAAGGCAGACGAAAGAGAGAGAGAGAGAGAGCAGATTTTTCGGCATACCCCAAGAGAGAGTAAGAAAAGATAAGTTATGGAGAGAGAGAGAGAGAATTCTCCTCAGAAAATAACTCAGATTGTAGATTAACAAATACAGACATGATCACCACTAACATCATAATCATTACGGCTACGGAGAGAGAGAGAGAGAGAGAGAGAGAGAGAGAGAGAGGCGACGGCGGGGGGATTGTGTTACCGGGCCCTCATGCCCAAAAATGGGCCCAAGACTTGGGCACTCATCCCTGCGCCTCGTGTGCTCGCGAGAGAGCGATCTTGGTGTGTGTGTGTGTGTTTGTGTGTTTGTATGTTTGTGTGTCTCTTGGCTTTGCTGGTTGCGTGATCTATTTTGCCTCGCATTGTGTGTTGTTTTCCGTTGTTTTCTCGCTGTTTTTCTCCTTATTTCTGTTGTTTTATGTCTTTGGTTATTGGTTTCTTTTCTCGCCTCGCGTTGTGTGTTGTTTTCCGTTTATTTTCTCGTTGTTTTTCCCTCGTTTTTCTCGTTACCTCCGTTGCTTTATGTCGTTGATTATTGGTTTCTTTTCTCGCTTCGCATTGTGTTGTTTTCTCGTTATTTTTCTCGTTATCTCCGTTGTTTTATGCCTTCGATTATTGATTAAATTTTTCGCATCGCGTTTTATATTGTTTTTCCGTTGTTTTCTCGTTATTTTTGCGTTGTTTTTCCGTTGCTTTATGTATTCGATTATTGATTTCTTTCCTTGCATCTCATTGTGTGTTGTTTTCCGTTGTTTTCTCTCTTTTGTGTCTTAAATTATCGACTTCTCTTGCCTCCCACTGTATGTTGTTTATCGTTGTTTTCAGTTTTTTATTACGTAAATTATTAAGAATTTTTTATATATTCACATCTGAATTCTATCAGTGAAATTATAATTGTTTTTAAATATAAATAAAATGACGGCTTTCAAAGAATTTAATTCTTTTAATGTTAAAATTGTCGATGTGTAAATGCCAGGAATTTTCACGTGTACGTGACTCGGGTTAGGTTGGTTTTAACTTTCAGAATTAGAATGCCTTTGTGAGAAATTATATATATATATATATATATATATATATATATATATATATATATATATAAATTATTATTATTATTATTATTATTATTATTATTATTATTATTATTATTATTATTTATGAGATCATTCTTCTCTGTTGTATCGTGATTTGAAAGATGTATTAAGCTTTGTTTATCCTCTCTCTCTCTCTCTCTCTCTCTCTCTCTCATCTCTCTCTCTCTCTCTCTCTCTCTCTCTCTCTCTCTCTTCGTTGAGCTCACAAACCGAGTGACCTGGGTTCAGTTCCTGAACTGTGTTAACTTACAAGTAAATTATGTACTTAATTAGTCGACTGTTTAAATTATGTACTTAATTAGTCGACTGTTGTGGGTTGCAGACGGTTAAGGGCGGTAAAATCTACGGAAATCACGCTGCACCATTTAACTTGATCATTCTCATCATTATTAAGTGCTTCCTTGTTAAAATTGGCGATAATTGTTACCAACATTGGCTACAATGTTACCAATATTGGGGACAGTTGTTACCATACTGGTTACAAATGTTATTAACAATATTGTGGATAAATGTTACTAGTATTGGCGACTAATGTTACCTATACTGGCTACAGTGTTACCAATATTGGCTACAGTGTTACCACTACTGGCTGCAAGTTTTGCCAATACTGGCTACAAATGTTAATATTGTGAGTAATTGTTACCAATATTGGCTACAATGTTACTAATACTGGCTACAATGTAACTAATACTGGCTACAATGTTACCAATACTGGCTACAATGTTACCAATACTGGCGACAAGTGCTACTAATATTGGCGACAAGTGTTACCAATATTGACGACTAATGTTACCAATATTGGCTACAATGTTACTAATATTGGCTACAATGTTACTAATACTGGCTACAATGTTACCAATACTGGCTACAATGTTACCAATACTGGAGACAAGTGTTACCAGTACTGTCGACAAGTGTTACTAATATTGGCGACAAGTGTTACCAATATTGTCGATAATTGTTATCAGTATTGGCGACAATTATTACCAATACTGGCTACAAATATTACCAATATTGGCTACAGTCTTGAAACTTTGCAAGTTCTTGACGCGTGACAGAGCGTGACCTCGGTTTTCTTAAAAGACGTCAGAATGATAATGCAAGGGATGAATTAATTGGGAGCTTTCTCTGAGTTCAGTTGTAAAATTCGTGAAATGTTATACTATTTGTACAGTTAATAAAATTCTCGTTTGATGGAAGGCGGATATTACAAAAAAATAGCAAGTTTTGACACACTGACCCCTTTTTTTTGTATAGATTAACTCTGTAACATCATTTGAAGTAGATTGCCTAATGCAAGGATCTCTCTCTCTCTCTCTCTCTCTCTCTCTCTCTCTCTCTCTCTCTCTCTCTCTCTCTCTCTCTCTCTCTCTCTCTCTCAGAAAAAGCTAGAGGAAACCTTTTTATTTTTCCTAACAATCTCACACACCCTTGAACGCACTGCTTATGGAAAGTGGTATACATTTCTCCCCCCGCCCCCAAAAAAATAAAAATAAAAGAGAAAAACTTTTATCCTCTACTGTTGAAACTAGTTCAAGTGTGTGGGAGTCTTTTAAAGACAGCGAGTGAGACTCACCAGCTGTCTTACTTTATCCTTCCTTGGCCTACATATCTCGGAGGGGACCCCCCCTAGGCCCCCCCCCCCACCAACGAAAGATCCGCAAGGCTAGGAAATTAATGATTTGGTCTTTAATTGACTGGGAAGGGGTAGGGAGAGGGGGGTGGAGGGGTTGCCAATATATTGGGACGTCTTGGCATTTAACTTCTCACTTTAATTTTTTCTTTCTTTTTATCTCTCGAGATCAGAGGATGTGGCGAAGACGGTCTGACGTTAACTTAGGTTTAAGGTTTTAGCAGCAATCTCTCTCTCTCTCTCTCTCTCTCTCTCTCTCTCTCTCTCTCTCTCTCTCTCTCTCTCTCTCTCTCTCTCTCGGTTGCATGTTTTTTTATTCTTAACTATCAGATGTAGCGAAGAAGACTTTGACATAATTGAAGCTTTAAAATCTCTCTCTCACTCTCTCATGTTGCATGTTTTATTCTTAGCTATCAGATGTAGTGATGAAGACATTAGTCATAACTGAAAGCTTTAAAATTCTCTCTCTCTCTCTCTCTCTCTCTCTCTCTCTCTCTCTCTCTCTCTCTCTCTCTCTCTGTTATTCTCAGCTATCAGATGTAGTGATAAAGACGTTTGACATAACTGAAGCTTCAGATTCTCTCTCTCTCTCTCTCTCTCTCTCTCTCTCTCTCTCTCTCTCTCTCTCTCTCTCTCTCTCTCTCTCTCTCGTCTTATTCTTAGCTTGGAGGGATTGAGGGCAACAGTGGAATTCTCCGGATCTGAGTTCCAGGAAATCAAATAATTCTGCGCTTGGGGAGCTCGTATATAATTTCGTTTAAATAATTTTCAATATTTTTTAATAGAAATATTACCACGTTGTCTCCAATTTGTTACAGTTATTTTGATCTTTGTGAAATCATTTTCTCACTTTCTCTTTCTCTGTCAGTTTTCTGTAGAGGTGTACACAAGTGGTTTGCCAGTTATTTGAGCTGTGTTATTTTCTGGCGGCGCCGGACCAGGAATTTCGAGGTCGGGGGAGAGAAAGCTGCTTCTTGTGAGCTGTCAGTAATTTTACTCTAGTTATATTGTAAATCACTTTTTTCGCATATTGTAAATCATTTTTATATTGTAAATCATTTTTTTTTTGGAACATTGTAAATCATTTCTTTCATTTGCTGGTATATTGTAAATCATGTTTTCTTTTCATTTGTATGCACTGAAATAATTATTGTACTCATATTGACTGTTAAATATTTTGGGTCATTTTCACCAAATGCTTTTCCTTATATTATTATTATTATTATTATTATTATTATTATTATTATTATTATTATTATTATTATTATTATTAAGAAGATGGACCCTATTCATATGGAACAAGCCACAGGGACCATTGACTTGAAATTTATTATTATTATTATTATTATTATTATTATTATTATTATTATTATTATTATTATTATTATTATTATTATTATTATTATTATTATTCAGATGGACCCTATTTATATGGAACAAGTCCACCAAAAGGTGCCATTGACCTGAAATTCGAGCTTCCAAAGAATATGGCGTTCATTTGAAAAATTTACATCATATAATAGAAAATACAGAAAGGAGAGATCGCGGAATTAGCAGATGAATTTGAAGTGGCTATGAAGATTTCTTTACTTTCTCTTAAAATAATGCACCAGTCGTAGTGTTATTATTTATTGTTTATTTTTTTTTTAATATTTTCCCTCGTGAAAGCAGTTAAGACTGCCTCTTATTCCATTTTCCCAGTTCAGGCTTAAATTGTAGTTTTTATTTGATCGGTATCACTGCAATCTGAGAACGCCCTCTTTTGATGCGCAGAATGCATAATTGATAAGGGGGAGCATTTCTGATAAGTGTTTTTTTGTTATTGTCTTCCGCGCATGCGCTGGTGTAACTTTACAGTTACAGCTTTGCTGCGTACTTCATTTTATGAATGTTTTGTTGTAAGCTGCGCAGATTCTTCGTAACGGAAGAAACTTGGTGAACCTGTAAATTTTTAATCATTTTATTTGAGCCTCGTATCAATATTGTAAAGAAAAAATTTTATTTGGATATCAAACTGTTTTGCCAGTTGAAAGTTTTCTCGGGCGCATATAGTCTTCCTTCATTCAAGAGGCAGAAACTTCAGTTTCTCTAACCGTGGTTAAAAGCCTCTACCTTGTCTGGTTTTACTCAGGTCTGGACTAGATAAAGACACCTGTCTTCGCATGGAGAAATGTCATACCCATTAACAGAGCGTCTTGAAACAGGTCATGTCAAAATCGTGGCTAAACCCCAAAAATGGACCTGGTTTTTACCTCCAAATACTCAGGTTTTAACTCCTCAAAATACCAGGTTTTTAAACCCCATAATACCTAGTTTTAACCTCCCAAAAACACCCGGTTTTAACCTCCTCAAAAAATCTTGGTTTTACCCCGCAGTAAAAAAAAACTTGGTTTTATGCCCAAGAAAACCTGGGTTTTACCCTGAAATGTTTGGTTTTAAACCCCAAAGTGCGTTCTAAACCCCAAAATACGTGTTGTCAACCCCAAAAAACTGGTTTTAACCTCCCAAAAATACCTGGTTTCAACCCCCAAAACACCTGGTTTAAGCCCACAAACACATATTTTAACCCCCCAAAGTACCAGGGTCATATCCACGACATTCAGAACACACACAAAACGAAAGGTATTAACCAGAACCCTCTCTCAAAAAAAAAAAAAAAAAAAAAAAAAAAAAAAAAAAAAAAAACTATCTAAATGAAGAAAAAGGTGTTTCTGTCACTTTAAAGCTTTCCATTTAGTGCTGGGTATCGCCCTTTCCAAGCGACTGACTGTACATACAAAGCGCGGCTTTAACAGCACCTGTTGGTATCATCGCTTTGCAAAGCATTGCCCTTAAAAGACTTTAGGTGTTTTTTTTTGGATAAAGTTCGTATGTTATGTTGTTGTTCAGTTTGGCTGGTGGGTCCTGGATGATTGGGGAACGTGGAAGTCAGGTGCGTTGGTGGGTTTTGTCATTAACTGGAGTTTTGTCTTTAACTGGAGTATTTTCTTTAAGTGGAGTTTTGTCATTTAAATGGAGTAATGTCTTTGAGTTTTGTCATTTAAATGGAGTATTGTCATTATTTGAAGTAGTATCTTTAACTGCAGTTTTTTTCATGGAATTGGAGTATTTTTGTCATTAACTGAAGTATTGTCATTAACTGAAGTATTGTCATTTAATTGGAGCATTGTCATTAATTGGAGCATTGTCTTTAACTGGAGTATTGTGATTAATTGGAGCATTGTCATTAACTGGAGTATTGTCATTAACTGGAGTATGGCTATTAACTAGAACGTTATCATTAATTAGAACATTATTAATTGAGCATTGTCATTAGCTGGAGTATTCTCACTAAGTGAAGTGTTGCCATTAACTGCAACATTGTCATTAACAGGAAAATTGTCATTAACTGGATTTTTCATTAACGGGAGTACCGTCATTTTTAACTGAATCATCATCAGTAAATGGATTTTTGTCAATAACTGGAGTATCGTCATTAACTGAATCATCATCGGTAACTGGAGTTTTGTCAATAACCGGAGCATTGTCATTAACTGAATCAAATGGTGAAACCAAGTCTGATGTGCCTCAGCAACTCAGTCAGATAAGACTGCAACGTTTTCCTCCTCTGAGACCAAGAGTGCTTAATGCGCCATTGAACAGTTGATAAGGATTGATGAAACATGCTCCCACAGACAGCTTACTAACAAAAAAAAAAAAAAACGTACGGATAAGATATTATATACTTCCCTGTTCCCTTCCTCTGTTCCTGATATGTTCCCTTCCCCTGAACCTCACTCTGTGATTGCTTTCCCTGTTCCCTTCGCCTGTTCCCGGTGCGTTCCCTTCCCCTGAACCTCACTCTGTGATTGCTTTCCTTGTTCCCTTCCTCTGTTCCCGGTGTGGTTTGCCTCCCTGTTCCCGATGTGTTTGTCTCCTCTGTTCCCGGTGTGTTCCCTTCCCTTGATCCTTACCCTATTCCTTCCTCTGTTCCCGGTTTGTCTGCCTCCCCTGTTCCCTTGTCTGTTCCCGGTTTATCCGCCTCCCCTGTTCCCTTCCTCTGTTCCATATCCTTGTTCCATCCATCTGTTCCCTGTCCCTGTCCCATCCATGTGTTCCCTTCCCCTGTTCCATCCCTCTGTTCCCTTCCCCTGTTCCCTCTGTGTGCCTGTCTCCTGTTCCCTTCCTCTGTTCCTCAGTGTGTTCCCTTCCCATGTTCCCTCTCTGTTCCAGGCCCCTGTTCCCTCTCTGTTCCCGTCTCCTGTTCCCGGCCCCTGTTCCCTGCCCCTGTTCCCTGCCCGTGTTCCCGGCGTGTTTGCTTTCCCGTTAAAGTTACCTGAACGAAGGGAATCCGGCTGTATTCCTAGAAGTAGAGGCGCAGAAGAGATTTGGCCCCCGGTGGAATCTGTCTCCCTAAAGATGATGGCGCCTTTTAGTGTTTTTTTTTTTTTTTTTTTTTTTTTTGATAGCTAGGAATGTACATTATCAGCCTCTTTAATATTCGTCGTTAGCCTGGCAGTGAAACGTACACACACACGCGCACGCACTCACACACACACACACACGAGCAAGCGTAAACTATGTTTGTATGAATGTGTTTGTATGTAAAGTTCATTAAAATATTTCAACATAAACGAATGTGTTTGTATGTAAAGTTCATTAAAATATTTCAACATAAACGTATGCATACATCTGTACATAAATATGCATACATTTGTACAAAATAACCAGGGTAATGGTGCACAGATACATGAACTTCAGACTGTTCCACAGTTTCGCAGTCAAAAATAAAATTATTCCAATGCTCTGTGGAGTAAGGAACACTCTCTGGATCTAGGAAATGAAACTGTATTTGAGATCTACGAGTCGTAAGGGATAAAACACCCTATCTTCGACTCGAACTTGACCCGTATAGAACTGCAGATGAAAGATGCTAGGTCACGGAGTTTTAAAATATCAAGATCTTTCTGAAAGGAGGTGTTTTTTTTTTTTTTTCCTTTTGGTTTTAATCAGGGATTGGGGTTCTAAATGTAAAAGTATAAGGTTTGAACATTTGAGCAAATCTGACTTGGTATAGCATGTTTCTCTCAACTTATCTTCATTAAAATATTCATGTACTTTCATTTTTTTTCACTTAATTCAACTTTTTAAATGTATACATTTATAAGTCAACTTTCAGGTTTTTTAATAAATTTTCTCTTTTCATTTCAGGTATAACCTGGTTGCACAGAGAAATTCGCACGCGTAAGTAACAGCAATACTCTGAGACACGTAGGAAATGAGTATTTTTAAATACCTGATGAAGATGAAACTATGATTGTTTGTATGGAAGGTGGAAAAATGGAATAATTTCATATAAGTATCTTTGAGTAAATGTGTGGGAAAATCGTAGGATGAGAGAAAAATTCAGTCACACAATAAGTGAAGCAAGAGAGGTAACGATATGCGTGCAAAAGATCTGGAGGAATCTTTGGGTGCCTTAAAATGTTAATGTATGAAGGGATTGTTGAGCCGATTCTCCTTTATGGAATTGAAGTGTGAATGTTGAATGTAAACGGAAGAATAAAGGCATGAGCTGTAGAGGTGAGAAGAATTGTTTATGTTAGTGTGAGTTTCTGGAGAAGAATTGAAGGAGTGAGGAATGTTATGAAGTAATTGAAGGCTAAAGTGGATTAGTGTGTTTTGAGATGGTTTGGTCATGTGGAAAGAACGGAAGATGATATGCAAGTAAAAAGAGTTCGATCCTGGAATATGTAGGTGTATGAAGCTGCTAGCATTGTGGAAGTTTTCAGCACAGGGAATTCATCCACTATTCAGCAGTTAAAGTATGAACGCAGCACTTGTGAATCCCATAAACATCTTGGTTGTTGCAGATAATCTCCCCTTTACTGCAGGGATTCCCTTGCCCCATAAAGGTCTTTTTTGGTGGGGGTGGGGAGGGGTGAGACCACTTCCCTCGCCTCCCTCACTCCCCTTAAAATGCTTTTAAAAGCAGAAAGGTGTCAGAGTGAGAGCCAGGAACAGTCGTTTTAGATGACAGAGCGTTGAATGCGCGCCGTGAAAATATTGTCTATTAATACTTTGGTGTCACCAAGAGAATCTCCCGTGTAGTGTACACAAATGTGCGCCCATATTATTCTTTGTATGTATGTATGTATGTGTATGTATGTGTGTTGTCTGTAAAAGAGGACACTGTATACCTGGCAAAGATCCCCTCCTTGCATTTTTAGTCATGAAGAAGCGACAACTGTCGTGATGTAGAACATAAACAAGTCGGGTTTGCCGACTCGTGTGAATGCTGAAACAGTCTTATGAGGAAGATATCGAGGCGAGTAAACAGCGCAGAAATCTTTAAAACAAGACGGCGTTTTACTATTTATTGAGGACTTGCATAAAACACACTCCTCTGATGCGATAGTTCTATTTCTTGGGAATTTTTCCCTGCTAAATAGTTGAGCCTGATTCTTGGGATATTGGTGTGCTTTCGCTTAATGCACGTCACTTCTGCTTATGCAGACATCCAGCTCGACTCTTTCTGGCCACACGTAAGGCTTCTTTGAAGGCAAGGTTCACATGGGGAACTTTTATTCTGTCTTAGGTCACCATCTCTGAGGAAGTTCGGTGGATCTTTCGCTGTCGTTCCTGGTAAGGAATCCGTTACAAAGGTTACATCCTTAACTTTACTGCTACTGTTACTCTTTGAACCTCAAGGCGTTCCGCAGGACCTGGCGTTGAACCCAGTTGACCAAACTTCCTGCGTATGATTTTATTCACTATGATTTTTGCCTCTTCAGCTGATTGCTCTTATGGCTATTGTCCTTTCAACTGGATCTCTTCAGGATTATGTTCCTTCAGCACTTTTCTTCTTCTTCATCAGCAATCTTTTGTGGTCGACGTCATCTAGAAATGTATTTGCTGAGCATTCGGTCTTCGTGTATCAGCTCAGACCTTGAGTGCTTATTTAAATAGGCGTGTCTTCGCTAAGTCAAGTCTTACCTTTCGGCTGCATAATTGATACCCATCCAATTCTTTGGTTCTCTTCAGTAATGTAACTAAACCTCTCACTGCTATCAACATTTTGGGATCCTTGCAAAAGAGAGTAGTTTGATAAACGACCCAACTTGAATCTTTCACTCACTGCAAGGTACCCTTACTTTTTCTCTGCGAGTATTATCCCAGCCACTATTCTGTTTAGCTGAAGAAAATTGCAATGGGTTGACTATTCCATCGGTCTCATCATTGCAAAAATATATAGAAAGAACTTCCAAGCTAGAACATGGATGAAAGATTCTCAGTCACCTTTCAGTGGTAATTCCCATAATGATTCAGATTCTGATGTGTAGCTCAGTTTTTATTAACGGGATTTACAGACCAGGCGTGCTCGAGCATGTCTGCTGATAATTATTTGTTCACCCTAAGGGACTTGGGAGTTTAGTGTGTGTGTGTTCCTCTTAATAGTGGTGATTCTAGAAACAAAAGAATAATGACTATACAACAACCAATGCCACATTCATCCATGAACGATTGAATTGAAAGTAGCGCAGAAAACTTCCACAGATATCATCAACAGTGCACTGACCACACCTACTCACAGTGCGCCGCTCGCCTCCAGTTTGCATATGTTCTCTCTCTCCCTTAGTTTCAAGGTCCTTTTGTTCTGATACCTCTTCTACTCCATCTAGCCATTAAGTCTCCCTCCCAAACAAATCTTCCCAATTATACAGGTTCTTCACCAGCCTTTCTTCCATTCTCTTCACATGACCAGACCACCTCTTTCTTCTCAAACTTGCCTTTTTATCCCTTCATGAACGACAGTTTAAATTGCTTGTACAACTAATTACCAGAACAATTCCCACGAAGGACAGTTTATATTGCTTATACTCCTAATTACCAGAATAGATCACACACTTCCATTCTTCGACCATTAGTACTAGCAGATAAAACCCATCAATCTAACACCTGTCAACCTCAAGGGAATCACAACCCTTTTTGCCACATCACGCAAACTCGCACCAACGTCTCGTGCCGTGCCATCAATCCTTCAATCTATTTTTGGATGATTCTAGCACAAGCAACGCTTTCCTCCTCAAAAAACAACTTGAAAGTTGCTCTAGAAATCGCCTTCTCTAAAATACACAGTCTGAGACCAACCACCATCATTTGTCAGATAACTCCGAACTCCCTTTGGGAAGCCAGTCATGCGATTGATGATGGCGAATTGAAAGAAATTGAAAAAGAAGAAGAAGAAGAAGGAGGAGGAGGAGGAGGTTTCTGTAAAGGAGGGCGCCACCTGGTGGCCGTGTTGTAAACCTACTGGCACACACTCGAGGGTTTATATCGCGTTCCCCCCGTGGCACTGTTCGCTTATTAGGGCCCTGCCAAGCTTTTCCTCAAAGGCGGACGAGAGAGACACAACACCTGCGGTGTCTCTCTCTCTCTCTCTCTCTCTCTCTCTCTCTCTCTCTCTCTCTCTCTCTCTCTCTGGAGGTCATGAATTCCACGTTTAACTGTTACAAAATCGGACAAAAAATATATAGAGCAGCGTAATATAACTGATATAATATGTGGGTTTTAGGATTTAAATTTCTCTTTAATGTTAAACCCAATAAACCTCTCTTGTGACAGGACCTGGGGCTAGCAACCTCATCCCAGTTTACGTCGCGTAAAACGTAGATTTTCCTCCTGTTTTTGAGCCAGTCCCTCCTAGGTGGGAAAGGGGATGTAGATGGAAAAAATGTTAAAAAGATACTCGTATATTTGAATATAAGAAATGAGAAATATTTCATTTTTAGAGTAACACTTAAATGGGCCAAGTTTAGTGTAACTGAAATATTTATATTTCATTTATCCCTGTAGGGGAGTAGTCTCGTCAGCGTGCCTCACGCGGTGCACTGTAGGCATTCCTGGAGGTCCTTTGCAGTGTCCCTACGGCCCCTAGCTGGAACCTCTTTCGTTCATTTTACTGTACCTCCGTTCATAGTCCCTTTCTTCCATCTTACTTTCCTTCCTGTTGAACCTTTCAACCCTTTCCTCTCAGTTTCCCTTTCAGCGCTGAATGACCTCGTAGGTCCCAGCGCTTGGCTTCTGGCGTAAATCTCATATTCCAGTTCGATAGAGGAGCTTCTTTTGCATTGGTCGCCGGTTTGATGATTGTGTGTGAAGTTCGTTCAGAGCCTCTGTATCGTGGCCATAATCGGTCAGCAGCAGCAGAGCAGCTGAGCAGCAGCCGGCGCGAGAAACAGCTGACTGCGGTTTCCTCCTCGCCCTCTTCTTCTTCTTCTTCTTCTTCTTTTGTTATGCTGCGTGTGTCAGCCGTTCGACGAAGAAGCACCTCCTCTCTCCTCCTCTCATTTATGCTTGCTGTGATCAGCTGTTTCCTCTCTCTCTCTCTCTCTCTCTCTCTCTCTCTCTCTCTCTCTCTCTCTCTCTCTCTCTCTCTCTCTCGTAATCGCCACATAAAATGAACACCTGTTGGCCAAAGTTGCCACAGGATATTCGGAAGGCAGTTATCGTATTTTCACTTTTGTTGTATGACTCCGTGTTAGTGTCCTGTTACTGACCTTCTGCTTTCCATGTTTGTGCCGTGTGTGTGAGAGAGAGAGAGAGAGAGAGAGAGAGAGAGAGAGAGAGAGAGAGAGAGAGAGAGAGAGAGCGCTAATGATTACCTAAATCATAACTACCTCTACCGTACATATCGAGAAGTTTATTTGCCTGAGACAATAAAAATGAATACAGTAATGTTGACCATAATATTTATAACTTTTAATTCCTTTTGATATACATGACCCCTTCTATTGAAAAAAAATTATTCCAGAAGGTTATTTCTTCAAAATGGCTACCAATTATACGATGAACCGTAATATTCAAAAAGAGTACATAAAGACACTGCAGGTATTATTTTTACGAAAACTTTGAAATCTGGCTGACAAAAAGATTTGATTGACCAAATAAAACCCTCTAAGTAAATTTACTTCGATTGACCAAATAAAACCCTTTAAGTAAATATACTTTGATTGACCAAACAAAAGCTTTGAAATATATTTACTTTGACTGACCAAACAAAAGCCTTGAAATAAATTTAATTTGATTGACCAAACAAAAGCTTTTAATTAAATTTACTTTGACCAGACAAAAGCCTTTAAGTAAATTTGATTGACCAAACAAAAGCCTTTAAGTAAATTTACTTTGACCAAACAAAATCCTTTAAGTAAATTTACTTTGACCAAACAAAATCCTTTAAGTAAATTTACTTTGACTGACCGAAGAAAAGCTTTTAAATAAATTTACTTCCAGTTGGCCCCATGAGATTTGCACTGTTAACAATAGAAATGTTTTGAAATCCTAAAATTTTACATTTTCCCCGTAATTTATATTCTCAGCATTCTTGCCTGATAGGCAACGATCTTTCAAGTTCCAGAGGAACAACTGTTTGCACCGATTGTCAGCATTCCTGAGGTCCCGGGGGTGGGGGGGGGACTTACCCCGTCGCAGACCCCAAGAAGACATTAGAAATAGTTGGGATGCTCCCCTCATGAATATTTGGCAAGGGGGGGCTTTGAAAGAGCGATTGCAGAGATAAGAGAGAATCTCTCTCTCTCTCTCTCTCTCTCTCTCTCTCTCTCTCTCTCTCTCTCTCTCTCTCTCTCTCTCTCTCAGTAGCTATAATTGATTGAAGCGGCGTGTTTGGGACCCCCGCACGCTTCATTGTGGCCTCGTTCTCTTTCTGTCTTGGGCAGAAGAAGAAAAATAAGAGAAAAATATATATATAAATGAGAAGCGCCGACAACTGTTTGAAGGTCGAAGTTGGAAGGGAAATTGGGAAGAATTTCTCGTTGTGCCACCAAATATTGGCTCTCTCTCTCTCTCTCTCTCTCTCTCTCTCTCTCTCTCTCTCTCTCTCTCTCTCTCTCTCTCTCTCTCTCTCTCTCTCTCTCTCTCGATGAGGTTACAAGATTACGTGAGAACTCAAGGGTCCTTCTTTACACCAACAAGGATATGGATGCCTTTGAAATTGTAGTCAGAGTATATACATATACATGCAATATATATATATATATATATATATATATATATATATATATATATATATATATATATATATATATATATATATATATATATATATATATATATTGCCTCATCTCAATTTTCATTCTGTAGAAAAAGTAATAATTTAATATGAATTAATATGCACTTTTTATATAGATACAAAAAAATGACTGTGCCTGGTTGATTTTCTCTCTACATGTCTTGCGTGTGTGTGTGTGTGTGTGTGTATGTAAAGAAAATTGGCAGCTATGTCTACTTGACTTTCATAGATTAAATTACAGTAGGAACTTCAGACCATAATTGAAGAGGCTTCCACATTTATCCACAAACAATTTAGGTACTTTTGAACACAAAATAGTTATGTACCCTATAAAATTCTTGCTGCTCTAATATATGATTTCATATGCATGAGTGGTCATAATTTGATGTAACTCATCAACAATTTGTTGAGAGTAATGTAAGCCTTAGATACTCAGATATTGAAAGAAACCATTAAAATGATTTAGGAGAAAGGTTCCTCTCCTACGGGGTTTGGGAATTATCTCGCTCAGGTGTTCCCCCTTTGTGGAATCTGTCATGATTTGTATTGCTATTAAAAGCTGTGACATCAGGCCTGTCACTGGAATGGGGAGACGGTGTTCGAGAGAGAGAGAATTGAATTCAATATAGAATTTAGGCCACAAGCCAAGCACTGGGACCTATGAGATCTTTCAGCGTGGGGGAAATTAACAGTAAAAGGTCTGAAAGGTGTAACAGGAGGGGAAACCTCAAAGCAGTCGCACTATGAATCAATTGTTAGGAGAGGGTTGAGGAAAGTAAGATGGAAGAAAGAGAATATGAAAAGAGGTACAGTAAAAGGAACGAGAGGGGTTGAAGCAAGGACCGAGAGAGAGAAAGAGAGAAAGAGATTGTTTCTCTATTTGTAAGCTAAGCTAAATAAAATTTCTGGGAATATTTTGGATAGGTCCATACGATCAAGTTTTTAGTAGAAGAAACACTGGATAAAAATGCAAGGTGCCCACAGGACCCCAGCTGACACTATCACCTCCTGTCCTTCCAAGAGTGCAGAGGACATGCCCACGCCGTATTCATCTCCCCTCCATCACGATCTTATTTATATATGAAGCTTCTCTAAATTCATCATGATGGTCTGACTTCTTTCCTTTGATGTGGAAATTAATGGGGGGGCCTCTCTTCTTTTTATGCCAGACCCCGTCTTATTTTATGTATATGATTTTTCTTTCAACCCTCCCTTACTGTGCTCTCCCTTTCAGACAACCATCAAATACTTGATATTGTTTTATTAAAATTTTCTCTGTTTAGAGGTCGTCAATGTGATGATAAATATTTTTCCCTTCCTTTACCTCTCTAAGTTGTGGTATTTCATTCTTTATTTCAGTCTCTTCCGCATTTTTGAACAATTTTGTCTGGTTGACTGGCTCCTAATGTGGTATATTAAGATATATTGGACATTTCCGTGCACTTACAAACTCTATTTCATAAAATTAGGTAATAAACCATGTAGTACCATTCTTTCCATACCTTTTTACCCTAGCAATAACTGTTTGAAACCAATCGATGTATTTAATACTGAACTCTTACCATCCCTCTTTTTCGAGTATTTTCTTTTTAACTAGCCACATTAATACGAACACTGCTCTTAAGATTAGTTAATAATCCATGTACCTACCTTTCCACGCTTTTTATCATAGCACCAAATATGTGGAAATAATTGACTTGTAATAATCCATGTACCTTCCTTTCCACTCCCTTTAAATATGCGTAAACATTCGACATGCGCAATAATGGACTCGTACTAAAATGGCTCCCTTTTCTTCCAGACCTTCACTGCCTGGTGTAACTCTCACCTGCGAAAGGCGGGCACCCTCATCGAGAGCATAGAGGAAGAATTCCGAAATGGCCTCAAACTTATGCTGCTCCTTGAGGTAAGTTGGAGATGGAGGAGGAACACCTCTTGAGCCTTTGGTATTTCCTCGAGTCATTCAGTAACCGTATTTTGTAGATCCGAGTTCAGTTACGTCAAGAGTTTAAGTATGCGTCTGTTTATTGCTGCTTCAGAAAATTTGGTATTGAGGATACTAATATATTGGAAAGGATTTGAACCCCTTAAAACTTTTGAAACTTTTATTTTAATCGTATTTCCAGGAATAATCAAGTTTTATTATTGTAGATACTATACTTCCAAAGAAAATATGTGTGAGTTCCCAATTTAATTCCTTAATGCTGCTTTGAATAGCAAATATACACATATATTCTGATATAGTTTGTGTTCCAGAATCGGTAAACCTTGACGTAATCTGATATATTTTGTTCCAGAATCAGTCAAAACCTTGACCTAATCTGATATATTTTGTTTTAGAATCAGTCAAAACCTTGACGTAATTTGATATATTTTGTGTTCCAGAATCAGTCAAAACCTTGACCTAATCTGATATATTTTGTATTCTGGAATCAGTCAAAACCTTAACATAATCTAATATATTTTGTGTCCCAGAATCAGTCAAAACCTAGACGTAATCTGATATATTTTATGTTCCAGAATCAATCAAAACCTTGACGTAATCTGATATATTTTGTGTTCCAGAATCATTCAAAACCGTGACATAATCTGATAAATTTTGTGTTCCAGAATCAGTCAAAACCTTGACACTGAATTGTTGATCCTTTCCCGTAGGTTATCTCTGGCGAGACCCTCCCCAGACCTGACAGAGGCAAGATGCGTTTCCACAAGATTGCCAACGTCAACAAAGCCCTCGACTTCATCGCCAGCAAGGGTGTCAAGCTGGTATCCATTGGTGCTGAAGGTGGGTCTCTGGAAATGTGTAATGTTTAGTTGCTGGTCCTGCTGCTATTATAAAGGTCCCCAGGCTTATGTTAATGAAATTCATTGGTTTATTGCCTGTATAAAAGTCCTCTGGCTTAATTTATAAAAGCAGTTATAGCAAATCACAAGAGTCGTCATTATTGTCCTTTTTGACAACAAATGGTATGTAACAAAGTCCCTATACAGTATTATAGCCCACACCTGAAAATTTGCAAGACAGTATCTTACAAATTAAGAGATGTATCTGAAAATGTATCACATCTGAATCGGTATAGGAAAAAAATACGTATAATATGGTTGCCGTTAAGTGCAGAAAGTCCGTTAAAGTGAGGTATCACTGGTATACTTAGGTATTTTTTCATTCTAATTGCGTTTCAAGTCACAAGTATCAGTATTTCTGAATTTCCCATGCAATGACCCCAGTTGCTCTATAATATTCCACTTCATTTCACCATTAACATCAATATTACTTCAACAGAAATCGTTGATGGCAACCTGAAGATGACTTTGGGTATGATCTGGACCATCATTTTGCGATTCGCCATCCAGGACATCAGCGTAGAGGAGATGACTGCAAAGGAGGGTCTCCTTCTCTGGTGCCAGAGAAAGACTGCACCTTACAAGAACGTCAACGTGCAGAACTTCCACACCTCCTTCAAGGTCAGTACATGTTTATACAAATGTCTAAAGTGGTTATATTGATGCCAATATCATCAGAGCCCTTGATTCATAGCTGGTCATTGTTGTAGAGGTTTAAACAAAGTTTGAACTAGTACAACTGTAGTACTGTACTGCATCAATAAAGTGGAAGATATTAACCTTGCTTGGTGGCAATATCTTGAGAACATGTAGATCTTAGCTGTTAATTACTATAGCGATTTAAAGTTTGAACTAGAACAACTGTACTGGAAGGTATCAAATTTTGTGATGCTTGATACGTCATAGTTATTTGCGATCTGTTGTTACAAGAAGCAAAATTAAAATAGGTCTTGATGGGTTACATACCAACACAACTACATACCTTCCTTTGCCCCTTGCAGGATGGTCTCGCATTCTGTGCTCTCATCCACCGTCACAGACCAGATCTGCTTGACTACTCTCAGCTGTCCAAGGATGATCCCCTCCACAACCTTAACCTTGCCTTCGATATTGCTGAGAAGCACCTTGACATCCCCAGGATGTTGGACCCCGATGGTGAGATCACTTTAAAACTCGTAAAAGTTTCATACATATTACCAAGTCAAAACTGGAATACACCCTAATTCTAAAATATGCTTCGTTTTTTCTTGCGTTTTCAGGACTGCAGGAAGCCTGCCTGAGTACTTGCTCTAAGCAAGTCCAGTACAGTGTTTTGATAACCACATTATTGTTGCTATTTTCCTCTAAAGAGTACGCAGCTAGTCATGTCGTTGGAGTTGGAGGTTTTTCCTGCAAGTTGCCTCTGCATGGAATTGTAGATTAGAAACACTAAAATCTTTGGCTGTGTTTTCAGATTTGGTGAACACACCTAAGGCTGATGAACGCGCCATCATGACCTACGTGTCTTGCTACTACCATGCCTTCCAGGGGGCCCAGCAGGTAATCATTCGGCCCCGCATCAGCATGGATCCACCACTGGCGCAACATTTTCTCACACAGGATACTAGACACCTGCCTTATTGCAAAGGCTCTAGCAAACGTCCCAGTCTTGTTTTCATTGCATAAATATTTTTGTAGGACATTAATCTTTCCTCAAAATTTTTTCCAAGTGACTTTGCTAGATCCTTTATCATAACATTGCCTTGGAGGAGATATTCTGAGTTTGTAAGACCTAATAGTCCATCGTTCTCTTGAAGACTGGGTTCAATCTTACCTGCTCCAAGGCAGAATTTCTTAGAATGTTAAATTTGTTCAAACTAACGTTTGTGGTAGTTACAGCAATACCGAGCACCCAAGTGCAGTTCCCGCGGCAGCAATTCGAGTAAAGCTGGAGCAAGATTGCTGACTTGACTGATTGGCTGACTGGCTGACTAGAATGTTCTGACTACTGCTGGAGACATGCCCAGTGACTGCAATGCCTCTAGCTTGTGTTTGTCTCTCACAATTTTATCAGTTCTTAACACCACGTATCTCATGAAACTTCGTTACGATAACAGAATATTATTTTTTCTATTTATTAGTCACAAAGATGATATAACATGCATGTACTAGTTAATGTATGTTTTCATTAAAAGCAATGATAGTACAAAGCTTGAATAGTCTTGTATTGGATCATGATGTAATAAAGCTTTTGAATTTCTACTATCATTGTACCTTTATGCCTGCGCATGTATTTTTAATTTTTTTCCCCCTCTTGCATAGTGGTCATTAGTCCTTCCTCGACTTTCATTTATTTCTCGGTCTGCCCAACAGAGCCGCTTAAATTGTCTACTGGAAGCAGATTTTTGAGATCTACCGTAGTAGCGTAGCATTTTGAAATTTCAGTTTTCGTCCCATAACCAGTTGTCAATATCGTGTGCTTTTTCTGTGCAACTAATTGATGAGAATTAAAATCAGCTCCCCTAGTGTAGTAGAAGTGTGTCTTACTAACTATGTACATTACAGACATATCAGAAGGTGTGCCAGACGAAAGGGCCGTCATGACATATGTTTCCTCGTATTACCACACATTTACTGGTGTGCAAAAGGTTAGTGAGATGAGCTGTAAGATGGGTGAAGTTGGGAATATGTTCCTATTTTGGATATTTATCTAAGGCTGTTTAGTCATATCATGAATATCATTGGCCAGAGTTTGGGGAATGTAAAAAGATTGAAATGCAAATGGAAATTGTGTGTGACATTAACGTAAATTTCAAAGCCTTTTCTGACCAAGGCCTTTTTAAGGAAGGTATGTTGCCTATTGATAACATGTCTTGTTAAATGGCACTACTAGTTTCATGCTAAGTTGTTTATGAATTGAAGAACTATCATTGATAATGTTGAATTGAGGTAAAGTTAGAGTATGTATTGCAAAATTACATCCAGCTTAGTATAAACCAGTACTGTATTTAAGAATGTAATTTCAAGATGTGTGCTCAAGAAAGGGTTATTGAAGGTTAGGTGAAGTATTTAAATGACCGTGAATTTCCTGGAAACCAGATTTTAACGGAATTCCCTTCGGGCAGGCTGAGATGGCTGCCAACCGCATCTGCAAGGTGCTGAAGGTTAACCAGGAGAACGAGCGCCTCATGGAGGAATACGAACGCCTCACCTCCGACCTGCTGGAATGGATTCGTCGCACCATTCCTTGGCTCCAGGCCCGCCAGCAGGATAACACATTGGCTGATCTACAAAAGAAATTAGAAGAATACAGACTCTACAGACGCAACCACAAGCCCCCACGTGTGGAACAGAAGGCCAGATTAGAGACTAACTTCAATACACTTCAGGTACACCAGACAGGGCCTTTTGTTGACTATGTCATAAGTGTGTCTGTTTCAGTATGCAATATTGGCAGTACAGGGTATTATGTTTTCATGTTTACTGTAACCGAAGTTTAATCTGTTTGCTCCCTCCGCAGACCAAACTCCGTCTCTCCAACCGCCCAGCATACCTTCCCTCTGAGGGCAAGAGTGTTACTGACATCGCCAATGCCTGGAAGAATCTCGAAGGATGTGAAAAGTCCTTCGAAGATTGGCTGCTCTCAGAGATGATGAGGTAATATGAATGCAAATGAAAATTTTATTTGTGTGGTTTAATTTTTAAATGGCCTCTGTACTTACTAGGTAAATTAACCAGATAGAAAAGGACAAAGTTAAGACCTAGTGTTATTCATATTGCTTAAAATACAACTATTGTAGCATCAAAGAAATTTTACTGTTACAGGCTGATGATTAGGAAGATTGAGCTTGTTGTATTGTGGTATTAAGAAAGTTACATAGAAAGATCTGTGTATGATTGCTGGATAATGCATTATGCTTCACTGATACTAGTTGACATCACACTTAATATTTTGCAAATAGCATGAAGCTATGTGGTTCAACAATCCAGTTCTAAATTATATAAATGACTAATAATCTTATTCCTATTTTAGATTAGAGCGTCTTGAACATTTGGCCAAGAAATTCAAGCATAAGGCAGAGATCCATGAGGGCTGGACTTCTGGCAAGGAGGAAATGTTGCAGAGCCAGGACTTCAGGAATTGCAAGCTTAATGAGCTCAAAGCTTTGAAGAAGAAGCACGAGGCCTTTGAGTCTGATCTTGCCGCACACCAAGTTAGCAGATTTTCAGTTTTCACATTATAAATTAGCATGAGTAATGTGTCGTATAGAGATTGGTTATACGAAACTTGAAGCATAAGTTTTATATTTTCTTTTTTTGGTGATGCAGTTACATTGGCAAAGTAATATGTTGTATAGAGAATGATTTTATAAAAATTTAAGCATTAACTTTTATATTTTTCTCTTGTCAAAGTATTAATGCTGACAATCCTTCATTTTTTTAATCGTTCTTTGTCTCTTCAAGGATCGTGTGGAGCAAATCGCAGCTATTGCTCAGGAGCTCAACGCTCTTGACTACTATGATTCTGCTACCATCAACTCTCGCTGCCAAGCAATTTGCGACCAGTGGGACAGACTTGGCACCCTCACTACAACTCGCAGAAACAACTTGGAAGAAACTGAGAAGCTTCTCGAAAAGATTGACCAACTCCATCTCGAATTTGCTAAGAGGGCAGCTGTGAGTATATCAGGATGCTTTATTTTTTTTTTAAGCTTTTCCTGCAAGCACTGTTAAATGAAGAACCCTGTAAATAGCACTGCAGTTATTTATAGCGTACATGTTCCTGATGTGGAGAAATCTTGGAAATATTGTACCACCTTCCAAAATTAATCCAAATTACTCTTGACTGTTCAGCCCTTCAACAACTGGCTTGATGGAGCCTGTGAAGATCTCGTTGATATGTTCATCGTGCACACCATTGAAGAGATTCAGGGCTTGATCGATGCACACAACCAGTTCAAGGCAACACTTGGTGAGGCCGACAAGGAATACCAAGCCATCATGGCCCTTGTCAATGAAGTACAGCACATTGCTCAGCAATACAAGATTCCTGGTGGTCTGGACAACCCATACACCACTTTGACTGCTCAGGTGAGGTCTTGATAACAGAATATGATATCAGAATTGCATTCACAAGCTTTGAGTGGTTGTTTGGGTGACTAATCTTTTACATACTCTACAGTAGTATTGGGTACGGGAATTGGTTTTTAGATTTGTTAAACGGTAATTTCATCTTATGTGTCTTTCATTAATGTCCCACAGAAGATTGTTATTATACCTGCAGTAGTTTTCACTCGTAATTTTCTCATCAATAATTCTGTACACAGCTCTTTCCATGGGAAATTTTGTTCATACCTTCCGTGTCTAAATGATAAATCATGGCTTAGATGCCACTTTTTCTTTTTTTAAATTGATCTCTTTGCAGCAGGGAACACTTTTATACACTACTGTGTGTTAAGATTCTGGTAAAATCTGGTAGAAACTTGAGATGCTGCAATAATTGTTCATTTTTAAAGATTTAAGGTATTTCAGATGTAGACAATTGTGAGATGACTTAACTAATTTAGCTACCTGTTAATGATATCTATTTGGTTTTTATTTTCATATCTAGAATTAATAACATTAAGTCATATACTTTGTTATCCTTCAATATGTTTTGATGTTAATGCTTTGTTCTACACATCCATGTCTTGAGGCTCTTTCTTATTTTATATTAACCCTTTCAGATTCCATTAATTGTATAATCACATTGTTCTCAGACTGTTAAGATATTGACAACATAAAATTATCATCTGTGAAAAGGTTGAAACATAAATAAAAAGCATTTTTGTAAAACACTTTACCTGTATTATATAATAGTTGTGAAGGCCCCATCAATTATATTTTATTGTAAGAAATGGCTATAAAAACCAATCAGTGAATTCTTGTTATACGAGTATTAATTGAGAGGTACAAGCAACATACACAAAATTGGATAGGCCAAAATCTGAAAGGGTTAATGTCACCATATTGGTTTTAGTTCATCTTTAGGTTTTAAGGTGGTTTCAGTTCATCTTTAGGTTTTAAGGTGGTTTCAGTTCATCTTTAAATTTTAAGGCAAAGGCCCTCTTCATCTAGAGTTCAGACAAGCACCATCTTGTCTAAATTTTAAGGACAGCACCTTCTGTTGTCTATTGATTTTAAAGCAGGGGGCCCTCTTTTGCCCATAAATTTTAAACTAAGGGCCTTCTGTTTAAATTTTAAGGCAAGGACCCCAAGTCAATGGCCGTCTTCTCTCATTACATCTCAAAATAAGTATAAGTTCCTTGCAAAGTAGTTCTCCCCAATTTCACTTGGTGGTATTGTCTGGACAATGTCCCTGCTAACATTACCTTTATTGCTCTATATAAGTAGTCTGTGAAGCAAACTTACAGTATATGACCTTTAGGGTGATTTGCTACATTCTATGACAAGTAGCAATTCACGAAGAATTTCTGTTAAAATTTGGCCATTTGAACAGATGGTGTTCTAGTCTAAGAAGTAAATCTTATTGCTGGGAAATGGCTATTGAGAATAATTTATATTTACTAGGATTTTGCCTTGTTTTTCATGTACTTCCTTAGGATAGTGAAAGCATATTAAGTGCAGTGGAGGTAAGATTTGTAAGAATATGTGCATGAATGCATTCAGAAGTCTTTTTTACGATAATTCACTGTTACCGATGGTAATCACATTACTTACTGTAATCAATCTGTTGTACAGTAATAGACTACCATAGAAATATCTCTGGACATGCCAATTTGAGCCTCTTTTAGGGGCACAAATGTTAATGTATTGCAACCTTGTAGATAAGTGCACCTCCTGTTGCACGTAGTATAGTACTGTACTGTACATTTGTCTTGTAGTAATTTATTCAAGATACTGTGTTAAGTTACACTGTAAGTGCCTTATTTTATAAAAAAATATAGTCTAGTGTTAAAATGCATTGTACTGTATTATATATAACAAAAAATTTTTAATTAATTTATATCTTATTCTGTAAAGTGAAGCAAAGATCCACCTTTGTGTGATATTTAGATGAAATTTTTCAACTTTTGTGATCATTGTCATTTATATTGTTGCTTTTATATTTTTGAACAAATAATATGGAGCTCTTCACTTGAATTGCAGGTCATCTCCGGCAAGTGGGGCGAAGTCAAGAAGCTTGTGCCCCAGCGTGATGGAACTCTACAGAATGAACTTGGCAAACAGCAGAGTATCCTTTTGACGGTGTATTTTTCCTTTAGTTTAGTTTCTTAGCTCACATTTTGCATCCTATACTGGGACCTATGAGATCATTCAGTGCTGGAAAAGAAATTAAGAGTGGGTAGGTTTGAAAGGTGTAACAGGAGGAAAACCTCGCAGTTGCACTACGAAATAATTGTTAGGTGAGGGTGGATAGCAAGATGGAAGATAAAATAAATGGAGGTACAGTAAAAGGAATGAAAGGGGTTGCAGTCAGGGGCCGAGGGGATGCTGCAAAGAACCTTTAGTAATGACTACAGTGCACCCCATGAGTTGCACTGATGGCACTACCCGAGGGGGAGATTCAGCCAGGGCTGAAAGAACTGCAATGATTCCTTTTACCTCATTTGGTATATCTAGCAGGTGCCATTTATTTGTCAGTTGCAGTTTAATAGCTGTTCTTCCATATCATAATTTTGAATACATACAGCTGTGGTTTAACTGAGCCTATATGATGCAAGTTTTAGATGTCCATAATACATGCCTGTACAATAAGTAATTGTGACTTGCCCCTTGCTTAAAAATACCCTACAGTTCAGTAAAATTATGCACAGTAGAATTAATCAAATTTTCCAGTTGTCAGCTTGAACTAAAATGGGTGTAATACACAATTTTTCCTTTAAACACAGTGAACAATATATATAAGGTATATCCCAGAATTTGCTTGCTCCTGTTATTCCTTAACACTTCTATAGACAACGAATCACTCCGTCGCCAGTTTGCTGAAAAGGCTAACGGCGTTGGTCCATGGATTGAGAAGCAGATGGATGCTGTTGCTGCCATTGGTATGGGTATGCATGTAAGTTATAAAATGCAGTTTCTTTTGTACTTGTGAAATCTACGTTAATATTAAAAATATAAACCAGTCATGTATTAACGGTGGAGTGGAGAAAATAATTCCTATTTATTTCTAGGGATCCGTTCTTGAAGACCAGCTCAACCGTCTGAAGGATTACGAAAATGCTGTCATCAGCAACAAAGCCATCATGGATGAAATGGAGAAGATTCACCAAGCTGTACAGGAGTCCATGATCTTTGAGAACAGGTATAGTATTGCTTTCTTGTTACCGCATACTTATAAGGGTGTACATACCTTGGCACATAAAAACAAAGTATAAACACTTTTTAGGTGTACACAACACCATTATTTATACACATGTTTCTGTATGTGTCAATAAATTACTACAAAGCTCATTTTAACTACCTTTTCAAGGTTCATAACAATTTTTTATTACATTCGCAAATTTATTTTCATGTTTAGTAGTCTCCAGTACAGAAGTATGTGCTCATTCTTTAACAGAATATTGTCAGAGCTTCAGAATACAGCAACACAAGCTTGATTAAACATTGTACACAGTATGATTTTGCAGAATTTTGCTTTATTATGTTTAGACCTCATTACTGATTACTCTGTTGTCTCAAAAGACTATGTGATGACTCGGTTGGAAAAACACAGCATTCTAGTTTGTTTGTTTGTTTGTGCAAGAAGTTTCTCCTTATACAAGTAATAATACATATATAACAAAGATAGACATTTCTGTATCTGCCAAGACTAATAAGTGAGGGAAAGGCAAGAATGTGTTAAATGTGAAAATTCCATTTGTGGCTTAAAAAAAAAGGAATGCTACAGTACTGCGATCTCTTGCACTGCTAAAGATGCTTTACATTACTGTATACATTCTATAAATAACTCCTGGGTCAGGGAGACTAAAGTGAAACGCAGTACTGTACTACAGTGCTGTTTGGCTCTTTGAGGTGGGTAGAACCCGAAAGCTGCTGCACATTTACAGTGAATTTATCTAAAATGAAAAATTTAGAAATTTATTTTAAATTTTACTTTACATTTCCTGTTTTTTTTTGTTTAAATTGCTATTGAATTATTTTATTGTATCAATAGATACCAGCACCTAAAGAAGTGTGGCTATCTTAAATACAGTTGGTGGTTTTGCAAAAAAACTGGCTTATTAAATCTGAGGCTGTACAGTGATGGTTTTTACCTCAGCAGGGACAGTAAGGAAGAATGGCTCTCTCTTAAGTACATTTTGCAATCATTAACCTTGTGAAGTTCTACACTAACTGACATCATTAAACTTTGACAGGTACACTCAGTATACTATGGAGACCCTCCGTGTTGGATGGGAACAGTTGTTGACTTCCATCAACCGCACCATCAACGAGGTTGAGAACCAGATTCTTACCAGAGACTCCAAAGGTATCAGCCAAGAACAACTTACAGAGTTCCGTGGCTCATTCAATCACTTTGACAAGAACAGGTAAGTTCTTCAGAATTATAGGTGTATTTGTGTGCAGTATATATTTAATGCTTATTACTTTCATATTACTACTACTGTTTAGTGTCATACCCTAACATATTTTTTTGTCTTACAGGGCAGGCCGTTTGGCACCGGATGAATTCAAGTCATGCTTGATCTCTTTGGGATACTCCTTCGGTAAGGACCAACAGGGCGACATTGACTTCCAGAGAATCCTCAGCATTGTTGACCCCAACAGCACTGGATTCACTCAGTTTGACGCATTCTTGGACTTCATGACTCGCGAGAATGTGGACTCTGATACTGCTGAACAGGTTATTGATTCCTTCAGGATCCTTGCTGGAGATAAGGTAAGCAATGAATTTTTCTTTACAGAAAAATAACATTTTTTAAGCAGTCTGTGTATCTTGGTGGGGCAACTGTAATTATTATTGAATACAATACTTTACATTATTCTCTCGCAAGTAACTCGTTGCAGAGTAACCCCCAGCTTTTGATAAAGGGATTCACTAAGTGTTTTATGAGGACCCTTCATCAGCACCTTGAAACACAGTACAAGCCTGGTACTGTAGTGAAAGCATCAGTTTGTAATTCACAGTGTACATTTTTGTGGGGGGAAGGGGTGATTCTTAGGTTTTACAGTGTAGGGTCTGCAGGGGATTTATTTGTATTTTTGTTCTGTCAGTTCTTCATTGCTCATAGGGTGTTACACACTGGTGTTGTACTTGGGCCAACATACCACACCTGGTCAGACCCTAAAGGATATCATTGCTTTAAAAGTAACGTTTATTTGTTTATAATGTTTATTTTATGTGCAAACTATGGATTCTTTTCATAATTCTATATCCATAAGGCAATAAGTAACAAAGCAGGACAGTAAGAAGACTTGTTTTCTTGTAAAAAATTTTTCACACCAACTATCCTGATATCAGTGTACATATAACACTTAAAATTAAGCTGCCGGAGATTTAGAAATCCAATGACACTGTGGTCAAATGGTGTATAGTTTTTTTGAAATTTTCAAAAGTTTGAGTATGATTATTTAGTACTGTCTGAAGTCACTGAAGCATTTCCTTTTATAATGTTATTAATACCAGAAGTATGGAATTCTCCAATCAGAAATTAGGCAAGCGCAAATAAAGTAAATTCCGTTTTGTACCAGACATTTGAATGCTTTATTTTGTCAAACTGAATAACACCTTGTAAATACAGGTAACAGTATTTCTCACAACAGTATGCTTACCAATTTTTTGTTTCCAGACGTTGTGCTGTTTACACAAGGGTTTAAACTTTTCCTCTTTTTCTCTTTCAGCCATACATCCTTCCTGAGGAATTGCAGCGCGAATTGCCTCCTGACCAGGCAGAATACTGTATCCAGCGCATGCAGCCTTACACTGCTGATGGTGCTCCTCCAGAGGCTCTCGACTACATGTCCTTCTCCACTTCACTGTATGGTGAATCTGACCTGTAAATGAAATAAGAAATATCTTTGAAGTATTGGGGTTTAACCTCACTGTTAAATTTTTGGAGGGATGAATGTGTCACCATGCCCTCAGTTTGATGATAATCAGTGGTGAAAGGGGTGAAGTCACAATAAAGGAGTGAAGAATATTGTGGACCATCTAATTTGCTGTTTTAGGTGACTTAAATACTGTAAGTGAATCTAAGAAAAATTCCTATTAACAACTGGTAAGATATTTGTGTCCTGGTGATACATTAAAATAGCGAAGTTTAGGCTCTGATCAGGATCTCGTACCAAGTCCTTTCAGTATTGATACTATTAAGGATTGCTTTGCACAAATAATAAAAAAAAGGAAAGCTAAATATCTGGGAGTGGAAACTGACATTTAGAGGACTTGAGAACATTTCCCATGGAAGTGTTGTTGGTACAATGAATGCCTGTCACTCTTACCAGATAAAGCAGTTATATGACGGTAGACGCAAAGACATTTAGTCTACCAGGTGCTAAAGAGGAGTGGGAGGCAAAGGTATAAGGCTTTGTGCCAGGTTGCTGACTTCCAACAAAATTTTAACAGAAATTTGAAGTTTCAAAATAAAGGTTATATTTTTTTTTCCTTCTATTTCTTCATTAACAACTGGTACTTGCCTGTAACTCGAGTAAAACCATCCAAGCCCCTTTTGATACATTTTCACCCAAACACTGCCACCGATAGTGCCTCCTCTTCAGTGTTGTTCTTCCAGTGAACTGTCGTGACTCTCGGCCCACATTCTGGAATGTCGTCTAGATCTGGCCTGCTTCGAGTAACACTTATGGTTTTGAAAAAAAATGAGCCGGATCTGAACGAGATTTGAAAATTTGGGTTAACGCCTTTGTTGTAGTTGTAATCATGGAATCTAGTCCTAATTGCCTAAAAGCCTGCTGCTGCTTAAGCAGAATTTTTGTTATAAGTTACTAAAATGGATTATCACAAAAATCCTGCTATTCTTGCTAATTAATTGTAAAAAATGTGTACTACTGCTCTTCCCCTCAATGGTTTGTGATGTGTATATTACCTCCTGTGTGCCAGAACACTCGACTCTGTAAATGGACAAACTTTATATTCTGCAAAAAAAAAATTGTATTAAAGGTTTTTATGAAAGGTGGGTGAAGGTGTTTACCTACATTATTTTATAGCCATTAATGGAATACTATTTCTTTGTGTACAGAACTAAAAGACCAAGGTATTCTCTGTTCTGACAGGTAAATTGTGCTTTGTTTATTTAAAAGCTTGAAATATGTAGTTTCCAAAGTTTTGATTATATCTGTAATTATCTTAGGGCAATATTTATTGTTACAGGCAACAGTCGGTGTAAAACTGGGAACCACGTGGAATTTTTCTTCATATTAAATTATATTATTTTATAAATATACATTTATTCACGTGTTTTCTTAGTTTTGTCACTGCTTACCAATAAAGCCGATCTTACACATTTTGTGTAATATCACAAATAAAGGATAATGTAAATTTTTTCGTTGTGTCTCAGTTTCACCGCCCATACTACTTCAGAGTCATCTGTGCTGACTGGCCTGAAATAACCGAGTTTTTCAGTTAAGTAGACAGTCCGGTCACCAAAGATCTGTACTGTAAACTCAGTGGTCTGGTTAACCTACATAAAAACAATATTAATGTCTTTGTATACAAAGTTAGGCAGACCTAAAAGAAGCCCCCAACCATACATTTATGTGTCACTGAACCTGACCAAAAGAAGTTGGGCACAATCAGTATGTGTTCGACCTTTTCCTGAAACAATGCACCACTGGGCATTCTAACAAAATATTTCATGAGGGAGAATTCAACGTGTATTCACACCTTTGAAGGACAAACTTAACCTGTAAAGGTTATTAGTGATTGTTCTGATGAAAACTAGTACTGTACAGGTAACAGAAAAAGAGACAGAAATCAGTATCTCTGTACTTGACCAAATGAACTTGGGTCAAGGCAAAACTGTCTTTGACTTATGCTGGAAAAACATACCAGATTTGAACAAAACTCCATACTGTATATTAAAATAAAATTATTATGAAGTTAAAATTTTTCTTAAAAGACAGAATGAATGACTGGTCTCACCAAGATAGAGGTCTCTTAGGTTTTTTAGTCTCTACAAGGTAGGGAGTCTTATATTGTAAGATACTAAGGTAAATCGAGACTACGGTCTACCCCAAAGCCAAATCAAAAAGTCCTTCAAAAGAAGGCAACGTGCTTACCCCATACAAAAATGGGAAAAAAGCACGTTAAAAGAAGAAGAAGACTAAGGTAAAACATGCCAAAGTCATCTGTTTGAAGTTACACAGCCCTGAGCCACTAAATAATTAACTAAATGAGAAACATCTACAACTGCAATACTTGTTAAAATGGCAATGGCAAAACATAATTTAAAGTCATGTAGACTTTCTGAGTACAAGAATGTCAAATATCCTAAAATAAAAGTCTCTTACCTTGCAAAAAGAATGTTCCGAGAAAAAACGGGGATCAGAATGGCACTTGGTTACACTAATGTGATCAGTGTTGTGTGTAAAAGGGAGCTTTGCAGCATCCTGTATATTTTCAGAGAAATGCACTTGCTACCATATGACTCATATCCATTATACTTCCTTCATGTCAAATCCACCTGAGGTCCCTGCAGAATTAACCACATACTATATTTCAAGTACAAAAAGTACTGATTGAACAGAAATGAAAATTTTAAATGAACAGTCATGTAATAATTATCAATAATTGTCATTCACCTCCTCTATCTACAAGCAATAAAATGCTGTTTGATGGCAGAGAAAGGGCATACAGTGCTAAGTGTTTAACATATGGCATTATTGTGACAATACTCTGATTCCCAGTAGGAAATGTACAATTATTAACATATATAATTCCTAACCTGATGGAAAAGTGTGATCAGGGTCTGGAAGCTGTTTGGCATTATTTAATCTTATAAGATGCATTATAGCATCATTCAACCGACCACTTACGAAAGGTAACAGACTGAAAAATCTTACCCTGGTACTAGGCTGTACTGTATTCTGTAAAGGTTAATAATATAAGTACCAGCAATTAGATGAAGATAAATGAGAGCAAGAACTGTATATACTACTACTAGCGCACCATTTACCTGCCACATAGTGGGAGGTTGACAGTCTGATGAAGCAGATTTGGAGAACCTGTATGAAACATCAGTCTAAGGGGAATACTTCATGCGAGGAAAGACAGCCAAACAGCATGCCTTTCCTTCTTTTTATAACATAATTAAATAAATTAATTGTACAAATCTCAACTCCCTTGGAACTGGCCTGAGGGGGTCTGCTTTTTATTGTCATACATATAAAATGAAGGAAAAAATTACAGTGCTTCCATTTTTCCTTAATATTATTATTGTTTCAGTACTCTTTTTCACATCTCATCCTTTATTACATTTCCATATAGCCTGGTCAGCCCATCAAATGACTAGTTCTCCAGCTGCTTTCATGAACTCACATCATCTCATACGGTCCTACAAATTTTCCAGTTTAAATTTTTTACAAGCCTCCATTTGTGGCTTACCCAGACGGATACTAGCAGTCAGCTACGAGTCAAAAGGCGAAGGAGAAACGAACAGGCTACCCTACTCCACAATCCCATGGCCTAATGTGTATTTATCTTTGCAAGGCAAGTTTCCATGATGATTGCAGGGGACTGACTTTGGCCTTGCAAAAAACTTTAGTGCCTGCACCTAAAGAATGAGTGTGAGCTACTTATTCTGCAAAGCATCAGCATCCACAGTTGCTGAGGTACCATAACACCATAATATCCACTACTGTACCTGTCTTTCAAACTTTTAACAGCTAGTTTGGGTTAAAAAATAGAAAAAAAAAAGAAAACAGCCACTGCATATGCTGATGTATAAGTGGCTACTACCCAAAATTCAAGCACAACAAAGAGAAGGCACTTATAATTTTCAGGATTTCTACTACATGTACTATGCTGTGGAATGGTCTCCATGATAGTGTTATTCATGCTTATGTTTTTAAGCTAAAAGGAGACTATACTACTGCTCGGAAGTGCCATGCACCTCTACTGTAGTTTTTCTAGCTTGTACTGCTAATTATACCAGCATAATTTTATTTGTTTATTTATCTCGTTATTTTATCTTCTCCTTCTACAGGGATTCCATTCTGTCAAAGCTTGCTTTGCAAGTTAAACATCTTTCATGCCTTTTTCACACGAATATTCACTCACTTTAAATAACAATAACAACAGTGATAAGTTACTATTATCAATAATCCCTCATTTACTATTTACTTAAGATTTTTATCAACCTTATGGTCTCAGTCCTATGATGATGATAAGCTTCTGATGAAAATCTGTCATAATTTAAATGAAAGAGTCTTACCAATATGTAAACTACATTCTTAAATGAACTATATCAACAAACATAACAAATTTTACAAGGTAATTTGTATTTTTCCCAGGTATACAAACCAAGGCCTTTCAAGTGGAGAATAAAAACACAGTAAGAGACAATAAAACATAAACAAAAGAAAATACCAACAAAAACATGCAAGAAAACAGGAATGTAAACTCAGCTACGTTCATCCAAGGGAGAGGTGACAGTGATAACACCATGGAACAAGGTTGAAAGATCACATAGTGGCTTACAAACTGGGTACTGTACTTTCTGGGACCCATGCCATCTCACCAGCACCACTGTACAACTAACACTGTAATTACATCAGCTGAATAGTTCTGCTAGACACAAAAGAATTCTCCACTTAAAAAGGCTGTTGATTTGTATCCCAGTAGGAACAAATAACCAGTTAGCCAATATTACACGTCCAAAGTCTACGTAGCCCATCTATCTGAGCAGCACCAAAAACAGCAGAAATAGTAGAGGCAATGGGAAAAAATAAAGAGATCTAAACAGAGGCAAAAATTTGGTTTACTTCCTCTCTTTATAATGAACTTCGGACAATTCCCGTAATTTTTGAGCAGCCTGCTCTGCCGTCAGATCACGCTGTGCTTGAGCCAGCATCTCGTATCCCACCATGAACTTCTTAATGGTTGCAGAGCGTAACAAAGGCGGGTAATAACAGCCGTGGAATACCCAGTGGCTTGCTTCATCTTCAATCTGTGGCCCCGTAGGAGCTCCTGTAGGTAAATAAAATAGGAAACGTGCTGTAACAAAGTAATGACTAAGCAATGTCTACTGTAACTAAGAATTCTCTATAGAACCTGATTATGATTACAGGTTTATATGTTACATGACAACCGTAACTAAACCCCATAGGGGATTAATGCTATCTGTGCACCACGTTACCATTACTCAAGAATCTTCGCCTTATCCCTTTGGCCTTTAACTGCAACCCTTCATTCCTTTTACTGTACATCCGTTCATATTCTCTTTCTTCCAACTTAATTTCCACCTCTCCTGACAACTGTTTTATTTTATTTCTCAGTGCTGAATAACTGCATAGGTCCCAGTGCTTGCTTAGCGTTTGGCTTGGAGTCTATGTGTCAATTCTAACAATTATCTAAAGACACTGATTATAACTGCTAGCTAATAAATTACATGACAACCATAACTAAGTTTAGTCACAAGATTACTCTAAAACTGCAATCATCACATTTACCATTAATTAGATAAGTCCTAATGCATAAGAAAACTTAAAAACACTTCAGTAATGAGCTAATAATCTCTCTCCTAATATATTTTATAAAAAAGAAAATCACACATACCATGCCATCCCATTGAATAGGGAAATGAACAACTGAAGAGATTGTCATATTTTGTTGTCAATCTTTTCATTATGTCCGCCAGAGCATCCTTTTCTTGATCTGTCATCTGCGTCATGCGAACTATGTGGCGATGAGGCAGGACCATCGTTTCGTATGGCCAAACGGCCCAGTATGGAACAAGAGCCACCCAGTGATCGTTTGTCACAACTAGGCGTTCCTAAAACAAGAATATGAGCTTGTAGTACGATGTAAAATTCAATCCTGAGGCTATTGGGTTAAATCAATCATGCCATCTCAAATTCCTGAATGTCATGACAATAATTATTCAAAGAAAACCTCAAAGACTAAAAGGGAGCTTGTTATTCAATGAATGTAAAAATAATTCACGTGATTCCCTGGCATTACATTTTTTCCATGGTAGGAAAGTAAATGAGGTAAAGTTCCAAAATGCAAAGAGGAAATCTGAAAGCAAAGTTGAGCACTAATGTGCTTAGTTTCATTATGTACAGTTACTAGTAAAGCTTGCTACTGCAGCTCCATGCGATTATCATTAGTGTCAATGACAGGCCTCATCCAGCATAAATACTGTATGCCTAAATTCAATAACAATGCAGAATTGTAGGGGGTTGCCTGATGTGCCTACATATACAGGCAGTCCCCGGTTTACGACAGGTCTGGCTTACGACGTTCCGAGGTTACGACGCTTTTTAAATATATTCATCAGAAATTATTTCCCAGTTTACAACGCATGTTCCGGGGTTATGACGCATCGTACGCCGATCCGACGTTAGAAATATGGCTCCAGAACGGCAGAATAATCAAAATTTGGAGGTTTTTTGATGAAAAACTCAATAAAAATGCAGTTTACATCGTTTTCAATACACCCAAAGCATTAATAGTAAGGTTTTCTTAGGATTTTTGACGATTTTCGACAATTTTTCGGTTTACGACGATTTGCAGTTGATGACGCGGCGGAAAAACAGAACCTCCGTCGTAAACCAGGAACTGCCTGTACAGAATCATATTTTTGTATACAACTTGGAATATTCTCAACTGAGGATGGGCTCTTCAGAACATAACCTTATGGTAAGGTAGGGAATAACTGAATTGTATACAGTAACCACCCCACGAGGTGGTAAAGAATATATTATGGGGGATGCATTAGCCAACACTGATAGATATTTATCTACAGATTAAAAACCCTTAAAACCTGAGATCAAACTTAAACAGGACACCTTTGAGAACTACCTTTTTCTCCAGCTCCCTGTGGACGTAATCCATCAACATTGGCCGACCATGCTCCCTGTAATACTTCAGCTGGTTAACTTCTTTCAGCTGAGGCTCATTAGGCATGAAAGATGAAGCCCATATCTGAAAAACACCAACACAAACAATTCCTCAAAACATTCATGTACAACCCATTATTCGCTCAAGATAAGATCAGTTACAGTACTATATTTAAATCCCTAATCAACGATAAGTGGAACGTTAACTTAAAAATTTAATTCTGAAAAACAACTTCATTTTTTAATAGAGAGAACTAACTCTTACTGATGAAACCAAGGTATCTAATTCATTACAGCAGTGTTCAGGATACATTCAACAAGCCGGAAATTTGAAGTTGTATAAAATGGAATCTGGGGAAGCCATGTTGTTTGCAGATGATAGTATTAGTACTTGCGAATAAAGCTAAAGAAATTCACGAAAAGGAGACCCATTGTTTTCTCTGATGCTGAGAATCTCTCTACTATACCATTTTAATGTTTACTAGTTTTCACATAAAATTGTCCAAGTCAATATACCTTTTTAGTCACAACTTCACATTAATACTTCAGTACATACCCAAAAACCTTAATTTTTCATTTTTTCTTATAACTAAAAACCAAATAAGCCGTCACCTGACAATGGGGGTGTGGATTGGAACATCCCATAATGGCTCCTTTGTTTTCAAAAATTTGGACCCATAAATACTTTTTGCCAAGATCAATCAACTCAGTCAGCCACCTGAAAGTGAAGTATAATATACATACTTTACAACTGGCTCTGTAACCATGGGTCACTCCTCTACCTTAAAATAAGCACTTCAAAACTACTGCACTCAAAATATCTAGAAGAATGACTTGGGCAACTCATAAAACTATGCTGTATCAATTATACCTCAACTATTTATCATACAAGCATGTATAAGACCTTTCTTCTAAGTTGAGGGCAAGTTTGAGTTACTAATTTCTTGAAAAGTTATTTTTTAATCTTTAGGATTTAGTTTTCATTACAGCCTCAATTTATTGTTAGGAAGCACTAATTCAAGTGACTACTCTGGCACTAATTCAAGTAACTACTTAGCAAAACCAATGATTAAACAACTCTAGACTGTCTTCCACTGCAAAAATAGACTGGCATCTTCTCGATGCCGAACGTACGAAAAACATCATGACAATCTACAGTTCACTGTTATTGTAAAAACTCACCTGTCTATAACAGCCCTTATTTCTTCAACTGACATTAAGGGTATAGTCAAATTAGTGTGTGGATGGAAACACATGACTCGGCAAGTTCCCTTGGCAGGAGCTGCACGAAACAACGGATCATCACTCTCTGGAGGTGACGGTACGTCTTCCAATAATGCTGGGAAGTCATTTGTGAAGACAAAGGTTCCTGTGTAATCAGGATTATCCTGTAAAAAATAATAATCAAAATTCAGTTTCACAACTACATGTTAATGGGTAAAAGGAGATATTTTTGTCCCATAAGACATAATGAGGATCCTAATTAAAAAATGAAACAAGAATAAAACTGCTTCTGCATCAAAGATACAAAATCAATATTCTTTTAGCTTCAATAAGATGTAAGTACCTCTTGAACAGGGATGCAAATGGCCTAATATATTTATAACAATAACGTTAATTAGATGTCTCGGTGAACTCATACCAAGGATATACCACTGTCTTGCTAAACCTATTGCTTTGGTACATACAAGACATCAGGTTAAGCAATTACGAAGATCACTGTGTTCAACTACTGAGTGAAAGAACATACTTCAACGATGTGAAACCTTGTGTCAGTTGTAAAGTAATTATAACAATTATAGCTAGCTATCTTCACAATTACTCCAAATTGGCATTCATTTGTCAGTCCAGTGTTCCACAATTACAGTTTTCACATTTCTATAAAAGAAATCCACAGAATTTTTCACTTAAGAATATCAAATAACAATCAGGTAACTAGATTCTTTTCAAAAGGAAACTTGAATTAAGAGATAAGATACTCCACTGTAACCCAAAACCTATAATACAACTCAATTTTTTCAACATCATAACAGATACTGACAGTTTTTTAACTAAAAAATATATTCATATCATCTACGATGGTTGCTCACCAAAAAAACATCTCACAACTGACTCACCTCACCATTAGGACGGGTGACTCTCGGACAAAGAGGATTCTTGGGATCGTGGATTGGGATCTCTTCTTCAGCCGGCTTCTCCACCTGACCAGCCCAAGGTCTTTTCATACGATGGGGAGAAACTAACACCCAGTCTCCTCTGAGGGGATTAAAGCGCACATGCTGATGCTCTGCAAATAATATGTTA
Source organism: Macrobrachium rosenbergii (assembly GCA_039081455.1). Lineage (NCBI taxonomy): Eukaryota > Metazoa > Arthropoda > Malacostraca > Decapoda > Palaemonidae > Macrobrachium > Macrobrachium rosenbergii. Next base: position 51,290,579 of record JANJGK010000017.1, read on the forward strand.
AATGTTAATAATTTGGAAAAAACTTGTTTCATCAATGACAATCTTTTTATAATCTCTAGAAATCGTTTGAGGCAAGAGACCAATTAAATAACAAAAAATAATCATCCACTAGAATCCAAATAATGCATGAGTACCTTTACTCATTAACTTGTATTTATAACCAAATATGTTTTTAATCTCTGTAACCATTACCAAACTATAAACGGCAAGCCCTTTGCAAAACACCAGATGTACAGGATAGACAGAATTATAAAAAATACTAACAAAACTAAAGACAATTTACATAATTGTTTTTAAACAAGGAACAAAGCACAGTAAATAATCTAAAAAAAAGAAAACAGGCCTTCATAAAAAAAATATGATAATCAAATTTTTCAAAAATAATGACCAATAATAAAAAGGCCAAAACTATGTAAGAAACACATTAGCTGCAATCTAATTCTCCTGAAACTTTAATATCTGAGACTCAAAATACCATGTATCCAAAAGAGTAAAATTACTTCTGTCATCAAATCAACTTCAACAGTAAATGCAATAAACCTATGTTACTCAGCTCATAATAAGCTGTAATATACTTTTCCACATAGTTGTATTGCAGATGTCAATTAGGGTTCTTTGCAATGTTCCTTAGACATCAACAACACTGTTTTCTCTCTTTTGCCTCTCATTTGTTCCCTTTCGTCTCTTCCCAATTATCAAAACGTGATTTGGTCGTGTTGGTAAACTACTTTACATTATCAATAACAACTGATATCAGCAATAAACTTTTACCTGTCGGCTGAAAATCCATGATTTGTGCCATGGAAGCAGCTTCACTAATTTCTAGATACGTTGCTAGATTTCAAACAAGCAATGACTATCTTATCACAGCGGTTAAAGTGGAACACATCTTCTCGAGATATGATAGCAGTCTTGATAAAGGCCTGCTTGGCTGTTAAAACCATGTACCTGAAAAAGACAAATAATTTAGTATTTTAACGTGAATGAATCTCATGATAATTATCAAACACTTGACAGAAAATAACCTTGGACCTTGAAGATTCAAAGAACACTACTCATTAATGATTTCATGAGACAATTGATGACTATCGGCTCAGCAACATACGAAAGCAGTCTTACAATAAAAATCATTTGTTTCCTAAAACATCTAAAGTGGAAGCTCTAGATACATCTTGCCTTTTTACTTTTTCCAGCAACTGATAGCACAGACACTCTTGCTTCCTAATTCTAATCTTGCCATCCTAACAAGGCCTTTCTCACAACAAACTACAGCCCTCCTGATATAGAAAACACAGTTAATAATTTCTTTCCTTTCGGGAGGTTTGTCATTGTGCGTGTATAAAACAAGCCCCCAAACGTTCTCGCTACCGTGTAAATGATTGTGCCGCTTGAAACCTTTCTGGCCATGATGCAGATTACACTAGACACAGTAAAAATTACCAAATCCAAGATTATGACAGAAACCATTCTTCAGCTCAATATAAATTTTCTGGCTATTTTCTTTGGTTTCTCAATCTTGTTCTGATTAAGACCAATTGAATTCAAATTTTTTTTTTTTTATCCTTCTGAAAGCAAGCGTATCCCTACCCTCATTTGGAACCTTTACTCTCTTCTTTCCAACGATAAGAAGTCCAGATGGAGAGAGCCCTTAGTTTCCTCTGTATATAATATCATTTGTTGATAGGCTTAAGAACTGACACTAAGAACAGTATGACAAATGGCTACGTTAATGTGCTGTGCATTGTCTTGTCATCAAATGTGTCTGCATCACGCTTATGGTTTTTAATTTTCATGGTCAATAATAGTGAATGAAAAGTACTACAATATTTAACAAAACTCAACCTACCCTAACCTAACCTAAGGCACGATATCCTACCTGTGCGTGGGGCTTCAGTACCCTGGGACTGCCATAGATGTAACGACTTCCAAAAAAAAAAAAAATAGCCACACTAAAATGCTAAAACTGGTTTATAAATGTACACTATCGAATAACATTACAACTAGGCCTCATTTACGATGTGTTATATTCCATAACGACCCAAAGTCTACAGACATACATGATGTAGGGGTCCCCTATAAAAAGGTGCCATACAGAGCAGGCATACATGTGAGTCAAGCCGCATACAAATCAAAGAAGACAAATTACTAACATCTAATTATATAAGCGTTATAATAATGATCACATTCGATACTTTGACAATGGCATCACTGTCTGAAGTTCCCACATAAAGAACTTCAGATCTTGGCAAAGGCATGTGAGGGTTAGGGTAACTAAGGATAACTTCCAGTATTTACAACTGGGGTCCTATCCATGGGCTGGGCATGGTAGCCTAGCCAAATGCCAATTAGGTCAAGATGCATTGGTTCCTTAAAACAACCGAACACAGGGGGTTGGAACCCTTCTCTTGGCATATTGGCCTAGGGGTATTTTAATTCGTTTAGCCTACTTCAAGAACTTGCGATAGTTCCGTCCTCAACTGGTAAACGTGAAAATGAGTCGCGCACGCTATTTATGAGGCTCTCGGCCTGCTTAAAAAAGATAAGTCATACTTCAACATGTATACATCCTAACTTAGCCTATCCTAGGGCACCCTATCCTGACCTGGCCAGTCGAATGGGGGGGGGGGGCCTTGTACACCCCTTGACACCCCAAATGTGATATCCCACATAGCAGAATGTGCATACAACCTGCACTAGGCCTATTACAAATTATTTATGTGATTTTTAATAAAGAAAGATTGTAACTTATGGCTACGCTAAGGCTACAGGCTAATAATAATGAGTCGTACTCTGTTTGGCTGTAACTGATATAGGCCTACATAAGGCTAGGAATAGGCTAATAGTCTGATTGACATATCTCAGTCTAGGCCTGTCTTAAAATGCAATGACATATAAACCTATACGGAAAATATTAATAACAATAACATCAATATATACAATACTTAATAATGCTTCCTTTCTCTCGGTATCTTCCTTAGGCCTTGGACCCAAATTCCTTAAAAAATTCTTAATAATTCGTTAATTTCACTCCAAAAACCAATATAAATAAAAAGGTGATAACCACAAGAGGTAACTCGGTCCTACACCGGGTGAAAAATCCACTTTCTAAATCCACGTCTTGTATATAATCCAAGTAATCTCCGTCAGGCTTTGTAGTCAACTTACACACAGGAGATTACACCTGGACCGGCCACTTATTACTTATTAATTCTACTTTGTTTTCTCCCTTTTTGGAATAATTTCTTCTTTGTACAACCTTGCATATTATTTTAATTATGACATTTAAATCCACGGTCTGTAATCTAAGTAATCACCGTCAGGATTTATAGTCGAGTTCTACGCAGATGATGACACGTACACCGGCCACTCATTATTTATTAAATCTCGAATATTTTCTTTCTTTTTGGAATTATTTCTTTTTTTCAGTACTACCTTGCAAATTATTTTAATTATATTTGGCATTTAAATCTACGTTCTGTAATCTAGCGATGTAATCTCCGTCGGGATTTGTAATAAAACTTGCCCAAGAGATTACACGTAGACTGACCAATCATTAATTAATAATTATCGAATATTCTCTTCCTTTTTGATATTGCAATTTTTTAATATTATCACATTATTTAAATTACGACCTTTCACAAGAGCTGTCAAATTCTTTATTCATTCTGTATTAATTCTCTTTTATTTTCCTTCTATTTGACATTAAAATTTTTTGTATTACTGCCTTGAACATAATAATAATAATAATAATAATAATAATAATAATAATAATAATTTTATGGATATCGTCAAATCTTTATTTATTTTTTTTATAAATAAACTTTTTATTGATATGCAATCAAATCCCTAAAAAGTATACAAGATGGCAGTTAAAACTTCCTCTCACGGGCTTCTACATTACATATTCCCTAAATCTATAAAATCCTTCCTTCCGATGAGACTCAAAAGTATATATATTTTTTGTCAAACAATGCCCAGGACACTTTCAAACAGCGATACCCTCCCATCTCCCTGGGTGTGTGGGGTATGCAAAGCGCATTTGACCCGGCCAATCTTTCTCTTTAGTTAATCGTTCATACGTCTTCCTGGCATTTTATATTCTATTTTATGCACATTTATACACTATTAGAAACGCATTTATCTTTATTACTGACAATTTCCTTGGATTATAGAGGTTATGTGTAAATATTATTTAATGTTGAATAATACATAGTTTTGTTTACCTCGTTCTTCATCTTCTTTACATTTTTTGTTGCCACAATTGGTCTTCTATTTGATGAAGGCTTCCTCACAAATTCATGGCCTTTAGGATTATTCCACAATGATCTTTAACCACATAATAATAATAATAATAATAATAATAATAATAATAATAATAATAATAATAATAATAATAATAATAATAATAATAATAATAATAATAATAATAATAATAAAGCAATTACTTGCTGCTCAGAAGAGATAGAGCCCGTGCTGATATTAGAATATTTTGATTTCAAATTAATAAATCTTGACTGCAATGCCATTTCCGAAAGGAAGTTTGCCTTTAGAAACTTTGTAGGGGGACTCACCTACAGAAAATGCCTCACTATCATGACTTGGGCCAGACCCTAAGTTGTTAAAAAATTAAAAACAAAATAAACTGCGAAATGGTTGACTGTAAATGACAGTAATCGCTCCCTTGTGTGTATTTATATA
>JANJGK010000017.1:51302776-51304285 GCA_039081455.1 Macrobrachium rosenbergii
CTTAAACAAAACACTGAGCGTCAGTGACATTTGAAACACAAAAGAACACACAGACTTTGTTTGCAAAGAAAGTTAAAACATAAATAACCAATGAAACGATGCCACGTGTCGAGAAGAATATAAAACTCTACAGAAGTGATCTTAGGAACGGCAGGAAAGAATGGGGACAGGCAGAAAGAGAGAGAGAGAGAGAGAGAGAGAGAGAGAGAGAGAGAGAGAGAGAGAGAGAGAATAAAACTTAATTAACTTCCTCTAAAAGTTATCAACTATGCTCTTCTCCATTTCTTCAGTTAAGGTAAGTTATTTAATGTTTTCGCTTTTGTAATTCACGAATGATATTGCAAAACCAAAATGTATATATTTAAGGGTGTAGGAAATAAAATATATATATATAATATATATATATATATATATATATATATATATATATATATATATATATATATATATATATATATACATTATACATATACATAAATATATATATATATATATATATATATATATATATATATATATATATATATATATATAATCAACACACAATCACGTGTGGAACAGAAATAATTTTCTGACTCACATCAGGATCGAACCCAGGTCTTTCAATTGAAAGACGAGACTTGTATGGCTTGGTTGGCAGCGGTCTCGTCTTTCAATTGAGAGACCTGGGTTCGATCCTGATGCGAGTTAGAAATTTATATGTATACATGTATGTATATGTATATATGTATATATATATATATATATATATATATATATATATATATATATATATATATATATATATATATATATATAGGGGAATGTGAAGTCTTCTATAAATCATTTTTAGTTTTCTGTAAAAGAAAACTATTGTGCAGGCTTTGTCTGTACGTCCGCACTTTATTCTGTCCGCACTTTTTCTGTCCGCCCTCAGATCTTCAAAACTACTGACATTAGGGGCCTGCAAATTGGGCACGTTGATTATCCACCCACCAATCATCAAAAAGCAAATTGCAGCCCTCTAGCCGTGGTAGTTTTTATTTAAGGTTAAAGTTATCCATAATCATGCTTCTGGCAACGATATAGGACAGGCCACCACCGGGCCATGGTTAAAGTTTCATGGGCCGCGACTCATACAGCATCATACCGAGACCACCGAAAGATAGATCTGTTTTCGGTGGCCTTGATTACACGCTGTAGCGGCTGTACAGAAAACTCGATTGCGCCGAAGAAACTGACAGTAAAAAGGTTTTATAAAAGATGTAACGGGAGTTAAACCTTTTACAGTTGCAATATGAATCAATTGTTAGGAGAGGGTTGAGGAAAGTAAGATGGAAGAAAGAATATGAACGGAGGTGCAGTAAAAGGAATGAAGTGGGTTGCAGCTTGGGGCCTATGGGACGCCGCAAAGAACCTTTATTTACTTATTTACTTTTTTGGAAAATTTATGACGGTATTGGTTCTCTCTCTCTCTCTCTCTCTCTCTCTCTCTCTCTCTCTCTTCTCTCTCTCTCTCTCTCTCTCTCT
>JANJGK010000017.1:51309385-51316885 GCA_039081455.1 Macrobrachium rosenbergii
ACATATTTACATGTTTTCAACATATTTACATGTTTTCAACATATTTATAACATGTTTTAAAGTAGAGTTGACGCACCCTAAAATGCGGTTAGTATGCAGACAAATGTCCTTTTGTAGCTCAAACCCAATGATAACCAGAAGGAAATGGAAAGCTTCTACCATAATTACAGAACAAATTCCCTCTCCAGGTATGCATTATACGATGTAAATTCAATACCAGCAAAGTCAACACTGCGTTCTTAATGCGGACTTGATGAAATATGACAGACTGCGCTTCCAGTACCTCTTGTCCCCTTGGGAAAAGAAAACAAGAAATAGTTACAAAAGCATTTCTTAAATTTGTTTCGACTGCAAGAGGGGATTGGAAATAGACGTGACTAAGCTCGTGCAAGAGGTATTTTATAAAAATGTATGCCAAAGCCGTTCTTACTATTTGCTCAGGGCAAAAATCTGATTATGAAAGTAACGTTGAAAAGATTGGCAACACATTTTATCGAGGTGGAGGAGTTCTCGAAACATTTCCTGTTCTCTTGGAGGGCCTTAGAAAATGAATGACGTTCTCCTGGAGGACTTTAGAAAACACTTGCCATTCCTTTTCAAAGGCTTTAGAAAACACTTGCCGTTCTAATTCGAAGGTTTTAGAAAACATTTGTCATTCTATAGAAGGCTTTAGAAAACACCTGCCTTTCTTTTTCAAAGGCTTCAGAAACACTTGCCGTTCTCTTTCAAAGGCTTTAGAAAACACCTGCCTTTTTTTTAAATACTTTATAAAACATCTGCCTTTCTTTTTCAGGGGCCTTAGATAACACTTGTTTTTTTTTTTGCATATTTTTTAGAAAACATTTGCTGTTCATTTTCGAAGGTTTTAAAAAAAACTTGGAGTTCTTTTGGCCTTTAGAAAACGCCTGCCAGTCTTTTGGAGGGTTTCAAAAAACAAATGCCGTTTTTCTTCGAACGGTTCAGAAGAAAAAAAAAGTTATTCTTTAGATGGTTTTATAAAAACCTCTCTGTTATTTTGTAAGACTAGAAAACACCAGCCATTCTTTGAATGGGTTTAGAAAACCTCTGTGCTCTTTTTGGAGGACTTTAGATAAAGCTCCAGTCGCCTAAAAGGCTTTAGGAAAAGCTGCCTTTCTTTGGAGGTCCTTATAAACACTCCTGTATTTTTTCTGGGGGATTTAGAACATACCTGATCCCCTTTGAGAGGGCTTTAGAAAACAAATTCTGTCATCCTGCAGTGTTTTTTTTTTTTTTTTTTTTTTTTAGAAAACACTTACCATTCCTTTGCAGAACTTTTGAACACCTGATAGATTGGAAGGATTTCAGTGAACGGCTTACTGTCTTTTTACTGGAATTTCAGTAAAGCCACTGAGTAATAGTTGCATTACTTTGAAATTACGAAAGATCTAATCCATAAACCTTAATTAACAAAGTAAGCATGAATAATTATACATGCATGAACATACACATATACAAAGAACAGTCCACCAAAGACACTTTCATCTCGTACATCAAACCCCCAACGTGCTCTTCAGGGTTGCAAGTAAGTTTTTACGTTCGAACGAGAATTACCCTTTGGCAAAGGTGTCGCCCAAGTAATCTGGCGCTTCAAATAGTTTCCTGAATGTCCCTCGAAGTCGCTTTCTATACAAATCACACAAAGGACGGCTCTAAAAAGAATATTCAGAGGAGAAACGGCCACCTATCCACCCGGCGTTAAAATCTGCCTTTGTAAAACCCTCTGAAGAGTAACTATTTCTTTACAAGGGGAATTTCTCGAACGCTACACTTTGATTTGTTTTGATTTTATGAAACTTAGGGTGTCAAGCAAAGCATTGCGGTACTTATTGCCATTCAGAGATCAAGACAGCGAATAGAGGGAGCTGAAGTGGTTGGACAGCGAAGCAGAGAGATCCAGAAAATAAAGGAAATGACGTGCAAGGATCAACAGGGGGAACAAGGAAAACAAATAAAAAATAAGCCGAAGTTTCTTCGGCGCAATCGAGTTTTCAGTACAGCCGCTACAGCGTGTAATCAAGGCCACAGAGTATAGATCTATCTTTCGGTGGTCTCGGTGTAATGCTGTGTAACCACGGGCCTGTGGTGGCCTATCCTATATCGTTGCCAGAAACACGATTATGGCTAACCTTAAATAAAATAAAAACTACTGAAGCTACAGGGCTGCAATTTGGTATGTCTGATCATTGGAGGGTGGATAATAAACATACCAATTTGCAGCCCTCTAGCCTCAGTAGTTTTTAAGATCTGAGGGCGGACAGAAAAAGTGCGGACAGAATAGTGCGGACGGACAGACAATAAGTTCCTTTTACAGAAAACTAAAAACCTACAGTTGCACTGAGAATTAATAGTTAGAGAAGTTGGACAGCAAGATTGAAGGAAGGAAGCGGCAATGGAGGTAAAGTCAAAGGCCGCGTGAGAGGCACTGAGGGCGCTACCCTCCCAGTGGCGGAATGCTAGACTTTGCCATACGTGTTACATAGTCGTATATACCCATAAGTAATTACTTGTGTCAACAGATTTTACACAGAGGGATGTGACGTGATGTATATAACAGAAATAGCAAAGCTGTTTTAAGTTAAATTAGCAGAAGAGCAGATTTTGGCGTCTAGCTCAATAAACTGATATGTAAACAGCTGATTCAGCATTTTGCCGAGTTCACAAAGGGACGAGGCGCTACCCAGGTGCCCCAAAATCCCCCCAACAAACAAGTGAACATTTTCTGACACCTGTTCCACGCTGCCTAAATCCGTCATCTTATTATGCATGCAAATGGTATTCCGAGGGTAGGGTACCCACAACCTCCCTGACTCTTCCCCGCCCTCCCCCCAACATAAATTAACAATACCAGTAAATGATTATTACGGGGTACAGTTCCGTGAATGATTTACCTAAAATATGATACTTTTCTCTGGAAAATACAGCGCATTAAAAATGTAAACAAATAAATAAATAAATATATAAATGAAATCAAGAGCATCAACGTCATTTTTACCAACAGGGTAATTATGAAACGAGCCCGCTTTATGCTTTACATTAGGTTTTATTGGAGGGAAAACAAATTAAAAAAAAAATCATGACGTAGGTGTGCTCTCGCTGCCACATTTAAAATGGCTTATCTTTTCTCTATCTCTCTCTATCTCTCTCTCTCTCTCACAAACATATATGCATATATATATATATATATATATATATATATATATATATATATATATATATATATATATACATACACACACACACACACACACACACATATATATATATATATATATATATATATATATATATATATATACAGTATATATATATATATATATATATATATATATATATATTAAAAATAATCAACACACTATTACGTGTGGAACAGAAATAAATATCTGACTCACATCCGGATCGAACCCAGGCCTTTCAGTTCTTTTATGACTTGTGTGACTTGGTTGATAGCGGTCTCGTCTTTCAATTGAAAGACCTGGGTTCGATCCTGACGTGAATCAGAAATTTATATATATATATATATATATATATATATATATATATATATATATATATATATATATATAATGCATGTGTGTGTCTGTTAGTGTATAAGAAAATAAAATAAATACCAGTTTTGTACGTGTGCTTAGCTTATACGTGTATATCTATGTACACACGTATAAACAGAAAGCGCATGATAGGAAAATTACGCTATCACTCCCGTTTATTTGCGACATTTCATTTACTCTCTCTCTCTCTCTGTCTGTATATCTTGCTATCTATCTACCTCTTCCTCGTCTTATGCTGGAAATAGACAACTGAAAAGTATATTTCGGACTGATGGTGTTCAATCGAACACTGTCGTCTTAGTTATTCTCTCTCTCTCTCTCTCTCTCTCTCTCTCTCTCTCTCTCTCTCTCTCTCTCTCTCTCTCTCTCTCTCTTTCAAAGCGACGATGTCCTTTCATGAGAGGACGCCTTCGGGGCTCACTGTCAGTCTATCTCTAACATCCGGTTTCTCTTCGAAATATTCCCCCTCCTTTTACGTCAGAAGATATTTTTGCAAATATCTGTCTCCCTCGTTTTCCTCTATCTCAAGTATATATATATATATATATATATATATATATAATGTACACACACACATATATAAAAATCTATGTATATATATATATATATATATATATATATATATATATATATATATATATATATACGGACTTCATTTACATCTGAACGTCTAATTAACTCATTCTTTCAAACACTAAATAAGATTAAATCCTGGGAGAAACTTGAAAGGGAGATATACATGACTAAATATAAACGTTATGAAACCTCTCTCTCTCTCTCTCTCTCTCTCTCTCAACCTTTAAGCGAATTAATCCTCCATCCTTCTGTAAACTCGCTTTAGTTCGTTCTATTCAAAAACATCTGACCTCCTTCCGCTGACTTTGATTTTTTCTTCTCTCTCTCTCCTCCCTTCGCCTTCACCTTTTAACTCGTTCCTTTTGCTTGGCGCTGAGTTTCTCTTTCACATTTTTTTTTCTTTCCCTTTCTGTTCCTTTTTCACCTTCTTCTTCTTCTTCCCTTCCGCTCTCGCTTGCTTGCGTTTGCCTGTGAGGTTTGTCATCGTCGTGATGTGAATGCGTTTGTCAGTCTTTCTCTAAGTCTGTTGAGCTCTCTCTAAGTCTGTAAGTCTTTCTCTAAGTCTGTTGGGCTCTCTCTAAGTCTGTAAGTCTTTCTCTAAGTCTGTTGGGCTCTCTCTAAGTCTGTTGAGCTTTCTCTAAGTTTGTTGGGCTCTCTCTAAATCTATAAGTCTTTCTCTAAGTCTGTTGGGCTCTCTCTAAGTCTGTAAGTCTTTCTCTAAGTCTGTTGCATTTCTCTAAGTCTGTTGGGCTTTCTCTAAGTCTGTAGGTCTTTCTTTAAGTTTAAGTCTGTTGGGCTTTCTCTAAGTCTACAGGTCTTTCTTTAAGTTTGTCTGTCTTTCTCTAAGTCTCTTGGGCTTTCTCTAAGTATGTCAGTCTTTCTTTAAGTCTGTCTGTCTTTCTCTAAGTTTGGTAGCCCTGCTATAAGTCTGTCTGTCTTTGCCTATGGCTGTCTATCTTTCCCTAAGTCTGTCAGTCTTTCTCTAAGTCTGTCTGTCTTTCTCTAAGTAAGTCAGTCTTTCTTTAAGTCTGTCTGTCTTTCTCTAAGTCTGGTAGCCCTGCTATAAGTCTGTCTGTCTTTGTCTATGGCTGTCTATCTTTCCCTAAGTCTGTCAGTCTTTCTCTAAGTCTGTCTGTCTTTCTCTAAGTAAGTCAGTCTTTCTTTAAGTGTGTCAGTCCTTTCTCTGTCTGTATTTTCTCTACGTCTGTCTGTCTTGCTCTTGCTCTGTCGATCCTTCTCTAAGTCTGTCACTCTTTCTCTAAGTCTGTCTGTCTTTCTCTTAGCATGTCAGTCTTCTTCTTTGTCCGTCAGTCTTTTCTCTAAGTCTGTCTGTCTACTCTAAGCCTGCCAGTCTTTCTTTAAACCTGTCAGTCTTTCTCTAAGTCTTCTTCTTTGTCCGTCAGTCTTTTCTCTAAGTTTGTCTATACATAAATATACTGTATATATATATATATATATATATATATATATATATATATATATATATATATAATATACTCAAGTTACACACACACAAACACACGAAGACACACCTAGTCTCTGCAAGCATCCTTCTAGTCCATCTCTCGCGGTTAATCTGTTTCGGCAATCCTTTCATCCCCCCAAAAAGCCGGTGACACCATCGAGGTCATAGCCACCATTACAATTTATGTTGGCAGAAAAAAAATTTTTTTCGTAATTTTTTTTTTTTTTTTTAGCAAGAGTCCACAGAATCGTCTTTCGGGGGATCGAGTAAATAAGAAAGAAAGTCCCTTCCCAGTAATCTCTTTGGTGGCTTCGCCCCACAAACTACCTCTTCTCTTACCAAAAAAAAAAAAAAAGAAAAAGAATTTATGTAATGATTTACGGCAACGTCTGGGTACGAATTTTAACTTTTGCTTCGTCGGGAGTTTTCTATAATAAGAAAATATTAGGGGGTTTTAGGCGGTCGTACTCTTAAGGATTATATATACGTGCACTATCAGACTTACTCGAGAGATTACTTTCGAAAGTTTGGTTTTCTCTGTTATGCTTCTTATCCTACCATCCTTATTCTCTTCTTTACTTTACTTGATTACTTCAATTGGCTTTTATATTTCATACAGCGTCAAAACAGTCACACAGGAAAACTGATAGTTTCAATTATTATAATTATTATTTTCATTTTTGTTTTTATTGTACAACAAAAAATATTCAGCAGTTGCTGTATATTTGCTAATAACATAATAACAATTATTACTACTGATGATAGTACATCTATTATTATTATTATTATTATTATTATTATTATTATTATTATTATTATTATTATTATTATTACTGTAACGATATAAACAAATCGGATAATGAGATAACTAATGCAGGCGCTGAAAAAATGTATTGCAACCTGAGAACTTGTATTGTTTTATCATGAAAGCCTCGCAAAAAATTGTAAATAAGGAAACTTTAACAGAACTAAAAAAAAAAATGCTGTAGAACCCAAAAACTCATTCTACGACAAACAGACATTATCTGTCCATAGCAGAGACAGAACAATGACGGGATGAAAAGAGACAGAGGTTTCTAAAGGTCTTATTTCTCGTTGTACTCCGAGAGTAAATAATGGGATCGAAACCCTCTATAATTAAAAGCCGACAGTTGCAGCAGTATCACGCCGCGTGCACGCTGAACCGTAAACTTTGCTGTAAACGATGACACTAACATATCAGGGACATGTTGTATACATGCATCTAAACATGCCACAGACATGTTTACAATCCACGCTACAATTTTTTTTCCGGAAAATGAACCCAAATGTGTGAGTTTTTCGACGAAGTACTTCGGACATGTACGTAAACGTGTTTCGACCATGATTCAAGTCAAATTTACTTTTTGTTTAAAACATGTCATAAACACGTCGGCAACTTATCGCATACATGTCACCACTAATGATAATAATTATAATGTTTTTTTTTCATCAGTATTGTCATTATTGCTATTATATAAAATGGCAATAATGATAATTCTCCCTCTCTCTCTCTCTTTCTCTTTCTCCTCGTCACAAAATACCCCCTGATATATATATATATATATATATATATATATATATATATATATATATATATATATATATATATACTGTATATATATATAAAATATGTATATATATATGTGTGTATGTGTATATGTATATGTATGTATATATATATATATATATATATATATATATATATATATATATATGTATGTATATATATATTTATATATATAAAACCTGCAATTCCACAGAACCGAACTTATGCGCCAGTGCTTTGAAAGGAATTCAAATTTTACACAGAGCGACTCCGTATGAAATCACAATACGTTACTGGAGGCTGATGTTGTTCCAGACCTTTAC
>JANJGK010000017.1:51320570-51325570 GCA_039081455.1 Macrobrachium rosenbergii
GAGATCGAAAACATTCTAGCTAGGTTGGGTAGTGCAAAAATTGGGAACTTACTTATATCCAGGAAGTTGGAGTGTCTGAAAGATAGAGGTCAGTGGCGCAGTGTGTTTATAGGGCGTTGAATCTTCCTGATGAGCCTCATGTGCATGTATAGGAAATAAGTGTTCATCCCTGAATCATTCGTGGAAATTAAATCGTGATACTGACTGTATTCTTTTTCTTTCTTAGAGCCAGCCAAATTAAGAGAACATTCTTCTTCTTCTTCTTCTTCTTCTTCTTCTTCTTCTTCTTCTTCTTCTTCTCTTCTTCTCAGCTTAATCCCCAGTCGATGAGCATTTTCCAGGAGTTTCTATCTCGTGTTCACCTTTCGTCTACTAGTTTTGTCCAAAGTTTCCTCTCGTATGAAATCGTTCCATCTTCTCTGAGTAACTAGAAAGATACACACACACACACACACACACACACACACACACACACACACATATATATATATATATATATATATATATATATATATATATATATATATATATATATATATATAATATCTGTGTTTGTTTATCTCTGAAGTCACAGCCAGCCCTTTCTCCTCCGAAAAGGAGAGGACACACGGCTTCTGGGGAAACGGCGGCTCCCCTCGAGGCCGACGGTTTATTTATCCCTTCCCTCCTCGAAATAATATCGAGGAACTATTGGAAACCTCTGCAGTTGACACATTCTATCTTCGACGATAAAGTGCAGAAAATAAAATAGAAATTGAAAGGTGCGCGGGTGTGGCTCTCTCTCTCTCTCTCTCTCTCTCTCTCTCTCTCTCTCTCTCTCTCTCTCAGACCGAAGAAAACCTCTACGAGCATTTTAAGTTGTCGTTCCGTGTGGTATTCTTCAAATCTATGTCTGTAAACAATTTGGAAATCTTGTTTTACTTGCCTCGTATATAACTTTTACAAGCGTTTCCAGATACCTGGGCAACTTTTACAGGTGTTTTCAGATACCTGGGTGATTTTAACAAAGATTTTCAGGCGCCGGTATATAAATCTGCGTCTGTAACAATTTGACATATCTTGTTTTATTTGCCTTGTGTATAATTTTTACAAGCTTTTCAGATACCTGGATAATTTTTACAAGAATTTTCAGATACCTGGATAACTTTTACAGGTATTATCAGATACCAGGATAACTTTTGCAAGGATTTTCAGATACCATTTATATGACATTCTTTAAATCTGTGTCTTTAAACAATTTGACATTCTTTTTTATTTATCTTATGTAATTTTTTTCCTTAGCCCTCGTCCCATTTTGCTGTCCAGCTCCTTTAATTTTATCATGCTTCAAATTTCACCCCAAAAGATGAACAGTTCCTGTAGAGAAACCTAACGAAATCACACTATACTACTTAAGATAACATCTACACTAGCTCTATGCAAAACACAGCCATCTCACCCACAAGTCTTTTCCTACTTCGCTGTCCAACTTCTTCAACTTTAAATCACTTCAAATTTCAAGTAAAAGAAGAACAGTTCCTACAGAGAAACCTCATGAGATTCCAAAACAAATTTCAAAACTACTGAAGGTACTACAAGGTATTTCTACCCGAAACAACGCGGCAATCGTTAAACGAAGCATAAGTATTTGTATTTTAACCTTTCCCGAGTTCGAGAATCGTTTACCAATGGAACGAACGCCTTGTACGACAAACAGCCAAACTGAACGCGTCTTGTTCAGGTCGCACAAGACGTGGTTTATAATTCCACGCCTCTACTCCGACACAGACACGTTTTCAAGCCATCAGTCTTCCTTAAGCTTAATCTGCCTATTTGTCTTTTCCGCTGAAGACGAGGCCTGAATGTTTCAAGGGTTCATTGTTTTTTTTTTATATTTTATTTGATTTTTGGTGATGCTTTTGTTCTAGTCATTTTTTTGGGGGATTTTATTTTCGAATAGTATTTTTTTTTTTCGTGGTCTCTTTTGGCTTGTTTTCAGATAATCTTCAAATGTTTTTGTGTTATTTTACTCTCGTTCTGTTTCAGTATTTTTATTTATTTTTTACATTTACCGCGTTTTTGTGTTTATAACTTGTTATTTTTTCTTTCTTTATTAATTTTTTTATTATTGTATCCTTATTGTTTTCAGTTACACTCGAATGTTTGAGCATCTGTTATCTACTTTCAGTTCCATTGTTATTGAAATTCTTCTAATTTGACCTACCGGTGCAAATACTCATTATCTAATCTCAGTTCTATCTTTATTGAAATTCTTTTAACCTGACCTATCAGTGTAAATACTTATCATCTAATCTCAGTGCCATCTTTATTGAAATGCTTTTAACCTGACCTATCAAAATACTTATAATCTAATTCCAGTTCCATTTTTATGAAAGGCTTTTAATCTGACTTATCATTTTAGTTTCATAACCCCTTCCTGCTTAATTCCAGTGACCTTTGGGTGATTTTCACCGATGATGTCGGATATAAAGGTCCAGTAGTCTCGACTGTGATTTTGCGTACACACGAGTAAATAATAATTAAGTCAAGTCGTACAATAAATTCTTTTCACTTCATGATTTGGGTCGCTTCAATCGGCACTCTTTGCAGGCATTTTCCAACAGCTGGTAATATATGCCTGTATTTGTAATTTAAATTTAAAATGTTATACTCGTTTTTCGTGAGGCCTTATGCCAGCTTTGTGATTTTATGTGCATATTTATTTGAAGGAAAGGATCTAGTATACTGTTTATGTGAGTTTGGATGAGTTAAGATGGTATACAGTAATCTTTGCTGTGTTACTTTCATACTTATTAGAAGAATATGAATGAATAGGTTGTATGTATGTATGTATGTATGTATGTATGTATGTATGTATGTATGTATGTATGTATGTATGTATGCAAGGCAAAGCATACTGGTTCCCAATGTTACCTCATAATTACATGATGCGAAAAGAATGATTCGTCCTCTGATTTTTTCATCTTCAGTTGTTTTTTGTGGTTTGAGGAATCATTTAGAGCTCCAGTGTAAAGTGCTCAAAGCCACAAGACGTCTTTCGAGCTCACAATGCTATAATGAACGAGAAGAGAATGAGAAAGTCATCATACTGAAAGTTCAAAAAAAAGAAACCATCGTCAGTCTTTGCTACAGAGTTTTCCAAGAGGACCGTCATTGTAGAATACAAAAACAGGTTCCAGCAGCTACGATTCTACAAATTCTACAAACCCCACATTTCTATCTTGTGACCAAGTGACAGATAAATAAGATTCAAGATTCGGAGACTTCGATAACAAAATCGACCCTACGGAAAAACGTAATACATTCGAGATGAATTTTAATATACCCAAAGACGAGAAGAACGTGGAGGTCGATAGCGCCCCAAGGATGTCCTTTTCTTTGAGAGGGTAATGCCACTGAGGATTGGGGCACCAGGTACCCTAAAGGATGCAGATTTGGCAGGGGAAAGAGGTAGTGAGATATTTAGAATTTATATTCAACTTGTGGTTCTTCTTTTCAAAAGAGCTGCTATGTCAGTTATTTCATCAATTCCTAACTGAAGTTAGTTTTTCTGTTGTACTTTATCTTGCGTTTTAATCTCATTACTTCTGTCTGATAAGTCATTCTTTAATTGAAATCGTAGCAGTTACTATATACCGAGGCTAAAATTTATTTTTCTTTTCTAAAAAGGCGTATCTTTTATGACTAGTATAAAATTCAAAAAGGTCTATATTTGGGCCATAAAAACTAATACACTCCCATTCTAGCGAACAAATGGAAAACATAAACATTAAATAAAATAATGACAGGTATATTGTTATTGATATTTCATGAAAAATGGCAATGCATTTGCTTTGTTAAAAGCAGGGATGGGTGTGGGAGGAATTTCACCTTCCCATATTGGCACTGAAATATAAAATTTAGGCCAAAGGTCATGAGCTGGAAACTATGATTAGGTCACTCAGCGCTGAAAGGGATATTGTGAGAAAAGGAAGTTTGAAAGGTGTAACAGAAGGAAGGTCACGCAGTTGCACTAATGAAATAATCATTAGAAGAGGGATGAGGAAAATCAGGTGGAAGAAAGAGAATATGAACGGAGGTACAGTAATGGGAATGAAAGGGGTTGCAGCTAGGGGCCGAAGGAACGCCGCAAAGGAACCTTAAGTAATGCCTACAGTTCACCGCCGTGAGGTGGCGGTGATGACAGTACACACCCCCGTTACGGGAGCTTTCTCGTACTTTACGCTCTAGTTGAAAAATCTGTGGATTCAATCTCTTGTACAGAAGAAGATTCCCAGATGACTCGACTAAAAAATGCAACGATTCTGATTGGAGAATCTCTGACGTAACGGTGCTAGATTCTGGGAGAGATGAGAAAGCAGCATTTGGGGAGAAAGGAAATTTTAGGTTTGGGTTAGTGTGAAATGTATACCCTTGGCGGAGGTTTGAGGACTCGTAAAAATCTTGTTATCATTCCCCTGATGCCTTGAGTTTAACTTTCGGCAATTTAACTGCATTCAGTTAAATGATTCTTACAGATTTTTGTTTGATTAATATAAATTAAAAATACTGAATTAAAATTAACTGCAACACTGAACAATTCAATTGAAAATTTTAACACCAACTTTAACTTGTTAACACAAATATATAATTTGTATATAATTGAAAAGTTGCACTCACAACAGAAATCTGTCCCAATTTAGAAAAAAAATATTCATACCATTTCATAACTTGATTTTTTCCGATGTTTTTTCACAGCATAGCGTAAATAGTGAGTAATGAATGTTTATTTTCAATGACTGTTTATTTGTTTATTCAGAGCCAGACGTTCAATTAGAACCTGTTTGTTTTGTATATCATAAACACATGTGTCAGTGCTCTAATGTGGTTTTTATTTGTTTATTTATCTCGTTGGCATGCCATTACGTATGTTTGCAATAAACTCTTTCTGTAATTTCAACATAAGAATCATTCTGGCTGACTGGGAGAGAGAGAGAGAGAGAGAAAGAGAGAGAGAGAGA
>JANJGK010000017.1:51330570-51335570 GCA_039081455.1 Macrobrachium rosenbergii
GAATGCATTATATTCTCCTCCAAGAGTTGGTATCATGATGAGAAGGCGTTATATTCTTGTCCAGGTCCTGAAATAATGATGAGAAGCATTATATTCTTTTTTAAGCGTTGGAATCATGATGAGAATGCATTATATTCCTTTCCAAGCGCTGAAATAATGGTGAGATTGCATTGTATTCTTTTACAACTTTTAAAATAATGATGAAGATACTTTATAGTTTCTTCCAGGAGCTTAACTAATAGAATACATTATATTCTCTTCTACGCGCCGGAATAATGATGACAGTGTAATGTATCCTTTTTCAAGCTCCGAAATAATGATGAAAATACATTGTATTCTCTTCCAAGCGTTGAAATCATGAGGAGATTGCATTATATTCTTATTCAAGCCCTGAAATAATGATGAGGATACATTATATTCTCTTCCAGGAGCTTAAATAATGATGAGAATGCATTATATTATCTTCCAGGAGCTTAAATGATGATGTGAATGCATTATATTATCTTTCCAAACACTGAAATAAATATGAGAATACATTAAATTCTCTTCTAAGCACTGAAATATTGATGAGAATTCATTATATTCTCTTTCAAGCGCTGGAATGATCACGAGAATGCATTATACTCTTTTCCAACCTCTGCTACAAAAGTGAGAATCGAATATCTTTTCCGAAAAGGCTAAAATGGCAATGATTACATTTTCGTAGAGTTAATATATAGATATATATGAATTGATGTACGAATATATACATACCTATATGCCACACCTAACTCGTTCGTGGTGATGAAAATCATCATACTAAGAAATGAACAATTTAGTATGATGACAGCTGTGAATGTTGGACAATTTCTCCAGGGACTGATATGATACAACTTGACACATTGCATTTCAAGTGTTAGCAGATTGACGCTCGGGGCTGTCTAGACATTTCATCACGTAAGTATTATATATATAATGGTTCTCTCTCTCTCTCTCTTTCTCCTCTCTCTCTCTCTCTCTCTCTCTCTCTCTCTCTCTCTCTCTCTCTCTCTCTCGCTCTCGCTCGTGCCACCCAATATATCTTAACACTCCGATCCGGTTTCCAACATAAATTGGGTATTATGCAAATTGGAGGCCTACCCTGCAAGATGATAGCTACCTGCACGCTTGCAATAATAATAATAATAATGATATTAATAATAATTTTAATGATATTAGGAAGGAGACTCTCTCTTGAATAATAATGATAATTATAATCATTATAGTAGAATATTATAATAGTGACTATTACCAATTTTATTATTATTATTATTATTATATTATTATTATTATTATTATTATTAATTATTGTTATTATGATTATTATTAATAAAAACTTATATAATCACAAGAACAGGTTTACATTTTGTATTATTATTATTATTATTATTATTATTATTATTATTATTATTATTATTATTATTATTATTATTATTATTATTATTATTATTATTTACCTTATACAATCACAAGAACAGGTTGACATATGGTATTATTATTATTATTAATATTATTATTATTATTATTATTATTATTATTATTATTATTATTATTATTAAGTCTTTATACAGTACAATCACAAGAACAGGTTGACATTCCGTATTATTATTATTATTATTATTATTATTATTATTATTATTATTATTATTATTATTATTATTATTATTAAATCCTGACATAATCCCACAATTGCCTAACCTTACCACCCATCAACAAACAGGTTTAAATTCTGCAAGGCCGCGTTCAGTCGCATGACAATGTGCACGCGAAACTGCCAATATCCTTGCTCTCACCGGATCGCGGGCAATACCCGCGGGATTCATTTGACTCTCTGCCCCAATTAATATTCGAAAGCTCAGCGTTGTCGAATGCGCCCAACACGGTTTCGTAATTCGTGACCCCGGGGGTTGAGGGAGGGGAGGGAGGTTCAGTTAAGTTTCGCTTTGGGTGTAGAGGTGAATTTGGTGGCTTAAATCGTTTGGGATTTGTAGAGATAGGTTTATTTATTTAACTGGTGGGGTAGTCTGTATTTTTCTTTCTAGAAATTTAACCTTGGAGAAGTAAAGGGAATTGAGGTGTGTTTTTGTAGTGATGGATGCCACGTTTGTAATAACATTTAACCAGAATTGCTTAGAAAATTATTATTATGTGCCAGAGAGCACACATACACACACATACACACACAAGCACATATACATATATGTATACATGTGTGTGTATGTGTGTGTGTGTGGTTTCTGTACATAATACTTTCTTAAGCAATTCTCGTAAAATGATATGTATATATATGTATATGTGTATATATATATATATATATATATATATATATATATATATATATATATATATTCACAAATAAGTCATACTATAGCATACTGAATGACCCTCATTTACGACTTTACTTAAGTCAACATCCAACTGTTCCATTTCCCGGCTTAAAAATCCCAGACTTTTTTCTCTAGTCCTTGCAACTGCACTTGAGTTTCACCAATTAAGTGTCACAGATTAAAAGATTATTGCCTGGAAACATCAGCCACGCTATGGGCTATATGCAAGGCTTTTTCCTCGTCCCGTGGCATTTTTTAATCATCCCATCCTCAGCCATTTTATTCAAAATTAATTACACTTTCGTCTCCACATTGTTACAGAAATTTTGTTTTTGTCTTAAAATATTCATTAGCTTCTAAAAAATTAACTTCTGTATTATAAATATATTTCCTAAACATCTCATACATTTGTTTCATAAACGCTTGAACCAATACCTTCCTTGTTTTAGCGCCAGTAAGCCACACTGCTCTTCACCTATGAGAACTTCCATCTATCTTACTCTCTCCTGGGCATACAAATATAAATTCTAGTAATATAATCCTTACAATATCCTTCGTGACCACACTACAGCATCCTACTCGTAACCCCACCCACGCATCGCCCTCGAACATGGTCGGAAATCCTACAAAATCCTATAGGATATGACAAGACTTTCCTCGCCATCCTCGGAGCAGAATGTTGCTAGCTTATAATACGCTCTTTGACATTTGCTGTGTTACAGTTGGAGAGATGATAAGCACAGTACGCTAGATCCCCTCTTACTCGACTGACCCAGAAAAAGGGTAATCCATTATGCTTCTTCTTCTTCTTCTACTTCTTCTTCTTCTTCTTCTACTTTTGCCTCTTTTTCTTCTCTTTGTTCTGCGTCTTCTCCTTCTTCTTCTTCTTCTTCTTCTTCTTCTTCTTCTTCTTCTTCTTCTTCTCTTGTACTGCTTCTTCTTCTTCTTCTTCTTCTTCTTCTTCTTCTTCTTCTTCTTCTTCTTCTTCTTCTTCTGCTGCTGCTGCTGCTGCTGCTTCTTCTTCTTCTTCTTCTCTTGTACTGCTTCTTCTTCTTCTTCTTTTTCTTCTTCTTCTTCTTCTTCTTCTTTTTCTTCTTCTTCTTCTTCTTCTTCTTCTTCTTCTTCTTCTTCTCTAGAGCAAGCAGAGAGAGAGAGAGAGAGAGAGAGAGAGAGAGAGAGGACAGACAGACAGAGAACCAGACACTATCAACGCGTGGCTGCGCTTTCCTATCCATTCACGAAGCGAGATGGAGTGATCGTCACAGCATCGGCTAGCACTGAACGGCACTGATAGATGGGCGACGGCGCTGATACGCCTTTGTTGGGACCTTTATGCGTTTCGGGTATTGTTCACTGAGTAATCGTTCATTGTTTTTACGTCGGACGGGACGATTTTACATTTTGATTTAGGTGACAAACGATGCTTTTGGTTCCTTTGTGTGGTTTGGCCATTTGTTTAAGCGACCTGCTTTTCTGTACTTCTTTGTGTTAAACCGTTTGTTTAAATGCCATCTATTTATATGTTGCTTTATACAGTGCTTGAATGATTGTGTATGCTATTGTGTGTATGTTTATGTATAGTGTGTATGCATTCACTATTGAAGAATATGGACATTGCATTGATATTCAATGTTTGTTCTCTCACTCCATACAATGTTTGCAAGACTGTCATGTATAACCTGGTGTATGTATACTCGTGTATAATTTATGCATTCACTATACAACAACATGAACCCTACAATGACATTCAGAGTCTGTTCTCTCATTTCATACAATGATTGCAAGACTGCCATGTATACCTGGTGCATGTATACTCGTGTATAATGTACGTAGCCACTACACAACAACATGAACCCTACAATGACATTCAAAGTCTGTTCTCTCATTTCATACAATGATTGCAAGACTGTCATACACAGGTCAAAGGTGAAATGACAATTGGAGGTCGTTTGACGAAGTTCAGAGGTTAAGAGATAAGTATCACTGACGCAATGTTCTATGCTTAATTTTTTTCATAAATTTTTTTTCAAACCACCTCCACCTCTTCGTCACTAATGGATGAACTGGGAGAATAATTTCTTAAATCATTTCTTCTCTGATGCTGTTGTTTTATTCAAACGAGGAGGTTGTGTTAATTTAGAACCTCAGCATTCCAAGCGAAGACGCAGTGGATCACTACCAGAAAGAAATTTACCTGGTACTTTATTCATTTATTTATCTTTACCCATTTATTTATTCATTTATCCCCTTCTTCATTTTCTATTATCTTTTGTAATTTCTCTCAAATGAACACCGTAATATTCTTTGGAAGCTTGAATTTCAAGTCAGTGGTTCCTGTGGGTTTATTCCATATGAACAGGGTTAATATAATAATAATAATAATAATAATAATAATAATAATAATAATAATAATAATAATAATAATAAAATGAATTCAAATGGAAATGTAGGGACTTCTTATTAATCAATTTATGATATTAATGATTTTCATTTTTAATCCATAAACTGATAAGGAATTGACTTATGCATGAAGGAACTGACATTCTCGTCTCTTACAAGATGACAGATTCAGTGAAAGTAGAAGCAGAAGGGAAGTTCCAAAGCTTGGTAGCAGAGAGGAGAAAGCATTAAACGAACCGCAGGGTAGATAAGGGA
>JANJGK010000017.1:51340570-51350570 GCA_039081455.1 Macrobrachium rosenbergii
TCATACATTTCAGAACATCACTGCTGTTATGGAGCACTGGCTCAACAAGGACAGAACGGAACAACAGAAAGCCACACACACTTCAAAATATAAACTCTCTTAGGGGGAAAGTAATAGAAATGAGATATTTTCAGTCTTCTGTGATTTAGACGCAGCGGGAATTAAAAGTTTGAGATATGAGAGCCACCTCCGTCCTATAACGTTGCAGTATAACCAAGGTTACTGTAACCCAATATTTGCTGTGGCTTTTTCGTTATACGCGAGAATTATTTGTCCACGCTTGTTCATATTCCTTTTATTGGAATACAGGAAAAGTTATTCCAAACATGTGGATGCCGTGGGGATACAATTTCCGATGTGATACAACGGATGGATAAATCGGACTTTGACAGATGCATAAGAACTCTCGAATTCAGATATCTGTGTACCATGATGACTCATCCCCCAGTGGTTCTTAACCAGGGGTGCTCGCGCCCCCAGGGGGTGCGAAGCCGGTTCCTGAGGGGGGCAAGGATGCCTAAATAACTGAAGCAAAATATATTTTTTATATATGCATGTTATTTTTTATGCAAAAAATAAAAATAAAATAAAATAATAATAATAATAATAATAATAATAATAATAATAATAATAATAATAATAATAATAATAATAATAATAATAATTATTATTATTATTATTATTATTATTATTATTATTATTATTATTATTATTATTATTATTATTATTATTATTATTATTATGAAGTGGCAATTGCAAGCTTTGTGAATGAAGATTTAAAAAATGTGGTTTTGTCATTAATACACATCATATCAACATTGTATTTTAGCTTTTTTAATTTTTTTTTATTTCAGCAATTCAGGGGGTGCGAGACCTGACTGCTGATTTGAAAGGGGTGCATACATTGAAAAAGGTTAAGAACCTCTGTGACCCAGACGATAATAGATCCATGATATCTTTCATTGGTACTTGTCATTTCTCTCTATGGGGGCCAAGTCGCCGTCGTTGATTTTCGGGGAACTTACGATTTTCTTATACTAATAGCTTTTCAACTTTGGAGCGGGACAGGTACTGACAATTCCTGGACTTATATCTCTCAGGATTATTGTGTTATTTACCCATAATGACTGTGCCATTCTTTCCCTCAGGTGTAAGCGTCTATAAACACCTGTATAATAATAATAATAATAATAATAATAATAATAATAATAATAATAATAATAATAATAATAATAATAATAATAATAATAATAGTTGAACGTTCGTAGACTGCCCTAAAACTTGACCTGTATAATAATAATAATAATAATAATAATAATAATAATAATAATAATAATAATAATAATAATAATAATAATAATAATAATAATAAATCTTGACAGTAACTCGTTCCTAAATGAAAAACAGTAACTCGTTCCTAAATGAAAAGTAAAAGTAACGACAGAATCAAGTTAAAGGAGTTGGACAGCATTACAGATAAGAAGAGACCAAAGCGAAGGCACGATATTATTATTATTATTATTATTATTATTATTATTATTATTATTATTATTATTATTATTATTATTATTATTATTATTCAGTAAATGAAACCTATTCATAAAGAACAAATCCACCACCAAGGGGCCATTGACTTGAAATTCGAGATTCCAATGAATATTATTATTATTATTATTATTATTATTATTATTATTATTATTATTATTATTATTATTATTATTATTATTATTATTATTATTGACTTGAATTTCAAGTCAATAATTCAAAATGTAATTAAAAAATAGTTTAACTCGACTCTCTCGTCTCAATCCAAAATGTAATAAAAAAAATAGTTTAACCCGACTCTCTCGTCTCAATTTCTTTATTTTTTTTTTATCAGAAATTGATAAAAATAACGTGATCGTAGCAATGTGCAATAACGTCACTTCATCCTTCCTAACAAAAAAAAAAATTCAAATAAAACAAGAAAATAGTTTAACTCGCCTCTCTCGTCTCAAAAAAAAATTATTTTTTCGTTTCCGAACGGTAAACAAACCTATGTCATTGAATTGTTCCCTATGCAGAGTGTCCCCTACTGGTTTCCCGCTTGAAACCGGAGACGTTTTAATAATAATAAACTTCCGAATTTTTCCCTGAAACCGGAGCTGGAATTCCGCGAGTAATAAAACGCTCTCGGAAAGACGCTTAATGAGTTGGGTCGCGTTACAGTGTCATTATAATAACTAGGCGTCTTTATGTTAGTGGTAATTTGCGTGTGTTGCGTGTGTGTGTGTGTGTGTGTGTGTGTGTGTGTGTGTGTGTGGGTGTGTGTGTGTGTGTGTGTGTGCTCGGCTGATAGGCTGAATACTGGCTTCCGTTTATATAGATATATATATATATATATATATATATATATATATATATATATATATATATATATATATATATATATATATAAATATATATATATATATATATATATATATATATATATATATATATATATATATATATATATACATATATATATACATATATATATATATATATATATATTATATATATATATATATATATATAATAAACTACAAGGCATAATGAACTTTCGTTTTGGAGAAAATAAAAGAAAACAATGACTGTCACTCTTCTATGTCAAGAAAGTTAATTAGGAAGTTATTCAATAATTTTCCGAATATTTGTCACCAGCTTCAAACTAAATCCTATGAATATCGTATAGATAATTATTCAACAGGAATTATATTTTTGAAGACACGAGGAAAGAAAGAGATTATACCAGAATATAAATTTATATAACTCGAACTGAACCTATAATTAGTTCAGTAACATAACTTTTTCAGTGAATGACGAGACATTTGATTAAAGAAATCAACAAGTATATAATGCGCTGAAGTTTCTTCGGCGCAATCGAGTTTTCTGTACAGCGTATAATGCTGTATGAAACTCTCAGCCATGGGCCATGAAACTCTTAGCCGCGGCCCATGAAACCTAGCCACGGCCCATAAAACTCAGTAGAGGTTCGGTGGTAGCCTGCGTTGATGGTACCTATGGCGATGCCAGAAGTACGATCATAGCTAACTTTAACCTTATATAAAATAAAAACTACTGAGGCTAGAGGGCTGCAGTTTGGTATGCTTGATGACTGGAGGGTGGGTGATCAACATGCCAATTTGCAGCCCTCTAGCCTCAGTAGTTTTGAAGATCTGAGGGCGGACAGAAAAAGTGTGGACAGAATGAAGTGCGGACAGAAAAAGTGCGGACAGAAAAAAGTGTGGACAGAGAAAGTGCGGACAGAATAAAGTGCGGACATAAAAAGCGCGGATAGAATAAAGTGCGGACTGAATAAAGCGCGGACAGTAAAAGTGCGGACAGAAAAGTGCGGACAAAATAAGTGTGGACAGAAAAAGTGCGGACATAATAAAGTGCAGACAGAAAAAGTGCGGACAAAATAAAGTGAGGACAGAAAAAAGTACGGACAGAAAAAAGTACGGACAGAAAAAAGTATGGACAGAAATACATGGGGACCGAAAAAAAAGTGCGGACAAAAAAAATAAAGTGCGGACGGACTGACAAAGCCAGCACAACAGCTTCCTTTTACAGAAAACTAAAAAGAATCACTTAGGCGTAATAAAGGTGAAACTAAAACCAAGCCTTCGTATTTCGGAAAAGGGAATCTTTTTTTGAGACTATTTTGATCAACTTTCGCTGCCAGCTGGGATCAGGTTTCTCCTCAATTTCATTTGTAAGTTTCCTCCGTTTACCCCCTGCGATTTTTTACGTTTCTCTCTTTCTTTCCTTCGCTACTTCTTTTTCTTCCTTTTTTAGCTCGAGAGATTGGAAGAAGAAGAAGAAGAAGAAGAAGAAGGAGAAGAAGGAGAAGAGAGAGAGAGAGAGAGAGAGAGAGAGAGAGAGAGAGAATTACTTAGTTTCATCTTTACCCTCTATTTCCTTATCATCATATCTCTTGGCTCCCTCGTTCTTGAGGAGAGAGAGAGAGAGAGAGAGAGAGAGAGAGAGAGAGAGAGAGAGAGAGAATGACTTAGTTTCGTCTTTACACTTCATTTCTTTATCACCGTATCTCTAATCAGCTCCATCTCTCTTAAGGGGAGAGAGAGAGAGAGAGAGAGAGAGAGAGAGAGAGAGAGAGAGACAAAGAATGCCTTGGTTTCATTTATACTCCATTTCTTTATCATCGTATCTCTTGGCTACCTCTTTCTCTTCAGGAGAGAGAGAGAGAGAGAGTTCATTAAGGCTTCTCCCGTTTATTGGGTTCCAAGGGATATTTTCTCCTTCTCCGTCCATTTCTTACAGAAACACTTTTTACAAATCTATTTCTCTCAGAATTATCTGTATTCCTTGACCTTTCCAGTTATTGGTCGTTTGATGCTTCACTTTCATTAAGTATAAATTATCCATTTTTTTTTTTTTTACTTTTGGTCACTTGTTTGAAAGGGAAATTCTCATTTACTTCTTCTTTTCCTTTGTACAAAAAAAAGCGAGCGTAACATTTTTGGATAGCGCTCTACTTAGTTAAAAAGATTTTTCCGGGGTTACAGAGTAATACGCGCCTGCGCGCACGAACGTGCATACACACGCATATGCACACAAACATTATATATATATATATATATATATATATATATATATATATATATATATATATATATATATATATATATATATATATATATTTTTTTTTTATTTATATATATATATTTGCGTATGTATATATTAATATAATCATACTTATATATGAAAGATTTTTCTCGTAAAGAGTCAGCAAAATATACTGTAGACTTATCAACAAGCACTAACATTTTCCACACAGCAATTAAAATCATACCCAATTATTTAACAATCAAATAAAAATTGACGATGTTCTAGTACGCTGTTTTGTTACAGATGAAAAAAATTTTTATGCATAATAAAATATTGAACCGCCTTTTAATTTTTGAGAGCTTGTCATTACATATCTTTAAATATTCAGGAATGAGTACAGAACATTGTAAAATTACTGTGCTTGCATTAAATGCTGAATAAGTTCATCTATCTCTCAGGTGTATATGTATATATATATATATATATATATATATATATATATATATATATATATATATATATATATATATATATATATATATATATATATATATATATATATATATATATATATATATATATATATATATATATATATATATATAATATATATATATATATATATATATATATATATATATATATATATATATATATATATATATATATATATATATATATATATATATATATATTACTAGCAGGCCTCATTGAAAGTGGATGGTATCTACCAGACTCTCTCAGAAAAGGAAGGAGACAGCCTAGAAAGTGGCTTGTGTGTCAGTGATCCATGGAGGAAATAGACTCATAGAAATTCGTTTTGAATGAAGTATATAGCCCCAAGTCTTAGAGGCAAGGAGGAGGAGAGAGAGTCCCAAAATCGGCGGGTCAGTATTGGCCAGGGTGTTGAAACGAGAATGCCTTAACATCCAAAAACAACGACAGAGAGAGAGAGAGAGAGAGAGAGAGAGAGAGAGAGAGAGAGAGAGAGAGAGAGAGAGAGAGAGAGAGAGAGAGAGAGAGAGATAGAGAGAGATCCACAAGTCTTAGAGACAAGGAAGAGAGAGAATCCCAAAATCGGTGGGTCAATATTGGCCAAGGTGGTGGAACTGGAGTGCATTAACACCCAAAAACAAGAGAGAGAGAGAGAGAGAGAGAGAGATCCCCAAGTCTTATTCTTCGAGGCAAGGAAGAGTGTGTCCCAAAATCGGTGGATCAGTATTGGCCAGGGTGTCGAAACGAGATTGCCTTAGCATCCAGAAACAACGAGAGAGAGAGAGAGAGAGAGAGAGAGAGAGAGAGAGAGAGAGAGAGAGAGAGGGTGTGCTTGTTCTCCGGGCTGATAAACCCTCTGCGCAGGCGCGTGAAGTGACTAATATTTAAAGAAATTTTCCGCACTTAATCTCGTCCCTTCTAGAAAACTAAATGATGAAAGTTTACAATTTGTACAAGGGATACATCTTACAGGCAAATGCAAGCACACTCACATAACACAAACGCGAATTTATATATACACCAAGCACACTCACATACACAATACACACGTATATTCATATATACACCAACGACCGTAGTTAATATTCAAACGACGTTCCCTCTTAACTGCTGCAAAGCATATCTTTAAATCCTTGAATCTTCTGAGCGTCGTAAATTACCCGTGCCTGCTTGCTTGAATCCTAACAAGCATCTTTTCACCCTCTCTAAAGAACCCAGCGATGAGGGATTGAGAAATTCCAATTGCCTACAACTCTTTCGTGATATTCGAACTCCGTGGTGCCCCGAGGGACAGAGAGAGAGAGGCGTTACGCAGCAGGAGAGGGCGACGAAGGTCAGGGACCTGGAGAGATAATTAGAGGTCACCGCGGCTCTGACCCGTTCGTATTTTCCCGAGATGCAACCGAGTACTGGGACCTTTCCCTGAAGAAAGCGGGACGCCATATCTTAAAAACTAACCATAGAATTTTCTTGGAAATAATCCCATCATGTTTCCCCACACCCATATTTTGAGAACATATTAATCTACCTAACGTGACTTAACTTAACCTAACCTGGGGCTATGGCAAAAAGAACCGGGGTTGGTGCAATACTAGCATCCATCGCAGGAATTTGCGACCTGCTCCCGGATGTTTGCCTCATAAAAAAAAAAAATAAAAAATTAATGATACTCAAGGGTTGCTCTATGAGCAAGAGCCCTTGCTGGCATAAAGCTAGCTCAAGCAAAAGCAACAATAGGACGCTTGCGTAACTGGCCAATGTTTTCTGGAAGTTTGGGTCAAGCTTTATTATAGGAGACGTTGCGTCATCCTGGGGCTGGTTTTATTCTTTCCCTTTTCCCTTCTGCTTTCCTTTTTCCTCTTTCAGTTTTCTGTAAAAGAAAGCTATTGTGCCGGCTCTGTCTGGGCGCCCTCAGATCTTAAAAACTACTGAGGCTAGAGGGCTGCAAATTGGTATGTTGATCATCCACCCTCCAATCATCATACATACCTAATTGCAGCCCTCTAGTCTCGGTAGTTTTTATTATCTTATTTTAGGTTAATGTTAGCTATGATCGTGCATCTGGCAACGCTATAGGACAGGCCACCACCGGGTCGTGGCTGAGAGTTTCATACAGCTTTATACGCTGTACAGAAAACAAGATTGAGCCGAAGAAACTTCGGCGCATTATTTACTTGTTTGTTATTTGATACGGGGCTGGGCTAGAAGCAAACATTATTAGATTAAATAAAGCTGTTCCTTAAATACATAAAGTAGTTTGGGAGATATCCCATAGGGGATTGGAGCCTTGCAATGCTTGGTGATCATGAACTCGAGAATCAACCTGCTTGACCGCAAGTTTCGTACCATTCCTCCCTAGAATCAGGAACTCTTTCCTCTCCTCTGTCTTCCCTGCACCTTTTAACCAGATCCATTCTAAAAGGAAGACTGTCACCACTTAAAACCAAGTGAAAAATGCGTCGAAGTTTCTCCCGTACAATCGAATTTCTGTACAGCGCATAATGCTGTACGAGCCGCGGCCCATGAAACTTTAACCGCGGCCCGGTGTTGGCATGTCCCATAACGTTGCCAGACGCACGATCATGGCTAACTTTAACCTTCAATAAAATCAAAACTACTGAGGCTAGAGGGCTGCAATTTGGTATGTTTGATGACTGGAGGGTGGATGACCAACATACCAATTTGCAGCCCTCTAGCCTCAGCAGTTTTGAAGATCTGAGGGCGGACAGAAACTTTAAGGAAAATGTTGCAAACTCGTACGTCAACAGTTTGAGTGAGGGGAGGAAGGGACAATTAATATCAGAGTCACTTTGATGAGAACAAAAGTTAGCAGTACAGAAAGCGAGGTCAGGAGGGGAGAGGAGAGGGCAAAAGGCGAAAGGAATAGAAAAGAATGCGTGATGAAAGAGAGAGAGAGAGAGAGAGTCATGCAGTGAAAAGCAGTGAAAGCAGTTAGTGAAAGATAAAACAATAGGGAATGAAACAGTGGAAGAGAGACGGAATGAATAAGGACTAAGGGTGGGGGGAGAGAGCTGAAACGAAGAGGCAAGGAGAATACAAAGAGAAGACAAAGGAGGAGGAGGAGGAGGAGGAGGAGGAAGATGAAAAGAATGGAGAGAAATGACAGAAAACAAAACAAAAAAGAAAGGAAGCCATATTATTGCATTGCAGTGTTTTTCCAGTCTTGCAAAAAATCGTCTTCTTTTGATTTAATATCTTTCCATTTCCCTTCTCTTCAGAGTCTGGTCCTTCCTTAGTCTTCTGTCCATTCAGACAGACGTTTCTGTCTCGTGTCGCCTCTGTTTAAGCTAGCTGCTTAATTTGTCTGTCTAGAAGAATATCAGTAGAAGAATATCAATGCCCCATGCTGTCTATTTTAAGTGTACTGCGTATGTCCATTTAACAGAGCTATCATGGAGTGCAAGTTATTTCTCTCTCTCTCTCTCTCTCTCTCTCTCTCTCTCTCTCTCTCTCTCTCTCTCTCTCTCTCTCTCTCTGTACACACACACTTTTATATATACATATATGTATATACATACATATACATGTATATACATATATGTATGTATGTATATACATGTACATATATATGATATATACAATATATATTTATATATATACATATGTATGTGTGTGCGTGTGTGTGTTTGCGTATGTTTGCGTTTGAGTGTGGGCGTGCGTTTAGAATCAACAAGCCAGAGAGAAGAGTTTACAAAATGACGTCCATACATCTATTTTCCAGCTCACCCTTCCCACGCGCTCTATACCCAACCGCTCTTGTTGTCCGAGCTAATATTGGTCGTGTACCGCCAAGCTGTTCCCTTGATTTTTCAAATAAATATCCGTGACATTTCGTGCTTCTATTGACGCCACTTATGTTTTTGAACTCTGTAGTTGCTGAAGTCATCGGTAAAAAAGGGAGAGAAGGATAATGAGTGAAATGTTTGGGTTATTTCAAGAACCATCTTCCTACCTCGGAATTCGCCATGGTCTCAGCCGCTGAATTGGAATTGGAATATAGAATTTAGGGCCAAGGCGAAATGCTGGGACCTGTGAAGTCATTCAGTGCTGAACTGAGAGTAGAAAGGTCTCAAAGGTGTAACGGAAGGGAAAAACCTCGCAGCTGTACTATGCAACCAAAATTCTGCCCTAAAATGGAAAACTGCAGTGTCAGCAAAATTTTCGAAACTGAGATCTGCCACCTGTTGGGCTCGTGAAACATTAATACACAGGTTCCTGCAGTTTCAGAATGATTCTTCAATGCTTTCCACGAGTATTTAGGGGGTCCCATTTGCAGTATTTCAGTAGTAAGGCAAGGCAGTGTCTATCATTTTTCTCAGGTTTGTATTTTTGGAGAGACTGCAGTCTTCCATTTGAGGGCAGGATTGTCAGCAGAGGGTTGAGGAAAGCAAGATGGAAGAAAGAGAATGTGAACGGAAGTAGAGTAAAAGGAATGAAAGAGGTTGCAACCTGGGGCCGAAGGGACACTGTAAAGAACGCAAAGGATCTCGAGTAATGCCTACAGTGCTCCGCGTGAGGTCTATTCTCCTACGGGAGAACTCACACTCGCTGAAGACAGGATTTCACTTCATTTATTTGTTATCCTTTCGTATTTTAATCCAATGCTGTTATTAAATAAATAATATATTCCACAATAAATCTTATCTTAAATACGAGTAACCACGAGGATGTTGAGAATTTTCTTGGAGACAAAAAAAAAGCATAAGTAAAAAATGCGCCGAAGTTTCTTCGGCGCAGTCGAGTTTTCTGTACAGCCGCTACACCGTATAATCAAGGCCATCAAAAATAGATCTATCTTTCGGTGGTCTCGGTATAATGCTGTATGAGCCGCCGCCCATGAAACTTTAACCACGGCCCGGTGGTGGTCTATCCTATATCGTTGCCAGAC
>JANJGK010000017.1:51355570-51393070 GCA_039081455.1 Macrobrachium rosenbergii
ATCATAACCTATCTCTATTCAATATTTGCACTGTTAAAAACCAAACCAGATCCCTTGTGGGAAAGACCTGCTAAAACCACAGCTGAACTTGAAGACGTACCCTCGAAAATGTTATACGTTCTCTTCGGAAAGGACAGACGCCGAGGTCGTTAAAGAAAATGGGTATCCATCTTTAAGGCGACACTCCTACAAGGTGGTACATCGGGTCCTGTCGTAAGTAAACGCCACGACAGTGAAATGAGGTGCAAGGAGACACAACCACGTGAAATGAGGTGCAAGGAGGTACAAACATATGAGATGAGGTACAAAGAAGTAGGCCTATGCCTAAGCTAGGCCTATAAACATCCCTTTCAACGCCCCATAGAACTGACCAGGGTAGAAGACTTTCACGTAGGCCTAAACAAGAGAAGTGAAATACGTCACCTGTCTTTTCACTTTCACCAAAAAATATTCAAAATGCCTAAAATATGTAAAACGTAAATGAAAAAATTCCTTTTTACATTCTAGACGTCAAGGAAAAAAGTGAGAGGAAAAAATGGTGACAATGTTTGTGCTGCCATAAACGATATTTACGCAAGAAGAAGAGGCTTGGGAGGCTTCAGTGTTATCGTAAAGGGTAGTGGGTAATAGAAGAAGAAGAAGAAGAAGAAGAAGAAGAAGAAGAAGAAGAAGAAGAAGAAGAAGAAGAAGAAGATTGTTTATATGAGGTCTTATGAGGTGCGGGAGATGAGGAGAAATGAAGCAGGAAATGAAATACAGTTGTTATGAGGCGTGAGAATGGAGAGATGAGAAGGGAAAATAGATAGATACACAGTAAAGGTAAGTAGATAGATAGATAGATAGATAGATAGATAGATAGATAGATAGATAGATATTGAAAAGATGAATGAACAAGGAAATTATAGAGAAAAACAATAAATATAAATAGACAGATAGATAGATACTGAAGAGATAAAAGCAGGCATAACCTGACAAAAACACAAAAACGAAAAACAAAATAAGTGCACCATGCGCAGTATCGTGGAAAATAAGGACCAGTATATACCAAGAAAACATACATCGACTGATTGGTTTCTGAGACCTGGCGTTGCATCAACACTATCAGAATGAGGTAGAGAATGCACTAGAAGACAAAAAAAAAATGAATAGGAAAATAAATAAAGTCAGGAAAATAAAAATAAATGAAAGTTGAAAGAAAAGAATATTAATATCCGGTAACAAGAGACTAAAGAAAAATGTTTACGCAAAGATATTAGCATCCAATAATCCTCTAAAAATCCGTTTCATTTACCAGATTCACCGGATTCATTTCCAGGGAAATTATTTTTTTACCTCCTGGATTTATGCTAAATCATTCTCTCATATTTTTTTTATTTTTTGTGAGTAATCAAGGTTATATTAATATGCAAATGGCTGGTTGCTAACTGCGACAAATTCTGCATCACGAGAGGAAATGAGTGAATTGGTTCGTACTTGAGAGAGAGAGAGAGAGAGAGAGAGAGAGAGAGAGAGAGAGAGAGAGAGAGAGAGAGAGAGAGGGAGACTAGGCAGCTGGTCTCGTTGGCGGATCGAACCAGGGTTTATTTTTTCTATATTCTCTTGAATGGATAGCTCTCTCTCTCTCTCTCTCTCTCTCTCTCTCTCTCTCTCTCTCTCTCTCTCTCTCTCTCTCTATATATATATATATATATATATATATATATATATATATATATATATATATGAAGCTTTTCCTTGCTCTCCCAAGCACATAAAAATATATCAGCTTCTCTAAAACACTCCTTCCATGACTGTTTTTTTTTTTTTATTCTGTAACTTTGCACCAAGATCTCTTGGCCTTTCTCTGACTTATATTTCTTTAAAAAAATATCTAATGAATATTTAAGAAATATTTCTTTAAAATACCTAGTTAATATTTTAAAAAAATATTTCTTTAAAATATCTAATTAATATTAGAAAAATATTTCTTTAAAATATCTAATTAATATTAAACAAATACTCATTTCAAATATGTAGTTAATATTTAAAAATATTCCTTTAATATATCAAATTAATATTAAACAAATACTTATTTCAAAGGTGTAATTAATATTTAAAAATATTCCTTTAAAACATTTAATATTGAAATATATTCCTTTAAAATATCTAACTCATATTCAAAATAAAAATTATATTCATATCCTTTGTCTTAGATAAACATTAAAAATTAACCTCCCACTCTCATGTCACATGTTCTAACATAACTTTCCATTTTCACCTCAAAAAATAACAAACGCTTTTAACATAATTATAATTACAACTCCATATTTTGACCAATTCCAACGTAATCTCTCGAACACAGCATATCCCTTTTAATTACAAAACTTCTCTCATAAATGTCTAATGACAAAGTCAGTTTTTAATTCTCCCCTCCTACGCGTATACTAGACTGGTAGCATCACTGAATGTAATTTCTCCCCTTGTCATTTCTTTCTCAGTTATTTCTTCCATTGTAATTTTTGCCCTCTTTATTTCTTCCTTTGTAATTTTTGCCCTTGTTATTTCTTCCCTTGTAATTTTTTCCTCGTTATTTCTTCCCTTGTAATGTTTTTCCTTATAATTTTCCCCTTGTAATTCTTCCCGGTTTCTTCCCTTGTAATTTCTTCCCGTGTAATGTTTTCTCTTGTGGTTTCTTGCCTTGTAATTTTTTTCTCGTGAGTTGTCTTTCCGTTGTAATTTATTCCCTTGAAATTTCTTCCTTTATCATTTTTTCCCTTGAAATTTCTTCCCTTGAAATCTCTGCCCTTGTAATTTCTTCCCTTGTAAATTCTTCCTCGCTAGTTTCTTCCCTTGAATTTCTTCCCTAGTAATTACTTCCCCTTGTAATTTCTTCCTACGTAATTTCTTCCCTTATATCATCTCCAGTTGTGATTACTTCCCTAGTAATTTTTTCCTTAATAATTTTTTCTTTGTAATTTCTTCCTTAGAAATTACTTCCCCTTGTAATTTCTTCCGTTGTAATATCTTCAAATGTAATTTCTTCCCTGGCAATTACTTTCCCTTGTAATTTCTTCCATATTGATTTTTTTCTTTGTAATTTCTTCCCTTGTCATTTCTTCCCTTGTAATTTCTTCCTTTGAAATTTCTTCTCTCGTAATTTCTTCTCGAGTAATTTCTTCCCCTCCGAGTACTTTACCGTCGCCTCCAGGGAAGAGTTTAATCTATTTAAGTTTTCTAGTTCGTTAAATCTAAGACTTTGAGACACCTTGTTAAAAAAGAACTCAAGTAAACTGATTTGAGAAAAAATAGAAAACTCAAATAAACTAATTTATGGAAAAAAATCAAATAAACTAATTTGTGAACAAAAATTCACATAAACTAATTCCAACATAAGGGAGAATTTCTTTGAAGTTTCAAGTTAATTTTTTTTTTCAAACTTAAGTAAGAAATTTAGGAAAGAAATTTTCGAGGCAGGTCCATTTCTTTCTTTCTCTCTTCTTCTTCTTCTTCTTCTTCTTCTTCTTCTTCTTCTTCTTCTTCTTCTTCTTCTTCTTCTTCTTCTTCTTCTTCTTGGTAGGTGTTTTGAACTCCGAATACTATTGGAAGTTACTTATTAAACTTGTTTTATTTTTTTTCAAACTTGGATAACATCCAAATCACGACATTCTCTCACCATTGGTTAACCGATTTCATTTCATATTCATTTATAAAGTTCAATATATTTTTATGGAACGGATACACGACGTTCTCGAAGGCAAATAAATCTGGATGTAGCAGAATATTAGTACATCAAGTTGAGCCTACTACATTTTCTCCTCATACTTATACCTTACACCTATTAAATAGATCCTACCTTATACTACCTTTTCCTACCGTCGAACCTTCACTGCAATTCTTCGTATTTCTCTCCTAAGTGAATCCAGACACCCCCTTCCCCCCTTCCAACCTTTTCCCCTGTGACGTCATGTTCTTCACCCATCAAAAGGGAGGTGAGGAGGAGGAGGAGGAGGAGGAGAGTGGAGAGGGGAGAGGAGGGTTTAGAACAGTCACAACATACTAAATTGCGTTTTGCCGGGACTCATGTGTTTCTGTACGGGCGGCATCCAATATTCTCTCCACTAGACTTCGAGAAAAAAAGGTAAAAAGAAATACGTTCTTCTTTTGTTTTATTTCTTGTCCGTCTCTTGGATTTATTCCTTTGGGGGGTGATGTATTTATTTTTCAGATTATTCCTGTTCCTTTCCAAATATTCCTGTCTTTATATGTAGATGTATATATGCACGTTAGATATATATATATATATATATATATATATATATATATATATATATATATATATATATATATATATATATATATATATATATATATATACATATATATATACATACATATATATATATATACATATTCGTCATTAATAAACTTATTTCATTACGACAAATAACTAAAGCTATTGTACATATATTCAATCGTTAACAAACTTATCTCAGCGCTGGAAATGATTAACCTGTAGATAAAAAAATTCATTTGCAACAAGTGACGTCATGAGCTGACCGGCGATATTTAGCTGAAATGTTTATTTTATATATATATATATTTACATTTAATTATGGCTAATTTTAACTTTTAAAATGAAAACTCCTGAGACTAGAGGGCTGCAATTTGGAATGTTTCATGATTGGAGGGTGGATGATCAACATACCAATTTGCAGCCCTCTAGCCTCAGTAGTGTTTAAGATCTGAGGGCGGACAGAAAAAGTGCGGACAGAAAAAAGTGCGGACGGACAGACAAACCCGGCACAATAGTTTCCTTTTACAGAAAACTAAAAATACTGACTAAAGCTCGCTATTCTAAAATGGGAGGTTTGTTGGGTGAGTCTGCTGATTTCAAAAGTTCCGGAATTTGTAATTCCAACTGGATTTGGAGCCATATAGGAATCTTGTCACATAATATCACAAAAGTTTAAGAAAGGCAATATATGCGGTGTGTGTTCATAGGACTGAAACACGATTATAATTAGAGAGAGCAGCTGGTAATAATGAGAGAGAGAGAGAGAGAGAGAGAGAGAGAGAGAGAGAGAGAGAGAGAGAGAGAGAGAGAGAGAGAGGAGCTTATAAGAAATTCATACAGTTATTCAGTTATCACACACTGACGTAATCTGCAAGTCACGCCCCTAATTTCACAACATGTTCGAAACAGATTTAGCTTGCAGTTTATCAAATAAAATTCTCCAATTTCCTCTCTGATTCTATAACTGGGTGAGGAATACAACGAATATCAATAAATTCAGAATCAGTGATGCAATTGCGAAGGAATATTAAAAGCATAATTCTCTTGATTGCAAGCGAGAACTCAATTGCCAGTGTAGGAGTTGAAGAAAAAATGGATTATTGTTATTAATATTATTATTATTATTATTATTATTATTATTATTATTATTATTATTATTATTATTATTATTATTACTATTAATATTATTATTTTTATTATTATCATCAAACTTTTACCTTAAAAAGCCATAGAGTGTTAGGTGATAAAAAAATAGCCTATTATTATTATTATTATTATTATTATTATTATTATTATTATTATTATTATTATTATTATTATTATTATTATTATTATTGGACACTTCCCAAAAGGCCACAGAGGTTCCAGGTAACAAAAATGGACTTTTATTAATAATAATAATAATAATCATATTATTATTATTATTATTATTATTATTATTATTATTATTATTATTATTATTATTATTATTATTATAGGCATCGACATTTAACTTTTACAAAAACGATACTTCCCAAAAGCCACAAAGGGTCCAAGTGATAAACATAGACTATTATTATTATTATTATTATTATTATTATTATTATTATTATTATTATTATTATTATTATTATTATTATTATTATTATTATTATTATTATCACAGGCACCGAAATTTAACCTTTAGGACAAATTGATTCCCCAAAAACCATAAGTGATATAATACCCTTACCAGCTCAATTTCTTCTGCATAGCAATTGACCAAAGACTCCATCCCCAACAAACCTTTTAAAAGACATTCAGCTAAATCCTAAATCCTACCAATCCTATCACTGGAAGAATCTCGTTCTCTAAATGGCGACCACAAACTTCAGCTGGAAGTGAATCCTAGCGAGAGAGAGAGAGAGAGAGAGAGAGAGAGAGAGAGAGAGAGAGAGAGAGAGAGAGAGAGAAAATCTTTTATTACTTCCTTTCAAATCTCATTCTGGGATCAGTTTGTGAAAATGGTTGGTTACCTTAGCAATTCTGATGGTCAGTTTGGGGAGTCATTCAAGATTCTTTAGACCTAGTTGGGTCATGTTTCTTTGGGGCGTGATTTCGTTATATAGAATACAG
Source organism: Macrobrachium rosenbergii (assembly GCA_039081455.1). NCBI lineage: Eukaryota > Metazoa > Arthropoda > Malacostraca > Decapoda > Palaemonidae > Macrobrachium > Macrobrachium rosenbergii. The sequence goes on from JANJGK010000017.1 coordinate 51,361,938, forward strand.
ACCATCTGCAGTGCATATACACAAACGCATGCATACACACACACACACAAACAGGTGCTAAATTTGTGCGAGAGACAGACTGGAGTCATTCATGATTCTTTAGACCTAAGTGGGCCATGTTTCTTTGGGTTGTGGTTTCGTTATGTAGAATACAGACCATTTGCTAAACACACTCACATACAAGCACACACAAACTGGTCCCTAAACCTCGACTTGTAAAAAGAGTAAAAGCACATTATTACTGCAACACACACACACATATAGGCCTACAAACGCATACACAAACTGGCAACAAACCTTGACTAGTAAAAAGAGTAAAATTACATTCTTGTTTACAACACACCAACACACAAACAAAACACACAAACTGGCACCAAACCTCGGCTATTAAAAAGAGTAAAACACAATCATTCCCTTTGATAAAGCTGTGGAAGCTTTACACCTAAGAAGCAAGATTAAGCAGGTTAATGCTTCTTTAGACCTATCTACTAGACATTGGTCCCTTCAGTTGTGTTTTCGTTACATAAAATACAGGCCATTAGCTAAACATACACATACACACACACCCTGTACACACAAAATGGCACTAAACCTCGGCAGTGTAAAGAATAAAACAGTTATTACCTCTGGTAAAGCTATGGACGCTTTTACCAAAGAACCGAGATTAAGCTGGCTAACAGTCGATCCCTGTTCTTTACAAATCTCTATTTTTTTTTTATTTGATATTTTATCTTTCACGTGTTAAAGGGAGCTTCCCTTGAATATGGGGCTTTTGACAGTTAAAAAATGTACCGTTCTCCTTGACATTTGCCAACCGTATCATTTGGAATAAAAGCAAAACCGTGTAAATTTAATGTTCAGCTTGAAAAATCATATTCCCCGCTGTGCTTTTATAAAGCGACGGAAAAATAGAACCATGACGTTGCAGCTTTAGGAAAAAATGTTTCAAATGTTACGAAATCATTTTGTAATCTGGTTCTGTTGCTCACTACATTACAGTGTTTACGATGTTATCTCACAAATCAGCCCTGGGTAAACTTTACAATTTAGGCGTAATGTTCCAGGGTTGCCTGCATTTCAATTTGCTGATTCATGGCTATTATGACTTTGCTGTTTTGGAATTCTCCTCCTGCTTTCGTTTTCCTGGGTTTTGTGATCTTTTAAGAGGTAGGCCTAGAGCTTATTGCTTGGTTAAATCGTCCAAATATAAGCTCTCATCTTTTATGAAGTAGGCCTACAACTTACTGCTTGGTTAAATCGTCCAAATATAAGCTCTCATCTTTTATGAAGTAGGCCTACAACTTACTGCTTGGTTAAATCGTCCAAATATAAGCTCTCATCTTTTATGAAGTAGGCCTACAACTTACTGCTTGGTTAAATCGTCCAAATATAAGCTCTCATCTTTTATGAAGTAGGCCTAGAGGTTACTTCCTTGGTTAAGTCGTTCTAAAGTCGTCCTAACTATTGCTACAGTTTCCCCATGTCGTCTTCGAATCTGGGCAGCTTTAGCTCACCTTATCGGCCATTGGACGAGCTTTCATTTATATAAAAAACGAGAGAAAAGGAGAGTTTATTCATAACCTTTTGTTTACAAATGAAAAACAGGCGTGCTTTCATTTCCGGTACACTCAGTTAAAATGTAGTTTACCACGAGAAGCAGCGAGAGAGAGAGAGAGAGAGAGAGAGAGAGAGAGAGAGAGAGAGAGAGAGAGAGAGTGCTCCCATTTGCTTTTGCAAGAATTAATTTCCAGAGTAAAATGTTGAAAGCCATAAGTAAGCGTAAAAGTGGTTGCAAGTAAAGCCAGACGCTTTTCGGGTCATGGGAATAAAGTTTGTTTTTTTTTTCTTTCCATGGTGTTGTTTTTATTTTTGTTTTACTGCTAGTTAATATTCGCTTACGGAAGAGAAAGAGCTCGCCTCGTTTCCAATACTCCAGTTTAAAACTGCGGTGGATTTTTAATCTCTCTCTCTCTCTCTCTCTCTCTCTCTCTCTCTCTCTCTCCTTTAACCCTATTCTGTCTGTCTGTCTGTCTGTCTCTCCCTCTCTCTATCTCTCATCTATTCCTAATCTCTCTCTCTCTCTCTCTCTCTCTCTCTCTCTCTCTCTCTCTCTCTCTCCCCTGTAAACCTATTCTGTCTGTCAGTCTGTCTGTCTCTCTCTCTCTCTCCTTCTCTCTCTCTCTCTCTCTCTCTCTCTCTCTCTCTCTCTCTTTCTTCTGTAACCCTGGTCTGTCTGTCTGTCTCTCTCTCTCTCTCTCTCTCTCTCTCTCTTCATCTATCCCTAATTCTCCCACCCTCTCTCTTTCTCTCTCTCTCTCTCTCTTTCTTCATCTTTACCTAATCTCCCACCTCACCCTCTCTCTCTCTCCCTCTCTCTCTCTCTCTCTCTCTCTCTCTCTCTCTCTCTCTCTCTCTGAGAGACCCCAATATTCATGTTTTATCGCTTCAATGCATTTTTATGGGGAGAAACAAACGGCCAAGTTCAAACATTTTTCAATGAACTGGAAAAACAGAAACACAATATATTTCCCCTTAAGAAATATATTCCACCGCGATACATCAAGATATCTTCAAGGGTTACTTCAGTAACAATATCTGGGCCTTCAAATTTGTATATCTCGCTTTTACTTTGATATATTTACAATGTATTTCCCCATAAGAAGTATATTCCATTATATCAAAATATCTTTAATTCAAGAGTTACTTCGGTAACAACATCTAGGCCTTCAAATTTGTATATCTCGTTTTTTAATATATTTATTCGATTTTTATAAAGAAGTAAATTCTTTTGTAATATATCATAATACTTTTAATTCAAGAGTTGCTTCTGTAACAACATCTCGGCCTTCAAATTTGTAAATCTCGCTTTTTTTATATATTTATTTGATTTTTTTATCAAATTCAGGTTGTCAAGCGAATAAATTGGGCGTTGGAATGGAGATGAAATACAAGAAAATAAAGGGGAAGTTGAGAGAAAACTCTCCGTTTGCACTAAAAAGTAATAGTTAGAGAGGTTGGACAGCAAGGTTGAAGGGAGGAAGCGGGAATGGAGGTCAAGTAAAAGGCTAAGAAATGGGTGCACCTAGAGGCCGAAGGGATGCTGCAAATACCCTTTATAACGCTTACAGTGCACCGTGTGAAATGCATTGACGGCACTACACTCCTACAGTGTCCTGAGATTATTATTATTATTATTATTATTATTATTATTATTATTATTATTATTATTATTATTATTAGCGTCATAAAGAACAAAACACTCCGGCAACTCTTAGATTCAATTAATTTTTGTCTCTGTTTTTATTGTTTTTATCGGACCTGGGCAAGAAAAGGGTATTAGATTACCTACCCCACCGGCCATTGTTCTTAGAAAAACATCGTTACTAATTTCAAGTTACTTATGTTTCTTATAAATTATATTTTCTTAACCTGACGTCAAATATCCACACGCGACACCATCGACGCTACTCGTGATTGGCGAAGCTCACGCTGGTCACCGCCCACTACAAGTATGTCGACCAATGAGAAGTAAGATAGGAATTTCACTGGTATCGGATGCGGAAATTTAACATTAAAATCAGAAATGAAAATAGATTATGAGATGATTGCCCACGATTATCGAAAATATAATTAGTTAGTCATTGGCATATCTTGCTAATATCACAGGGATATATATCTATATATATATATATATATATATATATATATATATATATATATATATATATATATATATATATATATATATATATATATAATCATGAAATGTATAGAATTTTCCTTTTTCTGAATGCGTGTGTGTGTGGGGGCGGGGGGCGGGTATTCTATGCACACACATAATGCAATAACTAACCTTCCCACGCAAATAATTTCAGACGTAAATACCAATTTACATACTCGCCTTCTACCCACACAACTATCAGAACCAGACGGATTGTCAGAACGGTCTATCTTTTTCCCCTTCATAAAAACAGGCAAAATCCCCCTCTGGATTTCATGCAATGTTTTCGATAACTTGTAATCTTTTTAAGCACTTCGAAATTACATTTCAGAGAATGTAATATTCCTAAACCGTTGTTTTGGGAGTGAAGTCAGGATTAGGCTAGAATGCTAATCCTTTTGTGTATGGAACCCGATTCACTCAGGGCGTGTCAACGCGACCGTCAAACTTGTTGTATACACGTCACAGACAGGCATAATACAAGTTAACAACCGGCTTTTCAGTGGTGGTCCTAAACAGTGATTAATGAGGTCATGCTGTTGACTTGTTTTCAACATGTTAACAATATGTATACAACAAGTTACCGACAAGGGTCTCTGACATATATCATTGTAGTGTAGAGGTATCCTTAGGGTGCATCCACAAAGCATCAGGCATGTTACAAACACATGTCGGTAATTTGTTGTATACACATCACAAACAGGCAAAATACAAGTTAACAACTGACTTGTTTGTGATATGTATGCGATAAGTTTCTGACATGAGTTTCTGACATTCGTTACTGTAGTGTAGATATATCTTTAGGGTATGTCCACAATACAGTAAAACATGTTGCAAACATGTTTGTAACTTGTTGCACAAACTTCACAAACAGGCAGAATACAAGTTAACAACTGACTTATTACTGGTAGTCCTAAACAGTGATCAATAAAATAATGCATCCTTTTTCAAGGATTCGTTCTTCAGCCACGGTTGCCAACTTGTTTTCAACTTGTTTGTGATATGTGCGCAACAAATTGCCAACATGTTTTACTGTAGCATTGACACATCCCTTAGGAACGTCCATACTGCAGTAAAATATGTCATGAACATGTCACCAACTAGTCATATACACATCACAAACTGGCTGAATACAAGTCAATCTTGTTGTCAACTTATTCTCAATATGTTTGTGATATATATTCAATAAGCTACCGATTGATTATGGAGTCCAAACTTTTACAAGGCGTTTACGAATCAGAACAAGTAAAAAATGCGCCGAAGTTTCTTCGGCTCAATCGAGTTTTCTGTACAGCCGAAAATAGACCTATCTTCCGGTGGTCTCGGTATACTGCTGTATGAGCTGCGGCCCATGGAACTTTAACCACGGCTCGGTGGTGGCCTATCCTATATCGTTGCCAGAAGCACGATAACGGTTAACTTTAACCTTGAATAAAATAAAACCTACTGAAGCTAGAGGGCTGCAATTTGGTATGTTTGAAGACTGGAATGTGGATTATCAACATGCCAATTTGCAGCCCTCTAGCCTCAGTAGTTTTTAAGATCTGAGGACGGACAGGAAAAGTGCAGACGGACAGACCAAGCCGGCACAATAGTGTAGGTACAAGGAACACATCACATTGCTGGAAATTCAATCACAATTCTTAGCAAGCTTTCTGGGATGAGACGGGGTGCTACCAACGTTAGTTGACTAACTACTCCATATGAAATTCACTACTTAGGTAGACATGAGTATACGTGTGAATGCATGCTGTATACATGGCTCGTATACTTCAATACATAGCATACTCCAGAATGATTTTGCAATATGACATGAACTTAACAGGGCCTGAAAATATTGTTTTAATGAAGCATTGCATTCATAGCTGAAAGGAAAAAAGGAATTTTTCAAATATATTTTTCGTTAATTAACCCGTCTTCATTTCTGCTTCAAACGGGGATGATGAAATGTTTTGGAAGATGAAAATGCAAAGAGGAACAAATAAAAGAAGTAAAAAATGCGCCGAAGTTTCTTCGGCACGATCGAGTTTTCTGTACAGCGTACAATCAAGGCCACCGAAAATAGATGCTATCTTTCGGTGGTCTCTGTAACGCCGTATGAGCCACGGCCCGGTGGTGGCCTTTCCTATATCGTTGCCAGAAGCACGATTATGGCTAACTTTACCCTTAAATAAATAAAAATTACTAAGGTTAGAGGGCTGCAATTTGGTGTGTTTGATGATTGAAGGGTGGATGATCAACAGACCAAATTGCAGCCCTCTAGCCTCAGTAGTTTTTAAGATCTGAGGGCGGACAGAAAAAGTGCTGACAGAGAAAAGTGCGGACAGAATAAAGTGCGGACGGACAGACAAAGCCGGCGCAATAGTTTTCTTTTACAGAAAATTAAAAATGGGGGTTTTTTTTAGATAAAAGATAAAAATTTATTCCGTATAAGATAAAAAGCAAAAGAAAAATAGATGCAACAAACAAAAGAAAAATAAAATAAATTAAACCATTGGAGTCAGAGGAACACAAACAGGAAAAAAAATAGCCTGACATTATTGTCGAAAAAAAAGATGAAAATTTATTCCTTATAAAACAAAAAACAAGGAAAAAACAGATGCAATAAACAAGGGAAAAATCAAATAACTCATTGCATTGTTAAAAACAATAACTTTCAAGTTTAAATCAAGCCAAAAGTATAATAAAGCTCACCGACATTTTATTTTTAGAACCTGAAATCCACGTTCCTCCTCCATGCTGTCTCGCTAGTGTCAAACGATTTATTCACGACCTGGTACTTGTCCAGAACGGGAACAGTACAAGGCTATTTATGGCAGCATTATTTCCTGTCAGGATCTCTGCTCGTTGAAGATGACAGCAACAGACTCCGTGGATCTGTGTTTGTGTGTGTGTGTGTGTGTGTATATATATATATATATATATATATATATATATATATATATATATATATATATATATACATATATATATATATACATATATATATTATATACATATATACGTATATATATATATATATATATATATATATATATATATATATTATATATATATATATATATATATATATATATATATTATATACATACATATATATACATATATTAATCTCATATAAACAGGGTGTCAAACGGAGATTTTATTCACAAAAGTCACAAGTTTTCAAGGACAAACTGTCCCCATCATTTGGTTGACATAAATTAGGTCCAGTTGTTCTCTACATGAATGCAAACCACATTTGTGCAAGTGGTCATGCTCAATATATATATATATATATATATATATATATATATATATATATATATATATATATATATATATATATATATATATATATATATATATAAATATATATATATATATATATATATATATATATATATATATATATATATATATATATATAAATATGTGTGTGTGTATGTATATAAATCAAATGGCAAAGCTGAGTAAAGATGGGGTCTAGTCAATGCCTGGATTGGTGACCAATAACGAAGACTGGCTTGAGCACTTGATCATCTTAAACTACTATGGAGCAGGGCGTGGGGCTAGCAACCTCACCCCAACAATAACTACTGACAACTAGAAGGGTATCATCTTCTAGAGTTACCCATTCATAATGGAAAACAGGGTAATGCAGCCTAATTTGAAAAATAAAATAATAACTTTTATTTATTTATTTATCTATTTATCTAATTACTTATTTATTTCCTTATCTGTTTATTTAATCACTTATTGATTTATCTTAATTACGGAACTACGACAATTCACGGAACTACGACAATTCCCAAACAGGAGCTAAATACGAAGTCCTCCGTCATATTGTTCTGTTGTCATGAGGTGCAAACGCTCAGTTCAGAGGTCTCTTCATATGGAAATATTCCCTCTCCTCTGTTTGGTCTGACGCATATGTTAATACGTGCCTACATATGTTGATGAGGCTCAGTCAAAACATCAACATGTGAGGTTCAGTCAGACCATGCAATGAGTAAGTGGACAGGAAAGTAAATAAACATTGAGTGTAGGCCGTTGTAGTTTTAGTTTTCTGTAAAAGAAAACTATTGTGACGGCTTTGCCTGTCCGTCCGTACTTTTTCTGTCCGCCTTCAGATCTTAAAAACCACTGAGGCCAGAGGGCTGCAAATTGGTAGGTTGATCATCCACCCTCCAATCGTCAAACATGCCAAATTGCAGCCTTATAGCCTTCATAGTTTTTATTTTATTCAAGGTTCAACTTAGCCATAATCGTGCGTCTGGCAACGATATAAGCCAGGTCACCACCGGGCCATCGTTAAGGTTTCATGGGTCGCGGCTCATACAGCATTATACCGAGACCACCGAAAGATAGAGCTATTTTCGGTGGCCTTGATTGTACGTTGTAGCGGCTGTACAGAAAGCTCGATTGCGCCGGAGAAACTTCGGCGCATATTTTACTAGTTTGCGGTAGATACCACACGGAAGAAACAGCGGTATTCTAAATGATCCTCATTTCAGAGTAACGAGAGGTTTTGTACACCAGTAATTTGAAAGTGACGATACACAGTGCCTCTAAAACTGTCAAACTCCTGTCTCCTCCTCCTCCCCCTCCTCCCCCTTCGTCGTCTAGTGCCGTGGCGTCGGGAGCTCATGTAGTGATTCTTGATTGCACTGCTCTGTAAAGGACAGGTGACATTGCACCTGAGTTTGATCTGAGCCCATTTCAGGTGTGAGAGCTAATTCTGTTGTTCCCAGGGCGGCTGGTGGTGAACTGAGATTTGAATTTGCCTCTTTTGCAAAGGCGCCAGCATCCTGACGATGCTATATGCTTCTGGGAAGATACTGGGATATCTATTTTGGTTTTCTGTGCTAGAAAACTATTGTGACGGCTTTGTCTGTCCGTCCGCACTTTTTCTGTCCGCACTTTTCCTGTCCGCCCTCAGATCTTAAAAACTATTGAGGCTAGAGGGCTGCAAGTTGGTATGTTGATCATCCACCCTCCAGTCATCGAACATACCAAATTGCAGCCCTCTAGCCTCAGTAGTTTTTTTAATTTAAGGTTAAAGTTAGCCATAGGTACCAACAACACAGGCCACCACCGGACCGTAGCTGATTTTCATGGGGCACGGCTAAGAATTTCATGGGCCGTGGCTGAGGCCACCACCGGACTGTAGCTAAGAGTTTCATGGGCAGCGGCTGTACAGAAAACTCGACTGCGCTGAAGAAACTTAGGCGCATTTTTTACTTGCTTTTTTTATAATGTAGAATTATATAATAATTCAGGTAACGATTGGGGTACTGGGTACTTTTTAAGGTACTATTTATTCTTAGACAGATGGTAGAAGTTATTGAGGAGGCTGTAACCTTTTAACATGGCATCTAAGAATGGATGTTGTTTTGGTGAATTCCCCTGTAGGATCGATTCCCTTAGTCGCTGGCATATACCTTCTTTTGGTAAAGTAACATCATGAACTTGATCGTATCAGTTAGCAAACTGGAAAGAAGATACCAAATGACCTACAATGCTTTTAGAAATAAGAAATAGATAATTCTGAAATTACCTGTGACTGTAATCCAGTCTGAATCCAAGATTATTTTCTTGGGTACCCAGGGTTGAAGGTTGATCTTCACACACACACACACACACACACACACACACACACACACATATATATATATATATATATATATATATATATATATATATATATATATATATATATATATATATATACAGTATTATATATATATATATATATATATATATATATTATATATACACATATATATATATATATATATATATATATATTTATATATATAATATATATATACATAATATATGAAAAACAACAAAACTCAGCTATATGCGTCCTGAAAATATTATTCAACATCTGTTTTGGGGGCGAGAAAAAGCAACATACCTAGCGGGGAGAAAATAATAAAAAAAAACAACTCCACTTCCCTTAAAAGCCCTATGGCAGACTTTTAGCATTTTTTTTTTTTTACAGTTTTTTCTTTATTTTTCTTTCAGTGTTTTATGTCAGGAATATACAGCAGTTCTTAAAAGATAAACGTAAATAGTTCACTCCGCGGAGAATTATGATACGACTCTCTCTCTCTCTCTTGTCTTGGGGAAAAGTTATACAACGTTTTGAAATTCTGCTGGTTTCTGGAATTGAGAGAGAGAGAGAGAGAGAGAGAGAGAGAGAGAGAGAGAGAGACCGACGGACAGACAGACAGACAGAAAGGAAGAGAGAGAGAGAGAGAGAGAGAGAGAGAGAGAGAGAGAGAGAGAGAACTGAAGCTGTTTTCAGGGCCTAGACGGAATATTGATGAGCCTTCTTTGTAGACATATGTAGCTGTCGACGATGTGGGAATTCTCTACAAGCATAAACAAAACAAAACAACAATATAAATAAATATTTTGGGTTACGATCCAAGCTCGCCTCAAACCTGTGATTCCTTATAAGCGTAATATAAAACACAATGAAACTCTGAATACTTGTAATACAAGCGGCATACGATTACAGTACCCGAAATTCGTTGATTTTCTTCGTCGTAAAATAAAAACCAATATCTCTCTCTCTCTTCTAATTACGTTCCTGCCATCGTTATCTGCTTCGTAATTAGCGTTATCATCTTTATTAGTATCACCAACAACATAACCATTACAGTTATCTGTTAAAAAATTGCCAAGAATCTTTATTCTTTCCTCTACCCTCGTTGTTAAGTTTCCTGTTAGATAATCGTAATTTTAAGCAAGAGAATTCAGCGCCAGAATGCACGATAACGCAAGCAATATTTAAGACGGGGGGAAAACGCCGAGACTCATCACAGTTTTTCAAGCGAGGCGCCATGATCCTGGAAGGTGGAAATGATAATATAGTCATGTTAGCGAGTTGAATGGAAGGGAGGGTTGATTCCACTACATAGGTTAAGATTATTCGTTGTTTTTATAAGGGATCTTCCGAGCTAATTCTGTCATTGTTGATATACATGTTTAACTGAGTATATCTTCAATACACTCAAACAGTTTTAGCTTAGGTTTCAGGGCGTCCACGTACACAGATACACAGGTATGTGAACGCATATATAAACAAACACTGACCCATACACACATACACATACACACATACACCGATATACAAGACAGCGGAGGCTGACACAATCTGATTGCTTAGTCAAAGATGAATTCCTCTGGAGAAATCTTATACACTAATAGCCACTTAACGCACAAAATCCTCATTAACCGTTATAGACAACTCCCAAACACACTGCGCCACTCACGTCAGTCTTTCCAAAGCACTCTAGCCCTATGTATCACAAAACTATGTTTGTCGTTGCATTGAGATTGTATGTGCATGATATATCAACTTATTTATAACCCGGTGAAAGGTTCGGTTGGTTAGGACAGACCAAACTGGTCTTATGCCAGCCCGGGCTCTTGCTTAAAGGGCGCCCGTAAGTGCGGTAAGGTATGAAAGGGAGTAATAAGCCTGTTGTAGACCTCTGGACTCTCCAAGCCACGAGGCCAAGCGCTGGGACCTATGAGGTCATTCAGCATTGAAAGAGAAACTGAGATTTGAGAAAACCAGGCTGGAAGAAAGGGAATGTAAACGGAGCTACAGTAAAAGGAATAAAAGGTGTTGCAGCAACGGACATCAGGAAGGGACGCCGCAACGAAACTCATCATTAAGTAACGCCGACAGTGCACCGCATGAGGCGCACTGACGGCAAAACCAACCGCCTACGGAGTTAGACTCATTCATGGAATCCAAAATATCTAAAAAGAAAACATCTTATGACGAGAAACACTTTCCAGCCTCTCCGGTCGCTCCAGGAAATAATACGCTGGAAATCTCTCGACGGAGGAAATTAATAACGAGAGAAATGATGGCTGAGATGTATATAATGAAGTCTCGTGGTCTCAAGGGGGCGGGGGGAGGGGGAAGGGGGGGGGAATATTGAAATACAGACATGTCGGATTTAATCTCACAGTATTGTAAGTGTTGTGGAAATGCATTGTTAGATTAATCTTATCTTTGATATGTAACACTCTGGCTTGGGGAGGGTGTTTCGTCATATGTTGGAAAGCTTTCTTTGTCTTTTGTGGGACAGTGAATAACTAATTTCCTTTGATAAAGGTCTGTTGGTATATGTGTGTGTGTGTGTGAGTATATATATATATATATATATATATATATATATATATATATATATATATATATATATAATGTTAACTTTATCACGTACACAATTGGTCTGTGCATTAGTAGAATCACTAAAAGGACCTCATTCAAACTGGATGGTATCCAATGGAGTTTTTATTAAAAAAGTTACAAGCTTTCTTGGCCAGACAGTCCACATTATCATTGATAATGTGGACTGTTTATCCAAGAAAGCTTGTAACTTTTTGAATAAAAACTCCATTAGATACCATCCAGTTTGAATGAGGTCCTTTTAGTAATATATATTATGTATGTATATATATATATATATATATATATATATATATATATATATATATATATATATATATATATATATATATATATATATATATACTGCAAATATACAATATACATTCAAACATACAAATCAACAGCACTATTAGCACCGACTATGTATCTCACGCTAAAATTCATTGTTAAAAGCTAAAATCTTTCAAAAGTAACCCAGTAAAATACCATCGTCTATATCTAATGTAATTCTGTACTTTTCCCCTATTGACAATCATGCGGTTTTTATCTGTTATCACTTTTCATCCTGCGAAATAGGATTCCATTTTTCGGGGTGGATTTATAATTTGCATAATTATAACGACTCTTTTTGTCTAAGAGGATTTGGTATTATGTCGGTGCAACAGTATAAAAAGGATGATGGGAGTATATATACAGAATATTTTGTGTTATTATTCATAGGAATATTTTGCTTTCATGTCACAGAAAATATTTAACCACCGTAAAGGATAATTTTTTATTGATGGCTGGACCTGTTTCATTCAAACTTTATTTCACTTCTGTATTCAACGGCATTTGTCGTTTTGACTGATAATGATATGTAAGCATTAGAACATTGAAAATGATAAAATTAGGCAAATAAGGTCCCACAGAGACAAAGGTGCCAAGCTCGTATATTTTGACAAAATTTATTTTCTAAGGACAGTTGAATTCAAAAGCTAAAATATTAATTCATAACAAAACTTGAACAAAGATATAAAATATTATAAATCAATCATTTCTCTTTTCCATGTCCACACAAATAACTAAATTAGAAAACAATTATGAAAAACATGCCTAAACACCTGTCGACAGGTGATCAACAAAATGAGGCACGCAGATGTTTCCGGGGCAGTGACAATTACATTTCGAACATATGTCCAACATTTTAATATATTTCCTCATTTTTTTTCCTGGCTCCGTCTCATTAATATATCTTTATTTGCTTTCATGTGACTCGTTAGGCAGGAGGTGAAATAAATGTATCTAGAATTCATATATACGAATCTGGGTATGTATACGTGTGTTCGAATTTCCAAATTGAAACTGATTTTATATATAAAATTGTTTGTATTTTATTGAAATATTTTTTATCATACTTTCATAATGATGCATAATGATGCTGTATATTCTGTAGACGAATGAAATATATAATGAAGTATCTTTGCTAAGAGGAAAATAATTGATTTTTAACTGAAGAATTCCTCAGAATCTGTTAAAAGAATACAAACGTAAATTTTCGATAGTAGTACTAGTAGTAGTGAAGAATGAAGCAAGAAACTTCAACCCCTATAACGGCTCCTCCACAATCTACCATTTTATTTCAAAACACGTAACAAAGAATACGAAGTTTTTCCTCTTTGCTTACCATCAAATACGTTCCATATTCATCTCTTGTTTCAGAGACCCCAGTTGGTGTCTAAATTAATTATTTCTCCTGTGAGCTAATTCAGGTTCCATGCCCTGTGGAGGAAGGAAAAATGTAGCGAGCGAACGAAAAATTGAAAATTCTTCGCTACTTTGCATTCCTAAACTTCCTTTCACCTTTAACAGAAATCCATGACAGTCCTAAGCCCTTCCCCACCCCCTTTCTAACCGCCCCTCCCCCATTCCTCCTAACCGCCCCCCCCCAAACCCTGCTTCTAAGTATTATTGAATGGAACTGAAAGGCTGTGAATTCTCGACCCAAAAAGTCTGTTTTTTTTTTCTGATTTTTTTTTTTGTGTATTGGGGATTCAGGTGCGATGTCTTCCTTCTCTCTCTCTCTCTCTCTCTCTCTCTCTCTCTCTCTCTCTCTCTCTCTCTCTCTGACACACGCAAATGCATCTCTCTCTTGAACTCGAGCAAACATTGAATAAGCAAAATGAGATTTCACTGCGTAATTCTTATCACGCAGCTGTGAATTAGATCAAAATACTTCATCCTTTTGTGATAATCGTGTTTTTATTGCGGTGCGTCCACACTCCAGTGAAACATGTCTTAAACATGTCGGAAACTTATGGCATACATATCACAAACAAGTTGACAACAGGTGAACAACCGTAAGCGAAGAACTAATCTTTGGCCAATGCTGGGTAATCGTACAAAGCGCTTGTTGGGACTATTAATGAGTCGCTGACTTGTATCTAACTGGTTGCTGACATGTATCTTGTATTTAACTGGTTAGTGACATGTATCTTGTATCTAACTGGTTGGTGACATGTATCTTGTATTTAACTGGTTGGTGACATGTATCTTGTATCTAACTGGTTGCTTACATGTATCTTGTATCTATTAGTGACATGTATCTAACTGGTTGGTGACATGTATCTTGTATCTAACTGGTTGGTGACATTTATCTTATATCTAACTGGTTGGTGACATATATCTCGTATCTAACTGGTTGGTGACATATATCTCGTATCTAACTGGTTGGTGACATATATCTCGTATCTAACTGGTTGGTGACATGTATCTTGTATCCAACTGGTTGGTGACATGTATCTTGTCTCTAACTGGTTGGCGACAAGTATGCGACAAGTTGCCGACATGTTTTTAAGACAAGTTTCACCTGCCTCCATCTCTTCGATTTTGAGATTCGACCTGTTGTCATTAAACCACCGTCACGCCTCGGAATATCATGAATAATTTCACTTCTTCTTCTTCTTCTTCTTCTTCTCTCTCCTTTCTCCGTAGCTCCAAGATTCCTCGCGTTTCCTTTTTCGTACATTTCTAAGCCCCGAATAATGAATTTCTTCTCCACCTTTGATCTACGGGAAAAAAGGACTTTGTCGCCGAATTTTAATCTGTCCTCTTTTTGGGTCCCGCTGCATAACAAGTAACTTTTTGGGGAAAATAAAAAAAGGAAAGGTTTTTTCGGGAATTTTTTCTTGAATTGGTCGTTTTGGAAAAATTTTTTTTCCCCTCAGGCTGTGTTCCCTGAATAGATTCTTTCACATCTTACTCATATTTCCAAGAATGTAACTCACACTGAAGTGTTTACATTTAAGAAAAGCAATTAAGGATATATTTCTTAACTCATCGGAGCCCAAGTCTACGAATTCGCTCATGATTTCAGAATTAACAGATAAATTCAGTTCTGTTTCTCAATTATAAGTTGTGTAAAATAAGCAGACACACACACACATACACACACACACACACACATTGCGACAAAGTGAAAGCCATATTTGCTCTATCGTTCAAGAATAAACCCTCTAGTTAGTCCGCTGGTATGTTCGCTAGTGCCGTGACATGCCCCACGGCGATGAAAAAAATCGCTGGTTCTGTATCATGATCAGTTACTGCCGCAGTGTGGGGTCTGCGGTGGAAGGCTGAAACCAACGTTCTTCGAAGCCTGCGAGTCAGTGGCCCCTGTGGTGTGCTTGTTCCGTGTGAATAGGTTCCATCTACCGAAATAATCAATAATAAATAATATGGCGGAAAGAGGGAATCATTGAACGGTTATTATTGAATATTTTTTCATGAATACTACAAAGATGTTGTTGAATATCAATAAAGGGAAGTTTAGTAAAGTTACTGAATAAAAACCAAGAAATCTTACATTCTAAGAGGTTAAATCTCTCAACCATTCAAATCAATTTAACAGAACAAGTTACGGAGACATTATACCCCGAGATAAATGAACTTAGGTCTAATGTAAAACATTACATATAACGCAAAAATTCGTAGTAACCGACAGACATCTTATCCTATAAAAAAAATAAAATAATCTTTACACAACATGTTACGGAATCATTGTACCATGAAATAAACGAACTTAGATATAATGCAAAACATTACATATAACGTAAAGATTCGTAATAGCTGATTGACGTCTTATCCTATAACACAAAGATACAATTTACATTACCAAGCACATTCATGGCATATAAAGATTCGTAATAACTGATTGACGTCTTATGCTATAACACAAAAATACTATTTACACCATTACCAAGTCCACTTCAACAAGAATTAATCCTTCCTGACATCCAAAACAAAGACCCGATTCATTTCTAGACGGTTTAATCGTCGAAGACACGGAATCAATTTGCTGTGACGAAGCTGTGAAGAAGCTGCGGAGGTCAGCTTTAAAAGGGATAACTCATATACAAAAGGTCAAGTAATATCTTATGGGAAGATTCTGCAGCGTCCTTCTCTTAACGGTTTGTCAACTGGGCTGGGGATTTGCTGGGGATTAACCGTTGGGATTATCGTGAAAGGGATTTTTGATTTGCTATGTTGCAAATTTTTTTTCTTTTTTTTGCGGGTTTTGTAGTGCTGTCATATGAGCATATATATGTATGTATATATATATATATGTATATATATATATATATATATATATATATATATATATATATATATATATATATATATATATATATATGTGTGTGTGCG
Source organism: Macrobrachium rosenbergii (assembly GCA_039081455.1). Lineage (NCBI taxonomy): Eukaryota > Metazoa > Arthropoda > Malacostraca > Decapoda > Palaemonidae > Macrobrachium > Macrobrachium rosenbergii. Next base: position 51,378,521 of record JANJGK010000017.1, read on the forward strand.
TGTGTGTGTGTGTGTGAGTGTGTGATCATGGATAGAAATAATTCCTGAAGCCTCTCTCTCTCTCTCTTTCTCTCTCTCACACACACACACACACATACACACGTCTAAGTTCAGAAAACCTTACTTAGCTTCTTTTTCATTCAATTCAACTTTCTCTCTCTCTCTCTCTCTCTCTCTCTCTCTCTCTCTCTCTCTCTCTCTCTCTCTCTCTCTCTCTCTTGCATATTCGAGATGATAAAAAAATGGCAATTTTACAAACTTCCAACTTAAGTCTTCTGTTTACCAGACGGAGAAATATTTTGAATTTCCTTTTTATTTTTCTCCAAGACAGTTTTTAAAAGTTGCTGCTGGTAGATTTATGAGCCACATCCCACCCCCCCCCCACTCTCTCTCTCTCTCTCTCTCTCTCAACTCTGTCTGTGAGGTATTCTCATGAGGTATTCTCTCATCTCGTGGCTGAGAAATTCTCTCATCAGTGAGAGAAGGCGAGTTTTCGAGACTGTAATCACGAGGAACTTTTATTCAGTAAGTTGTTGGAAACTATAAGCATTAGGAAAATGGGATGCGTTTACCTCGCTTCCTTTCCTGCGCCCTCTCTCTCTCTCTCTCTCTCTCTCTCTCTCTCTCTCTCTCTCTCTCTCTCTCTTTATACATACACACACACGCACACACACACAAAAGCACGCACACAAGTCTACCTGCCTCCTAAACGTAATCAATGAATGACCAATCAAACTATTTCAAATTACTAATTAAAATCAAATATAATCATAAGCAAAAGGAAATTAGGATGTCGTTATTAGTCTACGCTGGCCTTATGGCAGCACGTGTCGCAGTTCCTTTGACCTACAAGTACGGGTTTTCACATTTAAAATGAATCAAGAATATCTTCCCAGGTGGAGACTAGTAGAACTAGGCTATTAATTTACCACCCTGCACCACGAAATACTGATTATAAAAACAAGTAAAAAATGCGCCGAAGTTTCTTCGGCGCAATCGAGTTTCCTGTACAGTGTATAATCGAGGATACCGGAAACAGATCTATCTTTCGGTGGTCTCGGTATAATGCTGTATGAGCCGCGGCCCGTGAAACTTTAACCACGGCCAGGTGGTGGCCTCTCCTATAGCAATGTCAGGGGCACCATTTATAGCTAACTTTAACCTTAAATAAAATAAAAACTACTGAGGCTAGAGGGCTGCAAATTCGTATTTTTGATAAGTGGAGGGTGGATGATCAATACATCAATTTGCATCCCTCTAGCCTCAGTAATTTTTAAGATCTGCGGGTGGACAGAAAAAGTGAGGACAGAAAAAAGTGCGGACGGACAGACAAAGCCTGCACAATAGTTTTCTTTTACAGAAAACTAAAAATAGTCATGATCATGATCTGAACAGAAAATATAAGCTTTCTCTCACCGGCAACTGATAGTTCTCCACATATTTACGAGTTCATGGCGCGCCCAGAAAACAAAAAGAAAAAACATAAGATTTCTTTCAGTAGTAACTGATTGTTCGCCACGCATTAAAAGTTCCTGTCTCACCAAAAAAAAAAAAAAACAAAGAGAAAAACCTAAGCTTTCTTTCAGTAGCAACTGAAAGCTCTCCACACATTAACCAGTTTCTGGCCCTCCCAGAAAACTAAGAAAAAAAAGTTCCCGGGCTAAATTGTGCTATTATCATGCAGATAGATCTTGCATATCTCTCCATCTGAACTGCAAAAAAATAGATGAACTATTATTATCGAACTCATATTGGCTGTTTAAGTTTCCAAATATATAAAAAAGAAGTAGAACAGCAGAAATTGCAAGGGGAGGGTGGAAGCGAAAAGGGAAGTGTGGAAATGGGAAAAAACACAGTAAAATATGGAAGGTAAATATAGGAAAAGAAACATTAGGAGAGATAATGAGATTAGGGAACTGGGCGGGCTATAAATCAGGGAAGATCCTAAAGAATGAAAAAAAGAAGAAATATTATGCAGAAGAAAGCAGAATTAGGGTGTAGGAAGATCTCGCGAAAATGAATAATGAATAAAGATTAAGATTTAGTGGAAACGTATCTTAAAAAATGCAAATTTCTTTAGGGAAATGAAGGAGCAAAGTGAGAGAGATGAGAAAAGATGATAATGGTATTAACATACGAAAGCTAATATGTACAGATATTAGGGGTATACATCATCTAATCAAGTTATGATGAATTTGAGAACGCAGAAGGTTGATGTTTTCTCAGATGATATGTCTTCAAGTTGATATAATATATACGGGTATATATATATATATATATATATATATATATATATATATATATATATATATATATATATATATATATGTATATATATACATATATATACGTATATATATATATATATATATATATATATATATATATAAATATATATATTTACATATATATGTATACATACACACATATATATGCATATATATATATATACACACACACACATAAGAATTAAAACCTGTCATGCTTTAATAATGACTATAATGACAATGGCGATGATTATGATGATGATAACAATGACGAGAATCCGACTCCAACTCATGTATGTCATTTAATATTGACTCTAGAATTTTACCTATTTGTTTCCGAGCGCCCTGGAGCGAGAAAAATTGAATGCCAATATTCACTTTTTCTTATTCCAATTCTATTTCACATGAATTTACACAGACCACTTTTAATTGAAATTCTGATATATATATATATTTCCGTCATAATTCGCTTCCCTCGTTATAGAACTCTACAGTTTTCATTTCCGTTGTTGTATGAATTTTTTAAACCTTTTGTCATTCTACTTTTAATATTTATTCTGGCGAGTCTTTTCATTTCCTGCCCGACGCCATCTGTTGGCGATTTGATCAAACAGCTTCTAGCTCGACCTACTAATGACAGTCTGGACTCTCCTGGCGGGCTTGTAAAGCCTTTGAGCACAGGCACTAAAAACAAGTAAAAAACGAGTTTTCTGTACATTGTATAATCAAGGCTGCCGAAAATAGATCTATCTTTCGGTGGTCTCGGTATAATGCTGTATGAGCCGCGACCCATGAAGCTTTAAGCACGGTCCGGTGGTGGCCTATATTATGCCGTTGCCAGACGCACGATTATGGCTAACTTTAACCTTTAAAAAAATAAAAACTACTTAGGCTAGAGGGCTGAAATTTGGTATGTTTGATGATTGGAGGGTGGATGATTGACATAGCAATTTGCAGCCCTCTAGCCTCAGTAGTTTTTAAGACCTGAAGGCGGAGAGAAAAAGTGCGGACGGGCAGACAAATAGTTTTGTTTTACAGTAAACTAAAAAAAGCCCGGGATCGATCTCAAAAAAGGGCAAAATGGTTTATAATTACACCCGTTCCCAAAATTCACTTGTCAAACTAGCTTGACCTTTCGAGGTTCCAGTCACACAACATCCTCAGGGAGACGGTTCCACAGTCCAGCAGTGTGAGAAAGGAATAAAAGACATCTGGAACTCTTATATAATTGTCCCAGTGAATTCATCTTATGTAATTGTTCCAATGAATTCATCTTATGTAATTGTCCCAGTGAATTCATCTTATATAACTCTTCCAGTGAATCCATCTTATACAATTGTTCCAGTGAATTCATCTTATAGAATTGTTCCAGTGAATTCATCTTATGTAATTGTTCCAGTGAATTCATCTTATGTAATTGTCCCAGTGAATTCATCTTATATAACTCTTCCAGTGAATCCATCTTATACAATTGTTCCAGTGAATTCATCTTATAGAATTGTTCCAGTGAATTCATCTTATATAACTCTTCTAGTGAATCCATCTTATACAATTGTTCCAGTGAATTCATCTTATATAACTCTTCTAGTGAATCCATCTTATACAATTGTTCCAGTGAATTCATCTTATAGAATTTTTCCAGTGATTCATCTTATGTAATTGTCCCAGTGAATTCATCTTATATAACTCTTCTAGTGAATCCATCTTATACAATTGTTCCAGTGAATTCATCTTATAGAATTGTTCCAGTGAATTCATCTTTTTTAACTACTCCAGAGAATCCATCATATAATTGTGCCGGTGAATTTATCTTATGTAATTGTTCCAGTGAACTTATGTAAATGTTCCAGTGAATCCATCTTATATAACTCTTCCAGTGAATCCATCTTATATAAATGTTCCAGTGAGCTCAAGGGCTGAGTCCCTTCTGCTCTGAGAGTACCTGACACCTGTTCTTACCGGCTCCAGTTCCAGAACATAATTTTTTCGGTGTCTTCTGGTAAACATTGCTCTTAATATTTACCCTAAGTTACCTTGACAGGCAGAAGTCAGGTTTATAAAGTATTGCCTCATCAATCATCCTCCAGTCTTGTAAAGAGAATAGAATATAGAACTTAGCCCAAAGGCCAAGCGCTGGGACCTACAAGGTCATTCAGCGCTGAAAGGGAAATTTACAGTAGAAAGGTGTAACAGGAGGAAATAAATCAATAATTAATAAACAGATAAAAGAAAATTTAAGAATGAAAATCAGGAAAAATATAAACTAAGAAGAATTGGAAAGCCAGCGCTAACCCCACGTGCTTATATTTTAATCCACCAAAATCCAGTTTGATCCAGTTATTTATTCCACACGAAATCTGACAAATCTCTTTGTCATACTTTGTCAAAGGAAGTTATGAGTAATTAGGGTTATTTTTTCTTGTTGTTTACCTGACCATGTGTTTATTTGTGTGTCAGTTCATTTCCGTTGTTATCCATTTTTTTAATTGATCTTTTTTTTTCTCTATTTTACATATTGCTATTTTAATCTGTTGCTACCACTTTTAATCATTCTACTACTACTACTTTTAATAATAATAATAATAATAATAATAATAATAATAATAATAATAATAATAATAATAATAATAATAATAATAATAATGCAGGAAGTTTGATTTTAGACTATAAGATCAAAGGAAATGACATTTCCAAATTATTATTATTATTATTATTATTATTATTATTATTATTATTATTATTATTATTATTATTATTATTATTATTATTATATCAATAAACTGTATTTTTTTGTAAAATTTAAAATGGATTTTTAATTTACAAAAATTTAATTACGACATTGTGACTGTCTTTATTATTATTATTATTATTATTATTATTATTATTATTATTATTATTATTATTATTATTATTATTATTATTATTATTATAAATGATAAAGACTGATAAGGTACTTCAACAAGAGAAACAAAATGGAAGAGAAACAACGAAACAAAGAAACAAAACAAAACAAAAACAAGAGAAAAACAACAAAGTATATCCCACCCCAGCCTATAAAGGGGACTCGTTCAAAAGACTGTCTTTCAGCGAACGTCCCAATACGTCCCAATTCGCTCATTAACCGAACTAATCCGTCGTCGGAACAACCTCATTTATCGCTGACGTAATTGACAGGTAATTAGAGGGGGGAAGAGGGGGGCTTAATCCCCTGTAGACCGGGTTAATAAGGATTAAAGATGATTGCGAAAAAAAAGAGGATCTATGAAAAGTTCGAAAGGAAAAAATCGGCCATTAGCGGGAAAGGTTGTTGAACGCAGCTCTCTCTCTCGCAAACACAGGGAGAGAATTATAACTTTTTTTGTTGTCATTTCTTCTCTGTCTTTGTCTGTTTTTGTCTGTCTTTTTGTGTTTGTGTATGTCTGTCTGTCTCTGTCTTGCCGTCTATTCCTCCTATATACCTATATATAGTCTGTCTTTCTACACCTATACACAATTATTCTTGAATATTCCTTCGTGTGATCAGTCATAATTGAATGTATATTTTATTTTGGTCGATGTACGAGTACCCTACAGCCTTCTCTCTCTCTCTCTCTCTCTCTCTCTCTCTCTCTCTCTCTCTCTCATTCTCTCTCTCTCTCTCTCTCTCTCTCTCTCTCTCTCTCTCTCTCTCCTACGAAGCATTTTTTCCCCCTCTTATCCAATTACTTTCTTCTCAGAAGGCGAGGTATCGGGAATCCAAATTGTTAAGGACACACGTCACCTTCCGCTAGGAAACGTCATATTCCAGTCCTTGAATTTCGCTAATGCCCTGGATTCTCTCTCTCTCTCTCTCTCTCTCTCTCTCTCTCTCTCTCTCTCTCTCTCTCTCCCCTCCTTTCTCTCTCTTTCTCCCCTCCACTTTCCTCTCTCTCTCTCTCTCTCTCTCTCTCTCTCTCTCTCTCTCTCTCTCTCTCTCCTCCTCCTCCTTTCTCTCTCTCTCTCTATCTCCCTCTCTCTCTCTCCTCCTTTCTCTTTCGCCTCTCCTTTCTCTCTCTCTCTCTCTCTCTCTCTCCTCCTCCTCCTTTCTCTCTCTCTCTCTCTCTCTCTCTCTCTCTCTATCTCCCTCTCTCTCTCTCCTCCTTTCTCTCTCGCCTCTCCTTTCTCTCTCTCTCTCTCCCTCGCTCTCTCTCTCTATCTCTCTCCCTCTTTCTCCCCTCCTCCTTTCTCTCTCTCTCTCTCAGATTCCTTCTCATCTCTCAGGTTTCTCGGGTTTATTAGTGTTGTAGGCAAGGCTGTCATAACCATTCACGTTTTATGACATCACACAGTTAAAATAATACTTTGTTTCTTTAATTTTTATGCATTCATCTTCATTACTGCAGTGGCCATTCAGAGGATTTCATATCCAGAGCTTAATTCTCAGGTTCAAGGATAGACCCGACACGATAAAAGCTTCTTGTCAAGCTACAATTCCATTGCAGTCTTCCGCAGTTATTGCGCTGATGAAAAACATTAATAGCCAACATGTAATGGAGGTATGAAGAACAATTTCTCTATCTCTGTCTCGGTCTTTTTCTCTCTCTCCACACACACACACACACACACACACACACACACACACACACACACACACACACACACACACACACACACACACACACATATATATATATATATATATATATATATATATATATATATATACATATATATATATATATATATATATATATATGTATATAATGTGTGTATATGTACTGTATATATTTGTATGTATATATATATATATATATATATATATATATATATATATATATATATATATATACACATATATATACATCTCCATTCTCCTCTATATTCCAGAGAATATTTTCCAATATGGAAATTATGATAATGACAAAAAACTATAATTAAAATCTTCAAGACTCTTTATTTACCAAGCAATACGATTACGTCAGGTAATTTTGCTTGAAAAATTTGCATATCAGAGCTCTGACTATTGATATAATTTGCATGGAAATTAAAAACACAAATTAATAACTACATCAAATGCGAGAACATCGCTGAAAGAAAACCTGGTTCGTTTGTTGCGTCAAATTGACGAATCGTAACATTTTACATATTCATGACGTATATATGTATATATATATATATATATATATATATATATATATATATATATATATATATATATATATATATATATATATATATATATATATATATATATATATATATATAAAGACGATCTTATAATTTCAAATAAAACAAAGACAACTACAACAAAATTTTACCACTGAGAAATGAAAACAAATTTTGAGTTCGTTATATAAGCTCGTAGGATTCAACGATATTTCAGGAATTTACTCTGAAAGCCTTCATACCAGCACGAAACGAAAAAAAAAAAACATAAACAAGGAACTAAAATTCCCGTAATTAATTTGGCCATCTGCATAACAGAGAGAGAGAGAGAGAGAGAGAGAGAGAGAGAGAGAGAGAGAGAGACTTGAAAGACCCGAAGGGAACTCCAGCGTTAAGAATGTTATTATTTCATGCAGAAAGACAAGAGTAATAACATGTAAAATTTAATTATTAATGGAACAGAAGAAACGGTCGACCGTCTCGTTAATTACTGGTGAAGAAGAAGAAGAAGAAGAAGAAGAAGAAGAAGAAGAAGAAGAAGAAGAAGAAGAAGAAGAAGAAGAACTTCCTACTGGGAGGGGCTGGGGAAAGGTGGGTGTTTGTGGAATGGTTTTGGGTGCTGGGTGGGGAGCAGGGCGTTAGATTCACAAACACATGTCGCCAACTTATCACATACAAATCACGAACATGTTGACAACAAGTCAGAGACCTTAAGCGGAGAACGAATTTCTGGCCAGCGCTTGATAATCGTATGACGAACTGGTTAGGACTGCCAATAAGTCGTCAACATGTATTTGACATGTTTGTGATGTGTTGCAATAGGTTGCCGACATGTCTTTACGACTTGTTTTGCTGTAGTGTTGAAAACAAATCAACGACCGTAAGTGGAGAACTAATCTTTGGCCAATGCTGGGTATAAGGACCTATTTAGGACGGCCAATAAGTCGTCAACATGTATTTGACTTGTTTTTGATGTGTTGCAATTAAGTTGCCAACATTTGTTTATGACTTGTTTTACTGTAGTGTTGAAAACAAATCAACGACAGTAAGTGAAGAACGAATCTTTGGCCAATGCTGGGTATAAGGACCTATTTAGGACGGCCAATAAGTCGTCAACATGTATGTATTCGACATGCTTGTGATGAGTTGCAGTAAGTTGCTGACATATGTTTACAACTTGTTTTACTGTAGTATTGAAAACAAATCAACGACCGTAAATGGGGAAAGAATCTTTGGTCAATGCTGGGTATAAGGACCTATTTAGGACGGCCAATAAGTCGTCAACATGTATTCGACATGTTTGTGATGTGTTGCAATAAGTTGCCAACATGTGTTTATGACTTGTTTTACTGTAGTGTTGAAAACAAATCAACGACCGTAAGTGGAGAACGAATCTTTGGCCAATGCTTGGGATGAGGGCCTTGTTGAGACTACCGATAAGTAGTCAAACTGTATTCGACATGTTTTTGATGTGTATGCGATAAGTTGCCCACATGTTTATGACTTCTTTATTGTTGTGTGGACGGAAAATCAATTCAGGAAATGTGACGCAATCCAACACAGCATCCGGAAATTATCAGCCCAGGAGCAAAAGATAAAAAAAAGTAATAAGAAGAATGAGTTATGGGAAAGAGAGAGAGAGAGAGAGAGATAGAGGCCTCTTTACGGGACGTCACGTCCCCCTAAAAAGGTCGGGTCATCTGTCTCGACCTGTCTTACATTACCGTCATTATTTTGACAGTCAGGAGCCTAAGAACTCTTGATATGTCTGAAGAGACTCAAAAATATATAATGTTCAATAAGCATGATACATTACTCGGATGGAAATTAACTAAATATAATATTACGAAGGCAAAATATGATATTGAAAAGACGCATGTTGGTGCGAAAAAATGCAGTTGAGCAGGAAACGAAATAATATGAAAATTAATTTGAAAATTGGCAAAAATGAGAGGCAAGTTGGAAGATAAGGAGAGAAGCAGAAAGTGCTTCATCCCAGCAATCACAGGATATGTGAGCCAATTAAATGAGAAAGTTCTAAATGATATAAAAGAGACTATTATAAAAAAAAATCAACTAAGAAAAAGAATCTATTTTGACAATATATTAAAGAAATAAAGGATATTCAATAATTTTGCAGGTTGAGGAAAATGGTTAATGACACTACATAAAAAAGCAATTAAAATAGATAATCTCTGTCTACAATGCATATGAACTAACCTAAACCTAAGCTGACCTATATCCAGGCTTTGATTTCAGCTGACGTATGCTCTTTCAATAACCGCAAATGAATCTCTTCAGCGCATGCGTCATGAACCTCGCAAAATACAGGAAGTTCATTGTATCTAGAAATCCCATTTTACATCAAATACAGAATTTGGAACAGAAGCTTGTTGAATTGAATTGAATACAGAATCTAAGACAAAGGCCAAGCACTGGGACCTATAAGGTCATTCAGCGCTGAAATGGGAACTGACAGTAAAAGGTTTGACAGGTGTAACAGGAGGAAAACCTCAAAGCAGTTGCACTACGAATCAATTGTTAGGAGAGGGTTCAGGAAAGTAAGGTGGAGGAAAGAGAATATGAAAGGAGGTACAATAAAAGGAACGAAAGGGGTTGCAGCTAGGGGCAGAAGCCAGGCTGCAAAAAACCTTAAGTAATGCCTACAGTGCACCGCATGAGCTGCACTGACGGCACTACCCCCTTACGGGGAGTTTGCGAAAGATTCACAAATCAATTGAATATCCCTAACGAGAAATATATATAAATAGATAAAGTCTGTTGTCTTCTGACGGTCAACGTTGTATTCAGAGGTTGTATTCTGAGGTTGCATTCAGAGGTTGTATTCAAAGGTTGTATTCAGAGGTCGTAAATCGAAACCTTTGAGAAAGGGTAATTGGACTCTCCAGCCTATTTCCATACATCCTGAATACGGAGCGAAACCGAGGTCTTCGGAAAAACGCGTTTATGATCAGTCGCGTCAACAGCCTTCAAAGTAATAACTAGACCTCAGCAGAAATGTATGCAGTTGTTATTCTGAAGAGGTCTTGCAAAATGACAAGCGATTTGCGCTGCAGATCTGTACAGAGAAAGTGGAGCGAAAGGTTTGTGTCAATGCTTGTGTTGATGTGGGCAGCAGTTTGTTTCTGCTAAGTTGCTTTGATCAATCCTCAAAACAGCGGTATTCAAATGCTACCAAAAGGGTGTTTATAAACGGTACAGTTCAGTGTCAGTTAGGAAACAGAATATTTATACGCTTGCATATACATACATGCTTGAAATCACCAGGATACATGATGTATATTTGCAGATGTACCCCAAGGGTAAGGTGAAACTTTGTGTATGGATCTGGACTGATATTTTCTTTAGGATTTCCAATGTATCTTCCAATATATGGTGGCAGACTTTACAGTGTATGACAGAATGACAGCACAAATGAACATACATTCGGTTGGAATCAGTAAGAATTTATATCCTGTATTTCATATATGTATGTATGTGTGTATATGCATATATATACAGTTATATATACGCTCGTAAAGAATATTTTCATCAAAGACCAAAGGTGTTTGTGTTACCCGTAACAAAAAAATATAGAAAGGTAATATTTAAGCATACACAAAAAAACCTACTTCCCCAGAGACATGAGCCTGTTCATATACTTAACATTAAGAAAAACATTAACAGGTATTATGCAACCCTCTGTCATAATTAGTCACCTCCTTTCTGAATAAAACTAAATAACTAATTTTCCTGAATTCAGTAAAGAAATGAGACTGTCCTTTCCAGGAAAATAAGAAATAATTTTCCTTCTCTACAGGAAGATCAGGACTAATTTTTCTTCTCTACAGGAAAGTAAGGATAAATTTTTTTTCTTCACAGGAAAATGGAAGCATTTTTTCTTCTCCACAAGAAAATAAGGACTAATTTTTCTTCTTTACATAAAAATAAGGTCTAATTTTTTCCTCACAGGAAAATACTGAACAATTTTTCTTCCTGCAGGAAAGGAAATAATTTTCTTCTCTTAAAACCAAACCGAAATGACTGATTGGTAAGCGAAATTATTCATCGTGACAGGAATTAAAACCAGGAAATGAGTTTTTCGAAAAGGAAGGAAAAAATCATTTTTTTTTCTTAGGATCAAAAGACTTAATGGATTACAGGAAAAAGAATTGACGTGTCAGAAATTGGCAGATTTCACCTGCCTTAATTAACGTTTTGATTAGAATGAACATTATTTGACTTGTCCTAGATCGAGAGATTGATTACATTCTTATTTCCAAATGCACACGCACACATACACACACACACACACACACACACACACACACACACACATATATATATATATATATATATATATATATATATATATATATATATATATATATATATATATATATATATATAGATAGATAGATATATATATGTATATATATATATGGCATTAAATACTCGATAACAGGTTTGAGATGAATTTCAAATAAGCTGTGAATTTCCTTTTCTAATTTCAATGTCTCGTTTAACAACTAAATATTACAAACATCTAACTCTGAGAAACCATACCTTTCAAAATTCCAGAAACGAACATCAGCTAAAAAAAAAAAAAATAATAAAACATTTCAACCCAAATCTCCTCATTTCCACGTTCCTTTTATTTCAGAACAGAAACGAATCGTTCCCTGACATATGAAACAGCTGTTTTTGACAGTGGGTGTCATCTGTCACCTGCTTTCCGGACGCTGAAATTCTCCTCTTCATCTGCGATTAATCTTTTGTAAATCACGCTAATTTCCGGTTGTCTTCACTGCTTACTGTTGACAAGAGCGAGGACGCGGATTGCAAGGTTATTATTATTATTATTATTATTATTATTATTATTATTATTATTATTATTGACTGACTCTGCAAAAGTTTCCTGTGGATTTTGATGGAAATTATTTAGGAAAAGGTATCTGAGCATCTACGTAAACAGAAATGTACATACATACATACATGCATACATACATACATACATACATACATACATACATACATACATACATGCATGCATATATACATACACACGCATATACATATACAAGTGTATGTTTGTGTGTGTACTGGTGTGTGGTTATATGCATGTATTTGTGTGTACGTGTGTAGAGTGAATACACACTCCATTTCCTACTTCCTTGTAGCGCCATTCCATAATCCATCGCGAGCTCTCTCTCTCTCTCTCTCTCTCTCTCTCTCTCTCTCTCTCTCTCTCTCTCTCTCTCTCTCTTCTCACACACACACACATAACACATAGACACATCCCGGACAACCAACACTCCCTTTTAATCCGCAGAAAGCTTCTACAGGGACCTTGCAAGGTTTTTTTTTTTATTTTAGGGGATAACAGAATGGTCTTTCTGGATATGGAAGATGGAGGTACAAAGAAATAAAGATAAAAAAATAACTGTGACCGGAAGGAGTGGACTGGGGAGGGAAAAGAAAGATAGGAGTTTTAACGTAAGGGAAGGAATAGTTTTTCTTATCGTATCTGAGTTTTTTTCTTTATGTTGGTATAAAGATTATCAGGTACTATTTTTCACAGAGAAAATCTTATGAAATGTAAAGTATTTCGATTTTTTAGTTTTCTGTAACAAAACTATTTTCTGTCCACCCTCAGATCTTAAAAACTGCTGAGGCTAGAGGGCTGCAAATTGGTATGTTGATCATCTACCCTCCAATCATCAAACATACCAAATTGCAGTTCTCTAGCCTCAGTAGTTTTTTATTTTATTTAAGGTTAAAGTTAGCCATGATCGTGCGTCTGGCAACGCTATAGGCAGGCCACCACCGGGCCGTGGGTAAAAGTCTAATGGGCCGCGGCTCATACACCATTATATGCTGTACAGAAAACTTTATTAGTTCGAAGAGACTTCGGCTCATTTTTTACTTTTTTTTTTGTATTGATAAGGAAATAATTATTAAGCATATGTTAAATTTCTTCGTGTGCTTTTTTTTTTGGCACTGAAAAACTGCTGACCAATTTGAAAAACTTACAAATATGATTCATAATATTACTTCACTTCACTCTTGCCTTATCTGAAAAACAAGACGTTTGCTTTCGGCTGAGAAAAAAAAAACACACAAAAAACATGCAACACATTGGCTTTTTCCTTTCATAGAAAATCCATATAGAAGTGTTTAAAGCGTTTTGATTACCTGTTAAAACTAAATCAAACTGTTGTTAGTAATAATAGTTTATAGACGATAAATAGATGAAAGTTAGATCTATGATGGTCACCTATAAACAGTGTTCTTGACCTCAAAGAAATAATGCATAGGGTGATAGTTACAAACAAATATTCTCTCTCTCTCTCTCTCTCTCTCTCTCTCTCTCTCTCTCTCTCTCTCTCTCTCTCTCTCTCTCTCTCTCTCTCAAAGACAAAGATTCCAGTGACATGATAGATATTGCTATTATTGTGATATTTTTCAAATCTCTCTCTCTCACTCTCTCTCTCTCTCTCTCCTCTTCTCTCTCTCTCTCTCTCTCTCTCAGTCTAAAGATCCATTTTCATATGAAGCATTGCTATGTTCTGTTGTATTTTTTACAGCTCTCTCTCTCTCTCTCTCTCTCTCTCTCTCTCTCTCTCTCTCTCTCTCTCTCTCTCTCTCAGTCTAAAGGTCCATTCACATAACAGATATTGCTATAATTGTGATATTATTTTTCAAAGCTGTCTCTCTCTCTCTCTCTCTCTCTCTCTCTCTCTCATCTCTCTCTCTCTCTCTCTCTCTCTCTCTCTCTCTCTCAGTCTAAAGGTCCATTCACATAACAGATATTGCTATAATTGTGATATTATTTTTCAAAGCTCTCTCTCTCTCTCTCTCTCTCTCTCTCTCTCTCTCTCTCTCTCTCTCTCTCTCTCTCTCTCTGCTTATGCTTTTATTCAAGATCAAGGGATGGCAGAGAATATTATAAATATGTGGAACAGTTGTCATTTTTTTTTAGTTATGTGGTAGAAAAAGAATTATTACCAGTGTAGCATTTTTTTTTTTTTTTTGCTCACTTCCGCTTAGACACTAAATTGCAACCGATGGCCTATATAGATCTCGACGAACCCTCTGGGAAAATATCAACAAATATATCAAAAAATACTTCGAAACGTGCCTTGCAATTTTTTCAAAG
>JANJGK010000017.1:51398994-51438994 GCA_039081455.1 Macrobrachium rosenbergii
CTGTGGAATAAAGGTTACCTTTGTAATTCGTCAGGGCTGGGAGCATAATTAAACGAAGTATAAATTCCTTTGAAGGAAAGCATCTCTTTGGGGGAGGAACTGGTATAACACACACACACATACACAAGTATGTATATATATAATGTATATATATATGCATATATATATACATATATATATATATATATATATATATATATATATATAGATATATATATATATATATATATATATTTATATATCTTGATCATCAACAATGAAGACGAAAAACTTTACAGTAGAAAACAATAAAGACAATCAGAAGCAACAAAGAAAAAGCTTTAAAGTAAGAAGCAATAAAGGCAAATACTTTAAAGTAAGAAGCAACAAAGACAAAGCTTCAGAGTAATCAGCAACATGGACCAAAACTTGAGCATAATAACCAACAAAGACAAAAGCTTTCAGGTAAGAAGCAATTAAGACAAAAACTTAAAAGTAAGAAGCAACAAAAGACAAAAGCTTCAGAGTAATAAGCAACAAAGACAAAAGCTTTCAAGTAAGAAGCAATTAAGACAAAAACTTAAAAGTAAGAAGCAACAAAGACAAAAGCTTTAGAAAAAAGCTTTAGAGTAAGAAGCAACAAAGACAAACGCTTCAGAGTAATAAGCAACAAAGACAAAAGCTTTAGAGTAAGAAGCAACAAAGACAAACGCTTCAGAGTAATAAGCAACAAAGACAAAAGCTTTAGAGTAAGAAGCAACAAAGACAAAAGCTTCAGAGTAATAAGCAACAAAGACAAAAGCTTTAGAGTAAGAAGCAACAAAGACAAACGCTTCAGAGTAATAAGCAACAAAGACAAAAGCTTTAGAGTAAGAAGCAACAAAGACAAAAGCTTCAGAGTAATAAGTAACGAAGACAAATACTTTAAAGTAAGAAGTAACAAAGACAAAAGCTTCAGAGTAATAAGGAACAAAGACAAAAGCTTCAGAGTAATAAGGAACAAAGACAAAAGCTTCAGAGTAATAAGCAACAAAGACAAAAGCTTTAGAGTAAGAAGCAACAAAGACAAAAGCTTCAGAGTAATAAGTAACGAAGACAAATACTTTAAAGTAAGAAGTAACAAAGACCAAAAGCTTCAGAGTAATAAGCAACAAAGACAAAAGCTTCAGAGTAATAAGGAACAAAGACAAAAGCTTCAGAGTAATAAGCAACAAAGACAAAAGCTTTAGAGTAAGAAGCAACAAAGACAAAAGCTTCAGAGTAATAAGCAACGAAGACAAATACTTTAAAGTAAGAAGTAACAAAGACAAAAGCTTCAGAGTAACAAGCAACAAAGACGAAAAACTTTAGAGTAAGAAGCAACAAAGACAAAACTTCAAAGTAAACAGCAACACAGACAAAACCTTTAGAGTAAGCAGCAACACAGATTGAGGTATAAAAAACAGAGTCACTGAAAGACTCTTGGGCCTAAGCTGCGCAGTCGACGTTGCAAGAAGAAGAAGAGACTCGAGAGGAAACAAGAAGTCTAAAAACGAATGACCGCGTTTGATACGCTTTTTTTTCTCTCCCGCAATACCAGGTGATACATACTGATGAAAGGAGAGCGAGAAAGAGAGAAAGAGAGAGAGAGATTGAAAGCAAGCATGCGGGTTGGGAAACGAACGAAGAAAATACACTCTCTCTTCACTGCTTTCAGAGGAAGATAGTTGCTCCAGCATCCAAAAATAACAGCGATTGTTTTCCCTGGCTTTCCAGATCTGAAAGAAACCTCCCCAAACTGTGGTTCGAAATACGAAACACAGCTAATCTGCCCGTGAGATCTTTATTGGATTCCACGCGACGGGGGTTGGAGGTTGGAGGTCGTTACCGTTCCTTTTTTTTAGGGGGGGGAGGAAGTTTAAGAAATCTTTTCACAATCGGGTAAAGCTATTAAACTGAAAGCTGGTTCGAGTCTAACCTTCCAAGTGTTAGTAGGAGGGAATGACGGTTGGTGGAAGTATCTTGGTACCTCGTTGCTTTCGTTCCAATATTACATACGGCACCGACGCGACGTTAAGGGCAGATAGTTAGTACTTTTAAAAAAGAACGGTTTTAAGAAATCACTTCAAAACAAAGATAAATTACGGAGAAATGTGTCAATTACTATTAAAATGATACTGAATTCACACCAGTTCGATTCTTACTGAAGGAAAAGATGCTGTCTATGAAGAAAGGGTCCAGTATCCTTGAAAACTTACTCTCAAGAGACTATTAATATCAATATCTCAATATACCTGCCTTCACATTAATATTATTCAGTTACGATAACATCAGTAGTTGTATTCAAACTGCTTCGTAACTAAATCTTGTCAGTTGGGAGTTTGCATCGCAGATTATGTGGAACTGAACACTGGAGTGCTTGACTATATTTTAATTGAGCAAATATATCTACATTTTCATATACCTTTGACCTTTGTACAAATATGACAAGAGACTACAGTAATTCCCCTACACAGTGCTACGACCACAAGCTCAGCTATTCTACTCTCTCTCTCTCTCTCTCTCTCTCTCTCTCTCTCTCTCTCTCTGGCACTTTCATTGTATAAGAAACCTGCACAGGATGATGACCACATACTCTCTCTCTCTCTCTCTCTCTCTCTCTCTCTCTCTCTCTCTCTCTGGCACTCTCCTTGTACAAGAAACCTACAAAGGATTATGACCACATTCTCTCTCTCTCTCTCCTCTCTCTCTCTCTCTCTCTCTCTCTCTCTCTCTCTCTCTCTCACTGTCACTTTCATTGTACAAGAAACCTACACAGGATGATGACCACAAACTCTACTCTCTCTCTCTCTCTCTCTCTCTCAACGGAATTTCCATTATACAAGAAATCCTTCACCATAGCATTTCAAGACCCCAAAAGAGAGAGAGAGAGAGTGTGTGATTCTCCCAGCCGTAATCATTTCATTTCGAACATAAATTCCACTCATCTTACGCTTGACTTTTCGACCGTGAATAAAAATGAATAAAAATGAATGAAGAGAATGTCTTGCCTCGGTGTTATTCACGTTCGTTGTGTTTTCGAGTTAAATTTATTGAATTTCATTGCAGTTACTAATGTTTTTGTTCATGTCTCCGAGAAGTGAAAGATATTGCCTCTGCTATCTGAAATAAATGGAATTTTCCGTAATAATATTTCTGTTGCAGGAGAAATATTGTACCCTCGACATTTGAATGGGACTTTCGATATTAAACTTTGTCAGCGTTTCTCGGAGACATCCCTTCTCTCTCTCTCTCTCTCTCTCTCTCTCTCTCTCTCTCTCTCTCTCTCTCTCTCTCTCTCTCTCTCTCTCTCTATCTCTCTCTCTCTCTCTCTCTCTGAGGATGTGTCATTCGAAGTTTGGTCCGCTGTTAAAACGATTTCAGCACAATCAATGATAGTTGTAATTATTTTCATAAAAATCTTTCCTAACAGAGGCTTATTTAAAACACGTGAAAAATGCGCCGACGTTTCTTCAGCACAATCGAGTGTCCTGTATAGCGTGTAATCAAGGCCACCGAAAATAGATCTATCTTTCAGTGGTCTTGATATAATGCTGTATGAGCCGCGGCCCACGAAACTCTCAGCCTGCGGTGGTGGCCTGTGTTGTTGCGTTGCCAGAAGCACTATCATGGCTATATTTAACCTTGAGTAAAATAAAAACTACCGAGGCTAGAAGGCTGCAATTTCGTATATTTGATGAGTGAAGGGTGGATGATCAACATACCAATTTGCAGCCCTCTAGCCTCAGTAGTTTTTTAAGATCTGAGGACGGACAGAAAAAAGCGTTGACAGAAAAAAGTTCGTGCGGATAGACAAAGCCGGCACAATAGTTTTCTTTTACAAGAAAATAAAAAGGATTCTTTCCTAACGATTAGTTCTTGCAAGCAAAATGAATATTGACGTTTAATGATTTTTATTTCATTTTCATAGGAAAATAAATCATGCATTGCATAACTAGTTATATATGGGTCCTGACATAACATAGGAATTTGGTGTTGTCATTTTAGTCTAATTTTCAAAAACTAAGTCAATACTAACTAGACTGAAATGTATATAATGAATAATGAAATAAATCCTTACTCAATTATATATATATATATATATATATATATATATATATATATATATATATATATATATATATATGTATATATATATATATATATATATATATATATGACTGTGAAATATTTTCTGTTAAAGCAGAATGACATCAAATATAAGGAGCCCATAAAAATGCCAAAATGTAGAAAGTAAATGCTATATTTCATTATTTGCCTGAAGAGAGAAACGGTTTGGTCTCTGAAATGTAGCATTTACTTTCTACATCTTGGAGTTTTTATGGGCTCCTTATATATATATATATATATATATATATATATATATATATATATATATATATATATATATATATATATATATATATATATATATATATATATATACATATGTGTATATATATACATATGCAAATATCTCGTTCAGAAAGATATGGAAGAGTGTATTCCAAACGTTTGTACTCGATAAGCTTTTAGATTTCATCACACCGGCTGTGATACACCACCTAATTCTCTGCCAAGGTCAAATTAGGCAATGAGGATTTAACCTTGGCTATTCTTGCTGTCCCCCACATCAGATGACAAATTACCAGGAACATAATCCATTGCTTAAGTCAATCAAGAAACAATGTGTTTTTAAGGATCATACCAATATTCGATTCTTAGCCCTCTTACTAGGCTAGTGAAGAGAGTGTCATAACCACTAGCTTGCTAAGCATGTATTTATATTATATATATATATATATATATATATATATATATATATATATATATATTATATAACAGTACATATGTGTGTATGTATACTGTATATATATATATATATATATATATATATATATATATATATATATATATATATATATATATATGTATATGTGTGTATATATATGTGTATATATATAATAAAAATCAGGTCGTTTCACATAACAAGGTTTTGGTTTCAGAACAAATTAAGACAATGGGTAAAACCACCAGCCCTTTTATATCTTTCTTTCATAAGCAAGGCCAACACTTCACTTCCAAAAAGGAGAGTCGGCTCAACAATCCTGTCATTCAGTCCAACTTCAGCTGTTACAGACAATTCAGGACTCCCTAAAATCTCGCAAACACCATGATATATGTATATGTATATATATATATATATATATATATATATATATATATATATATATATATATATATATATATATATATATATATAGTGCTGGGGATCTCTTAACCAAAAGTGTCAATCCACATTACATCATTACTTTATGCTATAGTTTTTTATATTTGTAATTATTGCATAAATCTTACAATGAAGAAATTAAGACAAAACAAATGAACGCTGCTCGTAAATGAAAAAAAATGTCCAAGAAATTCACGTATTAAGTAAATAAATAAACAGATCTGTAAATAAGTAAATAAATAAGTAAGTACATTTACGTGCAATACCTGTGTTTACATCACACCTCTTACAAATCTATTATAACACCGAAGTCCCGTCACAATTTAAATGAATAAAAAAATTAAAAAATCTGACGTCATCAACTTCAAGAACAAGAAGCCTTACCAGTCAATAAAAAACAAAATGGAAGGAAAATCACGAACTATATACAGTTTGTTTTTCCTTTCCAACCCGCGCGAGTGATCGCAAAAGTCAAGTCTCTCTCTCTCTTTCCCCGGTTAGTGAGAACAGATCCGCACTACAGCACCGATCTCTCTGACGGTCAGGCACCGACTGGTTATAGCTAGAGAGGGAGAGAGAGAGAGAGAGAGAGAGAGAGAGAGACAGAGAGAGAGACTCTTCTCCCAGAATCCCAGCATCATCATCATCATCATCATCATCGGCCTGACTTCGCTCGTCTCGCTACTTGTTAGCGATGCTAGCGGGTTTTGCTAACTCGTACGACTATAGATAGGTATGGCGAATACGATAGTTTGAGGATGTATTATACAACAGGACGGATGGCTAATACAATATATACTGAATAATCATTATATAACCTTCGTTCTAACGAAAAAATATATATCTTTTCCCACTAAATGCCAAAAGACAAGAACAAGCAATTTAGAATGACGTTACGTCAGCAATACCAAAATTTTATACGAAAAACTAAAAGCATTATTTATTTTCCAATTACGTCCTGACGGCTCTATATCTAACAAGGCAACGAAGTGTACTATTTATATGCGTTATTTGAAAAAACGTTATTAAAATTCATAAAGAGACAACTCAGAGGAATATAAAACATAAAATCGTCTGATTCGCGAGTGAGTTCTTTGGACCTCGGAAACCAGCTTGGAAAAATACACAAGGAATTTTCTAATCTTATTTGTCTTGCTGACAGTCTCATTAACGCGTGTATGGGTGTGTGTGTGTGTGTGTGTGTGTGGTGTGTGTGTGTGTGTGTGTGTGTGTGTGTGTGTGGGTATGTGTGTGGGAGGTAAGAACGACGTCTGGATTTGGGAACATAAGCAGAAAATTATGTCTGGGCTTGGTGGGGGGTAAAACTTTTTTTTCCGGATTTTGAATTATTTTGAATTATCTTTTTTTTTTTTACAGGTAGAAAGAATATTTCCTGATGAATTCCAGGACCAGAATTGCAACTTCCAACCCTTATGGTGCCAACAGGAGCCCAGGTGACACCATTTTTTTTTTCAATTCACCATAGTCTTTCTTTCTTGTACAGTAACCTAAAAACGCTTTGAAATATTTTTGGAACCAAGGAATTGTGTCAATGACAGCTGTAGCGTAGCAGTAGCCTCTCTCTCTCTCTCTCTCTCTCTCTCTCTCTCTCTCTCTCTCATCTCTCTCTCTCTCTCTCTCTCTCTCTATCATTTCATTTGCAATATTCCCGCAATGAATACTGACCAATATTCTCGTCGATAGGGTAAGTAATTATTGAAGTAAACACTGCCTAAAGATCTCCCATTTAGATCATCGAAGTTAAATTGAGTCTATAGCGATAACAGTCTCTCTCTCTCTCTCTCTCTCTCTCTCTCTCTCTCTCTCTCTCTCTCTCTCTCTCTCTCTCTCTCTCTCTTAACGCGGTTTCTAGTAGTTCTAACTATAGGTATGTAATTTGCAGCTAAGGTCAACCAACCGGTAGTAATTGCTTATATATATGTATATGTATATATATATATTATACATATATATAGATATATATAATATACATATATATATATATTATTTGATATGAAACATATATAATATACACACATATATATATTATTTGATATATGTAATACATATACATATATATATACGCATACACACACGTATATATATATACATATATATACACACAGTATGTATGTCCGTATGTATGCATCTGTATATTACTTTTGTTTATACATATAATAACAATAAAAAAAAAAACCCAACGCTTGCAGAATAACAGTAAGACCGAACAAGGCAGCATTTTCCAAGTAATACGAAATGCATTACACTCCATAACTTCCGGTCGACTGGGTCCTAACTAGTAATGCATTTGGTGAAACGGAAAGCGAACTGAAAGTAAAAATTCCTCCAGTAAACGCGTAAAAAGTAGAGAATATTGTAAAAGGATTATTATATAGGATCGTGTCCATTTTGTAAAAGGGAAGAAATAAAATCAATTGGATTTGTTTTGTAATGTTTTGAAATGTTTTTATAATGTTTTATAAAGTGTTTTATAATGTTTTGAAATGTTTTTCAAATTATTTATCTCTTTGAGGTCTCAGTTTTTTTTAAGGTTAAATTTGAAATTTACGTTTACAAGGATGTTTACAGTGGGATAATAATAATAATAATAATAATAATAATAATAATAATAATAATAATAATAATAATAATAATAATAATAATAATTTCACTATATAAACAGATAGGTCTAAGATATCTCCAATTCCAAATTGCGGCCTTCGACACTAAATTTTTTTTCGAAGGTCAAGGTTAAGGTCAAGGATCTCTAACAAGAATATGAAGAATGAGGATAAAATTAATTATATAACGGCGTGCTAAGTGTCAGATTCTGATCTTAAAAGAATAATATTCGAAATATGAGGAAATATAGCTACGAGAACTCGAGTCAAAGTAAAGGTCAAAGGTCACCTGACCTTTGACCTTTCGGTGTAAGGTATAAAACTGGCCTGGCTACAGATGGTATAGAGTTAGTTCTTTAAATCTATTTCAGGCTACGTCACACGACGCTGCTTCAAAATGAACTAATTTATATTCATTTGAATGCGTCTCTCTCTCTCTCTCTGACGTTAGGAAAGGTTTGAGTTGTATACTGATGTTGGAATGTCACATGCACTAATACATATATATATATATATATATATATATATATATATATATATATATATATATATACATACATACATACATACATACATACATACATACATACATACATACATACATACATACATACACAGACATAATCTACATAACGTTTCATCAACCATAGACTATTAAGCATCTAATTTTATATACGACGTTTCTTCGACGCAATCGAGTTCTCTGTATAACGTATAATGCGGCATGAAACTGTCAGCCGCGGCCCATGAAACTCAACCACGGTTCGGTGGTGGCCTGTGCTGTTGGTATCTACATCAGTCCCAGAAGTACGATTATGGCTAACTTTAACCTTAAATAAAATAAAAACTACCGAGGAGGCTAGAGGGCTGCAATTTGGTATGTTTGATGATTGAGGGGTGGATGATCAACATAACAATTTACAGCCCTCTAGCCTCAGTAGTTTTTAAGATCTAAGGGCAGACAGAAAAAGTGCGGATGGACAGACAAAGCCGGTACAATGGTTTTCTTTTACAGAAAAATAAAACTAAAACATTGAACACATACCTTTTCTTTCAGAGAGCGCAGCCTTTAGGCCTACAACCAAAGTCCCACTCAGATATCTCCAAACAGACAGAAGACTCATCTGCGCAGGAAAGAAAAAACAAACAGAATTAGTACCATTATCCAAATAGCGTAGGCTTACACAAGAATAGGCCTAAAAGGCCATTAACCAGGTAAGCAATCTCACGCACAAGTATGTACTAAAACTACAATATTTGTCGTTTTAGCGTAAGTAGTCCTATGCCAGCACAATCTTTGTCTCAAGTTGGTCTATAAATGTGGTAAAGTGTTATAAGGAATACGAACTAGGCCTAGCGTGGACTTCTATACTTGGTATCAATATTACTTGCAAGAAAACAAGTCTATAGCATATAGACTGATTGTTTGGTCATGAATTATCTGGTGTCACAATTGTCAAGGTCATCGCTCTCTCTCTCTCTCTCTCTCTCTCTCTCTCTCTCTCTCTCTCTCATTAACAGAGCATCCAGAAATATCAGAACTTAGTCTAAAAGTATCTTAAAGGAAAGTCAATTTACACTAAACAGATCCATTTATTTGATCAAATTTGACCCACAGCATCAAAGGGCACTGAGAGAGAGAGAGAGAGAGAGAGAGAGAGAGAGAGAGAGAGAGAGAGAGAGAGAGAGAGAGAGAGAGCTGAGGATACCTTGAAAGTCTTAGCTGTAAAAGTGATTACCTCCAAGTTGTGTTGTTTTAATGTAACTCTAATACGGGTGTCAGAGGTGATATATTTAGCCAAAGGCTCTTTTAAAAAATGAAATCAATTAAGGATTCCAGCGATTATAATTTTTCTGTGTCTTGATATACAAAATTTTAGGAATTATTTATCTTTTTTAGGTAAATTTCGTTTATAATTTTTTTTATTTCGTCGCCATAAAATTCAACTCAATTCAGTTTGAAGATAGACTGGATATGACAGTACACTAGTCTCACTCGTAGCCAAGTACAGATTCTCTCTCTCTCTCTCTCTCTCTCTCTCTCTCTCTCTCTCTCTCTCTCTCTCTCTCTCTCTCTCATTTAATAAATGAATTAAATAAACAGAGACCATCTGTTGACTTAGGTCTAACATTCTTTGTCACAGAATTGGCCTCAGTGTTTTGATGAAGCTGACTTTGAGCCAACAGTCCCTAGACCTAAGTATGGTAATGCTTTAAAAAGGGTGAGAGGCCTGATGTGGACCTTTGGACTCAAAAATTCAACAGAGATATGCATTATTGGAAATGGATAGACATGACACCAGCCTAGGCCCAATTACTTACAACATAGGCCTAACAAGTAGATTTACTTGAGCGTAGATTGTGAAGCATTATTGATTTACGGCAAGATAATTCTTACCTATGGATTTTGAAAACCCAAGAACACAAAGATAGAAGAAACTTGGGTGATACAGCTGCTGAAATATGGTTTTTGTAAAGTAATATTACTTAAGATGATGTAAAACAAGTTGAAAACAATCAGTCTTTGATGCAAGTAACGCCGAAAGCCAAGGCAATGCTTCTCTAACACCGAGGGAAACTAGATGATTAGGCCAACTTGCCATATCCATTAGTATGTCAACTCACGCGCTGATAAATTAGCAATAGAATTTTTATTTCTGTCTTCTCTAAATAATTCCATTAAACTATATATCACTGTATCATTTTATACAACGACATAAATGGCTTGCATAGAGAAGAGAACGAGGCCAAGCAGTCTCCCGCCAAAAGTTTAAAAGGGCCAGGATGAGACCAGGAGGAAACGGTTAAAATCTCCCGCACCTGCATTTCTGTTGGTTGGTCAGATTCCAGTGGTCCAAATCAGACCATTTTATCCCTCCTAATACATTAACAGGCTTATAGGCTGTCCAAGGGCCAGGACCTGCGCTGGCACAAAGGCGACTTCATCTAAACCAAACATAGGCCTAACCCGCTTTCCTTTAACCTGTGGCTTAATATCCTCTAACTTTCATAGACAGGAATATTTGTAATGTTAACATTAGTGTCATCGCAAGACGATTATCATCATATTCTTACTCTCCGGATTATCATTAATATAACTACTGTCATTATAGTTATAACGAATAAACAGCACAACATTTGTCAATTATTAGTCTTCAATCTGCGTATTTCGATTCCCAGCTGTAAATGGATCCACGTACTTCTTTCGCAGACCAAGCTTTATAATACGCTTTCTTAACTTCAAGTACTCACCCTGTAAGGTTTATATACAGCAAAACACGTCTGTGGAATTACATAAAATAGACATTGATCGAGAGCGAAGTCGCCTTCCTTCTCAATAAATGGTTAAATCATTTGAAAGCCTTAGTTGAAAAACATTGGGCAGCCATTGTTATCTAGTGCTTAACGTCAGCTTTATTTAGCTTCCAAAATTTCACGCTAGCTTTTCATATCCTTTCTGTTTCTATAAATAATCATTAGATCAGCGTTTTTGCTTATTTTTCTTATATCTTTTTTTTACGCAGTTGTTCAATAGGTGGTCTAGGGAATCCATTGTTAGTGGGCATTGGGGGTGTGGGAAGGGAGGCGGGAAATCCCACACTTATGCCTGAATGAGTCAACCGTGTCTTATTTTTATCACATCAATTTTCTTACGTTGTTTTCCTTGCATAAACTTTTAAAATGAATTAATCGACGATTTCACCGGTTCCCTTGTCACATGTGCAAGCTAAAGCTGTAATTAAAGCTTGTCGGCTTTCGATCTCAAGCTGATCGTCAACTGTTTCAGATGACGTCATCACGATCAGTCTGATTCAGCCCACCGAGCGAGAAGGTTCGCGTCGAAGAGAGAGCCAAGTGTTTTGTGCTTATTTATGGTTTATTTGTTACACGGAAGAACGAAACGATAAAAATGGACATTGGAAGTTGTCAAGGCTTCGCAGGACGAGGGAGGGAGGGCGTTTGTTATATATCATTGAAGGAATTACGCTAAATATCGACTTTGGAAGCCGGTTAGTACGAAAGGTTTCTAGTTTTGAAGTTCCATAACGTTTGCTGTTATTCTTTACGATTAAAATTCACTGTAAATAATGTCCATTAGGGCTCCAAATTACAGATCTTATTAATGGACGTTTATAGACAAGTATACAATCCCCATAGAGGAGGGGTAGTGCCGGTCAGTGCACCTCACGAGCGGTGCACCGTAGGCATTACTCCAGGTTCTTTGCAGCGTCCCTTAGGACCCTAGCTGCAGCCCCTCTCATTTAATTTGCCTCCATTCATATCCTCTCTCTTCCATCTTACTTTCCTCAACCCTCTCCTAACAATTATTTCATAGT
This sequence comes from Macrobrachium rosenbergii, assembly GCA_039081455.1. Taxonomy (NCBI): domain Eukaryota; kingdom Metazoa; phylum Arthropoda; class Malacostraca; order Decapoda; family Palaemonidae; genus Macrobrachium; species Macrobrachium rosenbergii. The sequence continues at coordinate 51,411,180 of JANJGK010000017.1, forward strand.
GCAACTGCGAGGTTTTCCTCCTGTTACACCTTGCAAACCTTTCACTGCCAATTTTCCTTTTAGCGTTAAATGACCTCATAGGTCCTAGTGCCTGGCCTTCGGCCTAAATTGTATATCCTATTTCATAAGCATACAGTGACTAATGTTAAATTGGTATGATGAGAATTTGATTCTGAAACATAAAAAACCCAAACTTTTATTTTCCGGCATCAGTAACTTAAGCCTAATGTACGACTGTATTCTTCAGGACCATAATGGACTAAAGTTACAGATTTTATTAATTAACGTTCAGAGACACATAAATTCAATAACTAACGTTATATAGTACGACGACTACTAGACTTCTACTGTAATTAATGATGTAGGCCTAGGATACTGTTTTCCGTTTTTAATTAGGCCTATATTTGAGTGCATATACAAATATTTGTTTTTCAAGTAAGTTTAAATTAAATTTTGTAAATTGAGGATAAGCAGACAACTTCTTACCCTTAATTTATAATTTAAGGAAATACACTGATAAAGCGTATTTAGGATACCATTTAAGTTCGAAAATTGACGGTTACAACTAATTCGCGAATTAACGAATATTCGCTGATGCGAAAATAACATTCAGTTATTCAAGAAGTCAACTCTGCATACTGCCTGCCTGTTAATGGAAGCGACAGGCCTATTAGAGAAAAAAAATATATAAATATATAAATATACAAATGAAGCTTTGAAAATAATGGACAGCCGGGAGATTTTCAACGCTGACGTAAGCACAGACCTTTAAACAAATACACTAATCGTCTTAAATGATCAAATGAATTCCACCGAATTCTGTGTCATGGAAGTGATGTCCTTCCGCACAGGACCTTTTACCACCCAAATAACAAAGGCTCGTAAGAAGCTTTTTATTATTTTTTTTTTTTAAACGCCAACATAAAACAACGCAACAAATTTAGCGCCGCGAAAGGTTAATGAACTATAGTCTCACCCGCCGATGGCTGCCACACACAAGCCATTGGAAATTGAAGGTGTGACATGTTTCAGATTATTTTAGGAACGGAGTCGTGCTGCGTTCTGCGATAGAATTCGATGAATAATGTGTCTGGAAGAATTTAATGAACGTTGTTGCTGGCCGGGACGAGAAACGACGCGCAAAATTTCCGTGGAATAAATACCAAATGGCGCTTTTTGGAGCGCGGGGAAAACATTGGGAACTCATTACAAGATGATGGTTGGACTACTGATTGATTGGGTTAGTTTTCTTTGCTCTGTTTGCCAATATGAGAAAAATGGAATATTTGTACGTTTGATACGAGAATAATACTTCGTATAGAGTATTACAGCTTATAAATAGATGGCCAGAAAGTTGTATAGATAAAGAAAACACGAACTATTCAACGAATTACGTTATGCTATAGTACTAGGCGTAACTTTTCAAATGCATTTTGAAATTGATTTTAGCAACAAGAATAATATGATGGGGAGTAGGGTTGATTGTTTGATAGATTCACCTCTCTCTGTCCACCAGGTATCTCTAAAAGTTAGTGATGGAATTGGCTTGAAGTCAGTAGATGGCTGGGTTATAGGCCTAGGAAATATGATTCGGTTTTAATATGGATCCTAATTTGGTTTTCAATTAATTTCAGTTGCGTTTTCTTTTGAAGTGTGTGGGGAGGGTTAATGAAGTTCTCTCTCTCTCTCTCTCTCTCTCTCTCTCTCTCTCTCTCTCTCTCTCTCTCTCTCTCTCTCTCTCTATATATATATATATATATATATATATATATATATATAATTTTTTGCTCATTATTTTGGAAAGTTTTATATATACACACACACACACACACACACACACACACACACACATATATATATATATATATATATATATATATATATATATATATATATAATATATATATACAGTATATATATAACTTTTCAAAATAATGTAACCCATTAACATACTGGAACCAAAAGTTCTTGGATATAACCCAAATTCCTATGACTGGTGCTGGATATAATACTGACAATTACGGGCAAAAGATAATTCATTTTCAGCTTAAAAATATATATACAACATTCCAAAATAAATATAAATAAAAATTATAGCCCACCAACAAACGGGAACCAAACGTTTCAGGATATAACCCTAACTCTTAAGACGGGTGTTGGATATAATACTAAGCATTATAAGCAAAACATAATTATTTTCCACCTTAAAATAAAAGTAATTTTCCATAATAATGATCACGTAATTATATGTCACATCAACAAATGGGAACCGAAAGTTCCAGGGTATAACCCAGATTCTAATGACAGGTGCTGGATATAATTATAGGGATTATGTGTAAAAAATAATTCATTTCATTTAAAAATTTAACTTTTCATAATAATGATAATAATAATTATATCCCATTCGCATACGGGAACCATAAGTTCTAGGGCATAACACAATTTCGTATGAGCATTATAAGCGAAAAATAATCAATTTTCAGCATAAAATCAAAATGACTTATAACTCATTAACTAACAATAACCTTAAGTTCCAGGATATAACACGAACTCTTACGAGGGGTGCTGGATACAATTCCAAGCATTATAAGCAAAAAATAATTAATTTCCAGCTTTAAAAAACAAAATTAATTCTCCAGGATAAAAAATATTGCTCTGTAATCTTTCCTTGTGATTACCTGTCGAGAATCTCGCTGTCTTCATTAGGCGGCAAGCCTTTGAAGTTAATGAGGTGCAAATGTAAAAAAAAAAAAAATGACAGCTCGCCTCAGCTTCGGAATGCTAAACTTCTTCGTTTCAATTTGAACAGAATCAGTTTTAATTAGTGTTTTCTTTTAGCAATTATCAATCACGAGGTAATATTCCATCGTTGCAAACAAGACAACATTCTGTTTACAAAACATGAAATATTTAAATGAAAAAATTTATATGTAAATTAGGAAATACTTTACATGTAAACAAAGTATTTTATATGTAAAATACCAATTTGTTCTCCGTCCTATAACCAAACCTAGCAAAGGAAATCTATTCAAAGGAATGTTCCATTAAGCACAAAGCTCTCACCATCTCAGGTGAACACGAATCAATCAGTCAGTCCAGGTGTCTTCGCCAGCTGTCTCTTGAATAAGTGGCGAAATAAAAATTTTCCAGGTTAATTAGAAGTGACTCAACAGGAAGCCATTTGACGTTGCTATGGAAGGTGATATTCTTTTAGCTGTGTGTTCTGGGAAGTCAGTCTCTCTCTCTCTCTCTGGTTATGCCCTGTTATTTATGTATTGAATTGTAAGACGTGTTGAAGGTGATTGTGATAACGTTTCTCTCTCTCTCTCTCTCTCTCTCTCTCTCTCTCGTCAGTGGCCTTTGTAGTTACGACGACAGACTACTCAATAATTAATTCTCTCTCTCTCTCTCTCTGCTTTGCTATGACTCATATTGTTATATAAGTTTCTCTCTTCGTTATGGTCTGAATTGTGAGACAAGTTGAAGGTGATTACAATAATATCCTCTCTCTCTCTCTCTCTCTTTTTATGGAGCCATTGACCTTTTCAGTTACGACCACGAACCACTCGGTAATTTCTCTCCGTGAGTGTGTGTAGCCAGTGACCTTAAGTGTGTGTAACAACAGACCACTCGATACTTAATCTCTCTCTCTCTCTCTCTCTCTCTCTCTCTCTCTCTCTCTCTCAGCAATCAGCAACAGTTAACGACCCTTCAGTGTTTAAGGTGGTCGGAGGATAACTACTTAATTTTGTTTTAAGTGTCTAGAGAATATCCAAGAACCTATAACAAATTAAATACTTTCGTAATTTTATCTAGTAAGTGTAATAGGAATAGCCTTCTCACGCTTCATACTGTGATGTATAATAAGTATCCAGATTACTTCTAATTTAAATTTGCTCAAAATAACCCAATTCTAAACCGGTTGTTAACTTATTCACAGGCAAAAATTTATTTTTCCCCTCATTTTGATGTATAAAAAGATAAGGTTATCCTACTGGTAATGATTTCTTTTAAAGTTTGGACTTTGCGTCACCCTGCGGGGGTCAACACCCCCTTATCACTGAAACTTCAGCAGAAAAGCAGAATTTTAAGTATAAATCTTCTATTGTCTGTTATTTGTCTTCTTTAACAGTATAGCCTAAGTACGGTAACGAGCATCATCAAAAAGCCATTTTAACCAGTTAAATTTGTTTATGGATGTTTTAACTATACAACAGCCCGAGTCATTTTAATCACTCAAGCTTAATTACCCTCAATAACCAGTATTCTTCCCAGAGCAGATTCTTCGTTCAAACGCGTAGTAGAGGAGGTAATTATGTCAGATGACTAAGGAGTTAATTTCCCTTTGATAATCACAAACCAGAGATCAAAGGACTAGGCCTAACCTGGCGAAATGATCTAAAGCTTTACCCTTATTGTAATTTGTAATTACAGTGATTAGTTATTTCAATCTCGTTCTAATTTTGAACACTTTAAATCTGAGTACTAATAACTCCTTTTGTGCATCTCCCACCGTCATACGATGCCTTAACTACTTATGTGGAAAGCTTTCATTTTCAGCATTTGTGCTGTTTGAATATTTAGTATTTAAAACGGTATTAGCATAAATATCTTTCGCATTCTTACAAAAGTTAAATGTCGGTTGGGAGATATGTACTCATTAAACAAAATGCTTAAGTACTAAGCTATTTCATTTGCAAAGCTGTATCTAAATTCTCATTCTTACCCAACAACTTAGTTGGTTAGGAGACCATTCAACAATCATAGGACATCTATGCTGGCTGGTTAAGCTTCAGCCTCGTATAAACCATTTAAACAGGATTGATAGAAGGCTCGGAAAAAATCAGTAAAAGCTTAAGTAAAACCATAGATACTACTACTATTATGACAAATTTATTAAGTGGTCGTCTTAAACCATGTTTGTTAATTAAGTACTTATAGCTGGATTCGCCAGTTTCATGTGAACTTACTCGAAGTCAGTGATTAGTTTCTATTCAAAGATCCATTGTCAGCTCGAAAAGTTAAGTTTAGGTCTGGAAAGAAAAACTTCGTTCAGTAGTCCAACAACTTCATTTCATTCCTATTCAGACCAAGAGCCCTTGCGGTTCAGTAGTCATCACCGTTTCGTTCTATTTCAAACCAAGAGCCCGTGCGGTTCAGTGGTCAGTTTCGTTCTATTTCAAACCAAGAGCCCGTGCTGTTCAGTAGTCACCAGCGTTTCGTTTTACAGTTTCGAACGAAGGACCCGTGCGGTTCAGTAGTCATCAGCTTTTCATTCTTTTTTAAAACCAAGAGCCCGTGCGGTGCAACAACCTGCCGAGAGAAGGAAGCATTAGCTTTAAGTCAAAATAAATGTAACTATCAGTTACCTTGAAAACTCAATTTACAAATGAAAGCACAACCGAAAGCCCTTTCTCATCAAAAACGTAATTTCTTTAATTAAAAGATTAATCATTTAAAGATCAGTAAGGTTGTGAAAACACATTTACAATTTAAACTGATAATGACTACCATGTATAATTATTTCGGAAAAACACAGTAAATCAAACTTTATTAGCGACAGTTATACTGTATACCAAATCTGAACTATCTTATATATACTGTAAAACCTTTAATTTCTCTTCAGACTTCTCTTAACTATAACCCAGCTAAGTTAAACTTGAGAAAAATATTTTCAATGATAACTGATGAAGTTACATACGAATTTTTAAAACTCCATTGTTCCACTTACCAATCTTAAGGTCTAAGAGTAAAAAAAAAAAAAAAAGCAAGCCCCCCTCTGATGTACGGTAGACAAGTCTACCGTACACCAGAGGAGCTCCTCCCCACTTCAGGGGCGCCGCCCCTGAAGGGGGAGGATTAGCTTGCAAAGGGGTTTCAAGTAAAGTAAAAGAAACGTTTCTTACCTCTTAATTTAGAAGGAAAAATAATTACCAACGAAGTCTTAAGTCCTATGAGGTTAGACTGGGCCGGTATTTCAGATTCTGCTGGGAACTCGGTCTACAATCCTGAAACGAAAAAAACTATTAGAATACTAAAATACCACATCCCTATGGGGGAACCTAAAACTACGAAGTCAATGACCCTTGTGGGCTTGTTCCATAATACGGTTTATCATCCGATTGATTCCGTAACGGACCAACTTAATATTAAAACTCAATAAAATCATCACTTAATAAACAACGAAATACTTACCAGCAACAACCGTCGTTCTCCACATCAGGTAATGAAAACAAACAATCTATAACAGAGGTAATCTTTCACGTGTCACTCCCAACTCCCGAGCAAACGAACGGAGAACAACTGAAGGGTTGTTTCGACCTAACGCTTACACTTGAGCTAGACAAGGACGGTATACGACAACTGGAAGTACGCTTCCTTGCAGAGACCAGTTCAACGAACTGCCGATAGATGGCTGTATCGCGCCAAGATATTTCTGTGGTTCGTAACTCGAATATTAAAAATATAATATTGTAGTATGTTATTATAATATATGTAATATAATACTGCATATAGTAGTCGTTTAAATTAAAAATTCATCGTCTTAAGCTCCAGAGTACGCAAAATATAAGAAGACTTGTAAACAGTTATATTCTATCTCTCATATCCACGTATTTTACGAAAATATTTCCTGAAGCTGAATCGTAACTTCGTTCTTAGCAGTGAGATAAAAGATAGAATGAGATGATTGATTGATAGTGAGTTATCTGACGTCACAAATGAGACGGTTGCTGAGTAGATCATTTGGCAAATGATAATAGTCTTACATTAAAGATAGTATTACTGCTGAAATCTACAGGCGTTTCTTAGATAACGACGTAGTCACTAGGAATAAGTTGGAAATATAAGTTTATTTATTCAGTTACCGAAAAATCCCAAAGGAAAATCTGTTCTTTAAAGAAAGAGGTGGTAGCTTATATCATATGATTATTATTCATGATATTCTGTCAATATTCTTATGTACTCGTATGTGTACATGGGCACATTTGCATAGAGGATTTGAAATTTCTTTCTAGGTCAAAGAAGGAGTTAAAATTTTGTTGCAAACTTCTATATTTTTCGTTATAAAATTATTTACATACCTTCGAACACTTAAATGGCACAATTAAAACGATAATCGCTATGTTTGTTATGAAACTGAAAACTAACTTAAATTCGTCAATTTCATATTTGTAGAAAAATATGTGAATGAATAAATAAATAAATAAAATACTATACACATTTTAAAGGTGAAATGGCTGACGGACACTTACCTTCAGAGAAACCGAAGCTTTCAAAGGAAAAATGAATTGTTTAACCACTTCACTTTCGAATGAAATACTCACGGCCGTATCGTGAACTATATAAGACAATACTTCTAGACTTGCATTCACTAATTCCGGCCACTGTTGCATTTACTAATTCCAGAAAATACTGCATTCACTAATTCCGGCCACTGTTGCATTTACTAATTCCAGACACTGTTGCATTCACTAATTCCAGACACTGTTGCATTCACCAATTCCAGCCACTGTTGCATTCACCAGTTCCAGCCACTGTTGCATTCACCAGTTCCAGCCACTGCTGCTGCATTCACTAATTCCAGAAAATGCTGCATTCATTAATTCCAGAAACTGTTGCTTTCACTAATTCCAGCTATTTTTACATTCATTAATTCCAGACAATCCTGCATTCACTAATTCCAGAAACTGTTGCTTTCACTAATTCCTGCTACTGTTACATTCATTAATTCCAGAAAATGTTTCATTCACTAATTCCAGAAACTGTTGCATTCACCAATTCCAGCCACTGTTGCATTCACTTATTCCAGCTACTGTTCCATTCACCAATTCCAGCCACTGTTCCATTCACCAATTCCAGCCACTGTTCCATTCACCAATTCCAGCCACTGTTGCATTCACTAATTCCAGACACTGTTGTACTGGAATATGGCGGCACTGGAATTAGAGAGAGCAGAGTCTATACATCACTTCTGCTTTAGTCCAGACGCCTGATAAATGTTTGAAGACGGCCTCTTACTAAGGTATGACGTCTGAAGAGCAGGTTACATAATTGTTTTAGCTTCCTAACAGTCTGTTTGTGGGATTACGCAATCGGCTGTGCGTGGATTTGCACGAAAATCTTACCAAAGGAAGGTCAAGTGTCTGGGAATAAGTGGGTAAGTTTTGGAGGAAATTATGGTCTAGGTATGGGAACTATTTTGGTGTGGGGGTGATGAGTTTCGGAAGGGAGGGGAGGGAGGGGATGGGGAGGAGAGTTACTTGACGACTCAGCCTTGGAGAAGGTTTGTGGTGTTCGAACATACTTTAATTATTTATTTTATTTATTTATTTATATATTTATTTAATTTTGAAGCTAATGTAGTTACTTCCTTCCTCGTCCCTGCTGCTCAATATTGAAGAAAACTTTTTAAAAATTAATAAATCATTTTAGTTTTCTGTAAAAGAAAACTATTGTGCCGGCTTTGTCTGTCCGTCCGCACTTATTCTCTCAGCACTCTTTCTGTCCGCCCTCAGATCTTAAAAACCACTGAGGCTAGAGGGCTGCAAATTGGCTCGTTGATCACCCACCCTCCAATCATCAAACGTACCAAATTGTAGCCCTTTAGCCTCAGTAGTTTTGATTTCATTTAAGATTAAAGTAAGCCATAATCGAGCGTCATGGGCCGCGGCTCATACAGCATTATACCGAGACCGCCGAAAGATAGATCTATTTTCGGTGGCCTTGATTATACGCTGTAGCCACTGTACAGAAAACTCGATTGCGCCCAAGAAACTTTACGCATTTTTTACTTGTTTATCATTGGCCGTTGACTCTAATAACGGTTCCTACGCAGTATCAACGCAAATAGGCAACAAGAAGTATCCTGTCTCCTTACAGACCGGGTAAAATGTAGGAATATTTGTCGTGGATATTCCAGTTTCTCGGAATAACGATTCCGGAATAAAAATGTGTGTCCTTAAACTGATTTCATGTGTGCAACAACGATAGTCTACGAGTGATGGCCTATATGAACCCCACGTTTATATTTGCCGTCGTCCAACCCGGGCTCAGCCTCTCTCTTTATAAATTTCAAGAGAATTATAAACGCTTTTTTTTTTTTTTTATAAAGTGGCATGTTAAACTTCCCTGCTTCATTTGAAGGAGACCAAATTGCAATATCTCTTAGGCCAGAGATAATTAGGGGTACAACAAGCGCTTTGTCAAGAAAGCCACAGGAATTTTGTCTAATGTAAATCAATTTTGAGTCTTCGTTTACTTTTAACTGGGCGATTTAAGCGAACACTATCGTTTATGGCTAGTTTCTTGAGACTCGTCAGGCTGTGCATTCAGAAGTTCCCTCTCAAGAAGACTGTGATTTGTCTGAATTATCTATCTTCAGAATACGTAGTAAACAATAATTTCTGAATTATTTATCTTCAGAGACTATAAATAAACGCAATCATTTCATCAATTACTCTTCTAGCCTTCTTCTGTTCGCATCTGAGCAACTAATCACCATCAAACAAATACTTTTCTCATAGTCTTCTATCCACAAATTATTAAACCCAGCAGACATTCAATAAACTTCTCAAGTTTCTGCTGCCATCTACCGGCAGTTTGAAGAAGTATTTCTCTAACCTCCACCATCCTTGGCTCTCAGGCGCGAATTTCTTGTAGGAGTAAGAATAATGGTATTGGTAATTCATTCGTTAAAGTGTTGTTAAGTAGTGCTGTAAGTATGTTTGGGTGTTCTGCGGTTCCTGTATTGCGTGATTCGTGTAGTTCTTCAAATTTGGGTAACGAATTATTCATTTTTTACATATTTTTAGTTGAGTGATTGATTTGATTTGATGGGTTTTGTTACTATATGTTAGGTTTCATTATCTTGGGAGATTTGTTAAAGTACATGTTATTATTGTCATTCGATTTATTGGTATTTGCATTCATATTTTAGCATTTATTTTCAGATTTCTGGATGTTGAAGAACAGTTTTTAACTTGCCAGGAACCAGATCACTTGCTGATTCTTCAAGGCTCCTGTTGTATTTATTTTACACTCAAATTTAAAAGGTAAGGATTGTTCCTCTCTCAGTACGACCAAACCAAATACTTTGCAAGCTAGTGGGAGGATCTCCTTCTGGTGTGTGGTAGACTTATTATGTCTACCGCACAGCAGATGGGGGGCTTGCACTTGATACAAAAGTATTCATATCAGTTGGTAAGTGGTACTGTGCCACAGAGTAGTTCAGAAAGTACTAATGTAAAGTCTTTCATATAGAATTTTGAGTGAATTATTTAAAACCTTCTCAATGAAATGGTCTTTTTCATTATCGGTAGTCATAATTAAAAAATATATATATTTATAATTTTGCAGACCATTGAGAATTAATGATAATACATTTGTCTTTGTACTTCATTCTTAAGATTTAAGGAATTAGAGTTTAGTATCTAAGATTTCCAGGTCGATTTTGAAAGCTGACAATTATATTTTTTCTTTCCAGGTAAGCTGACTTGTATAGCAGTTGCAAAGTGTACAATAAGCTTCTATAAAATGACCAAACGGTGACTAAGCTTTGAAGAGAACTTGCTAAATGGTTCTCGGTAAGTTCTCGCTTTGGTATGAAGAGATAAATTGCACAAGGATTTAATAAATTTCTAAAATATATCTTGCCATGAGCTTGAATGTCCAGTTGTATTCTGTTGATTAATGAAGTGCTCATTGTATGAACGTTCCTAAACTCTTTCGATACTTGACTGCCATTCTTTGCTGGAAAAATTGTTTAAGATATAGTATTTTTTCTCTAAACTGGTTTGACAAAATTTATTAGCGTGGAAGCCAACTCTCGGGTTAGTTAAGCCTTCAGATCCACAAATCTCAATACCGTTGGTGCTGTATTTGTAAAATTGACGAGATTATGCTAAAAGGTCTAAAAAACCATCACGTAATAAGATGGAAACACTGCAATGGTTGGATTATCGTACTTTCATCAAGTATGCTTTGAACTATCTTCAGGAATGCTGATAAATGAACTAGATTTATGTTCGCAGAAAATGTTAGGTTAAACAAATGAGCTGGTGAATCTTGCTACAAATACTTAGGCATTTACAAGGGAGTAAAATGTTTGCCAAAAATACGTGTGAGTTTACAAAGGGGTACAATTTATGTTAATAATACTTAGGCATTAGAAATTTCAAGAATGAAAGTTACGGATCATAATAGCCACTGAGACTGGCAAACTTACACGCCTCACGTGGTGCACTGTAGGCATTACTCAAGGCTCTTTGCAGCATCCCTTCGGCCCCTAGCTGCAACCCCTTCCATTCCTTTTACTGTACCGCCGTTCGTATCCTCTTTCCTCCTATTCCACCTTTTAAATCTTCGTACTGTCAATTTCCCTTTCAGCGCTGAATGACCTCATAGATCCCAGAGCTTGGCATCAGGCCTGAATCTCACATTCCAGTTCTAATTCCAATTCCAAACTTACGGTTGAAACAGGTAGGAGTAAATTCAAGGGATATTTTCTGACTAATTAGAATGCAATGATGTCAAAATAATGAGTTATTTTGAACTGGTTTATATTAGATGCAGGTATAATTATTTTGGTTTTGGTTTGAGGAGGTATCGCTATTCTGAATATTGTGAAAATAGGATGTTTAAAGACCGGAATATAATAACAGTGATAAGTCATTTGCCGGCAGTTTGCTCAACGGAACTAAGTTACAATATTTGCCACAAGTAAAGTTAATTAACGCTAAGATACACTGGAGAAGGTTATATTGTCAACTTTGATCCGGAAAGTATGCTAGAAGTGTGACTAGAATTCAAATTAAGAAACTATAAAGTATAGTCGCAAATATTTGCCAAGAGGTAATGTAGGTATTTGAGTTTGCTAATTAAAACTTGGAGTGAACTTGCTCCTTCTAAAAGTAGAAAAGTGGTTGACGAAGACTTCCTCCTTGAGATCTTGTGAAATTTCATACCCAGCGCGGAAGATAAAATAATCAGAAATAATATAACAGTATTTTTCCAAGCGTGTTGTATCAGAACAGTGTATAACTGCTAGGTCATAGGGACGAATTAAGAACGGTTTATTCCCAAATGCCTCCTATCAAAAGGATTATTACAATGGATGGCTCAGGGACGTGAATATGCTATCTGTCTTGAACATGGAAATCAGTAGGACAATTAAGGTTAGACTCTCTCTCTCTCTCTCTCTCTCTCTCTCTCTCTCTCTCTCTCTCTCTCTCTCTCTCTCTATTCATAATATCTTCCGTCTCACTTTCCACCCTCTCCTAACCATTGATTCATAGTGGAACTGCAAAGTTCTTCATTTGAGGGGTGGGTAGAGCTCTCGGCTAGCACGCTGGTGGCCCAGCGTTCGACTCTTCGACCGGTTCATGAAGAATTAGAGGAATTTATTTCTGGTGATAGAAATTCATTTCTCGTCATAATGTGGTTCGGATTCCACAGTAAGCTGTAGGTCCCGTTGCTAGGTAACCAGTTGGTTCTTAGCCACGTAAAATAAATCTAAATCATTCGGGCCAGCCCTAGGAGAGCTGTTAATCAGCTCAGTGGTCTGGTTAAACTAAGATATACAGTACTTAGTGGAACTGCAAGGTTTTCTTCCTGTTACACTTTTGTAACCTTTTTACTGTCAATTTCCGTTTCAGCGCTGAATGACCTCATAGGTCCTAGCGGTTGACCTTTGACCTAAATTCTATGCTGTATTCTGTATGTACACTTACACAGATAGACCGATAATCACTGCATACTGACTGGTTACAATCTTTCGATTGCTTTCCTGTACCAACTCCCAACCATCGATTCCAGATAATGGCGAATGCACGCACATGTCCCATTTGATCTATTTAGACCAATAATCCCCAAAATGACTCTTGGTAGCGCCGGAACCGCAGAGAATCGTTTGTAAAGCCGATTGAAAAAAAAAAAAACAATAGCGCTCGGTGACAGCGCTGAAAGATTTATTGGCGGGCAGATTGGCAATACTGCGCTCGGCGTTCGTCTCTTCCCGCTCGAACCGACGTTGGAGAGTAATGGATTTTATTATCGTTTTGCCGCTTTTTTTTTTCATTTGGTTGATTGCGCGAGGCCAGATCTACAATAGCTTTTGTTTCAAATGCCTGGTTTTATATTCTAAATGGCCGCTTTGGACGTTAACTGTAGCATTAACCGTGTATTTGTTTTTCTGTTAGGCCTATGGGCACAAAGTACATGTTTGCTTTTCTGTTAGGCCTATACACCAATGATCTTTGACCTCGACTGTATATTTGCTCTCCTATTTGATTGCTTAGGGCATAACCTAGCCTTTCAACCCTCCTGAATATCCCGTAGGAGGGTAGAGCCATCAGCGCACCTAACGTGGCGCACTGTAGGCATTACTGAAAGGTTTCTGCAGCGTCCCTTTGGGCCCTAGCTGCATCCACTTTTTAGCTTTCTACTTTACGTGCAGTCCCCCTTCCATTCTTCAGTCTTGCTGTCCAACACCTCTTACAGTTGCTTCTTAGCGTACCCTAGCTGCAACTCCTTTCGTTCGTTTTACTGTACCTCCTTTCATATTTTCTTTCTTCCATCTTACTTTCCACCCTCTATTAACAATTGATTCATGGTGCAACTGCTTTGAGGTTTTCCTCCTGTTACACCTTTCAAACCTTTTACTGTCATTTTCCGGTTCAGCACTGAATGACCTCATTGGTCCCAGTGCTTGGCCTTTGGCCTAAATTCTATGTTCATTTCAGTTCAGTTCAATTCTTAGCGTACCTGTGGGGTTTTATTCCCAAGTTCCACCTTTAGACCCTTATTATACTGTATCTCCGTAATTTGCTATGGGTCTTTTTATCTTGCTGTCCAGCCACTCCAACTCCTTTTTTTTTTTTTAATATTAACTAAGTAAACAGCTGTTACAGTCTGTAATTAGTGTACCCTCTTTACAGAGTATTTCACCTTCGTTTTTCTTCCTTGAAACTGTTTGTTATATTATATTTGTTAGTTAATCGACATTCTCATTTTACTGTTTTGTCTTTCGTGCGTCTGAGTATATACTCTTTAGTGTCAGCTGGCTTTAATATTTCAAGGCGTTTTACGTTTGTTCTGCATTGGCTTATGTAATAATAATAATAATAATAATAATAATAATAATAATAATAATAATAATAATAATAATAATAACAATAATAATAATAATGATAATAATTGTGTAAAGGTTAAAGAAAGATAAAGTATACGGAGGTGAAATCTCTCTCTCTCTCTCTCTCTCTCTCTCTCTCTCTCTCTCTCTCTCTCTCTCTCTCTCTCTCTTATTAGCTCAGTTTGAGTAATAATAATAATAATAATAATGTAACGATTTCTCTCTCTCTCTCTCTCTCTCTCTCTCTCTCTCTCTCTCTCTCTCTCTCTCTCTCTCTCTCTCTCTCTCTCTCTTATTAGCTCAGTTTGGGTAATAATAATAATATAATAATAATAATAATATTGTAACGATTTCTCTCTCTCTCTCTCTCTCTCTCTCTCTCTCTCTCTCTCTCTCTCTCTCTCTCTCTCTCTCATATCTATTGCTACAGCATAAGGATATAACTCCTTGGGGGACAAACCATTAGAGGGGAGATAGGTTCTGTCAAGTCAGAGCGATGGAATACCGATATATATAAGAAGAAACCACTTGACAAGCAGGAGGCCATTACTCATTGCCGTCTCTGAAAAGACAAATTAATTCTCTTTATATTTCTATTTTGTATTTTTGTATTTTGTATTTTGTAGCTCGGGATTTGGTGGGGATTAGTTTGAGGGAAGGATTTAATGGCACAGGGATTTTTATTTTGTATTCTGTATTTTGTATTTTGCAGCTCAGGATTTGGTGGGGATTGGTTCTGGGGAAGGATTTATTCGTTCGGGAATATCTAAGAGTCTTGAAAATAATTAATTAGTAATAACTGAGATTAAATAGGATTCAGTGTTAATTCACGGAAGATATGAATGCCCTGAGGATTATTAGAGTTTATAACAAACTATTTATTTATTTATTCATTAATTTATCTCTTTTCTTTAATACGTGGTAACTCTTCTCTCTGTAACTTCTTTCAAATGAAAACCATAGTCTGTATAAGCTTGCATTTCAAGTCACTGGACCCTGTGGTGGGCTTATTCTATATGAATAGTGGAGCTATCTTCTCAGTAATAATAATAATAATAATAATAATAATAATAATAATAATAATAATAATAATAATAATAATAAAATAATGATTATTTGTTTTAAATGAACACCATTTTCTTTGGAAGCTTGAATTTTTAGTCAATGATCCATGTAGGTTTGTTCCATAATAAGACTATTCAAGTTGAAGCCTTGAAGTATATTCTTGGTAATAATAATAATAATAATAATAATAATAATAATAATAATAATAATAATAACACGTGTATTTCAGTTGAAGCCATGAAGTGTGATCTTGGTAGAATTTTGCTTTATTGCTTTATATTTTCCAATATATACAGTTCATTTGATTTACTCTGCCTTTTGTGTTGAATTTTATAAGGTTTTTTCTTTGTTAGTTTTTCATGAGTTTTTTGTCAGTTACCACAAAATCCCATATCCTTTTTTGCCTTCGTTTGAAGTGAGTTTTTTTTTTTTTTTTTTTTTTGTCAGTTGCTACAAAATCAGATATCTTTTTTTGCCCCCATTTGAAGTAATTTTTTTTTTTTTTGTCAGTTGCTACAGAGTCAGATATCTTGTATTTTTTTGCACCCATTTGAAGTAAGTTTTTTTTTTTTTTTGTAAGTTGCTACAAAATCTCACATCATTTTACACTTGTTTGAAGTATGTTTTTGTTTTTCTGTCAGTTACTGCAAAATCAGATATCACTTTGCCCTTATTTGAAAGTTCGAGGTCCCTATAGATTTATTTGCCGTAAGATTTTATTTCCGGACATCCATAAGATGGCAGCCAATTTTTTCAAGGGGAAAAACTATCATAGGGAATCTTATAAGCTACCGAAATACCATACAATACCTGATTACAATCTGATGTATAGTAAGCCCTCTTTGAGAGTCTGGGATTGTTGGGGGATGGGGAATAGTACCGTCAGTGCACCTCACGCGGAGTACTGCAGGCATTACTTAAGGTTCTTTGCAGCGTCCCTTCGGCCCATAAATGCACCCCTTTCATTCCTTTTACTGTAACTCCTTTCATATTCTCTCTCTTCCATCTTACTTTCCCGAACCCTCTCCTAACACTAGTTTCATAGTGCAATTGCTTTGAGGTTTTCCTCCTGTTACACCTTTCAAGCCTTTCTAAATTTCCCTTTCAGCGCTGAATGACCTCTTAGGTCCCAGGTCTGGCCTTTGGCCTGAAATCTGTATTCCATTCCAGCCCATTCGAGAGTCTTGGATTGTAGAGACTGAAATTCCCAGAGTTATTTTTTTTAGTCTACAGAGGAAAAATTATGTATTCGGTCTTACTTCAAAAGCCACAAGCTGTTTCCCTCGTAGGGGGAGTTTGGAGTAGTGATGTCAGTGTACCTTACCTGGTGCACTGTAGGCATTACTTAAGCTCTTTTTTTTTTTTTTGTAGCATCCCTTCAGCCCCTACATGCTCTCAGCTTTTTAGCTCGTCTCTTCCTTTCTTCAATCTCGCTTTCCACCCACTTCAACTCCCTCTCTGTGTGTCGGTCACTGACTTCTTAATCTCTGTCTCTGTCTGTCTCTCTCTCTCTCTCTCTCTCTCTCTCTCTCTCTCTCTCTCTCTCTCTCTCTCTCTCTCTCTCCATTAAAACATATCTTTTATCTCACTTCATAGTCAACATTTCTCTCTCTCTCTCTCTCTCTCTCTCTCTCTCCTCTCTCTCTCTCTCTCTCTCTCTCTCTCCCCGGTAAAACATATCTTCTGTCTCACTTCAAAGTCAACAATTTTCTCTCTCTCTCTCTCTCTCTCTCTCTCTCTCTCTCTCTCTCTCTCTCTCTCTCTCTCTCTCTCTCTCTCTCTCTCTCTCAATAAAACGTATTGTTTATCCCACTTCATAGTCAACAGCTCTCTCTCTCTCTCTCTCTCTCTCTCTCTCTCTCTCTCTCTCTCTCTCTCTCTCTCTCTCTCTCTCTCTCTCTCTCTCTCTCTCTCTCAATGCAAGACGATAGAAGCGCCTACCCTCATTAGCCCGAGTCAGTGGAACAAAAATCTTCGGTGCTTAACCAGACTTCTTTTTTTCTTTTAACATACCTCTCATCATAACACCGGACCAGCATCTATTGTAGCTGGAAGTATGTGTGGTTACTGAATGAAAACTTGCGTGTTAGTACACCCGTTTTATGTATGCAAGTAACTACGGTTGAGCGTAGATACATACATACACTCACACACACATATATGTATTGTATATATAAATGTATGTAAGTATATATATATATACATATTCAGTATATATATATATATATATATATATATATATATATATATATATATATATACATAATGTTCCTATAACTTTATTATAGCTTCGCCTATTCTGACTGATTTAGCCTAATTAAGTTCAAATTATCAAAGTCCAGACAATTAGATTATTTTCTGAACAATAATCATAATCATTCCGGAACTGTACATCACGCAGAATATTAAAATCCCAAGCGGCCTAATCTGAAATTATTTAAAAATGCAAATGAACATGAATAAATAACGATTGAAGACGATAATAATAATTAATAATAATCCCTAACGAGCCAGGAGAGAGAGAGAGAGAGAGAGAGAGAGAGAGAGAGAGAGAGAGAGATAGGCAGAGAGAGAGAGAGAGCCCTGAATTTATTTCTCCTTTCATGTCAAAAATAATGAGCTGGGAAGTGGGCCTGCTGATCCCTAGCCCCCCAACCTCCCCCCTCCTTCCCCTTCCCCCCTCCTTCCCTTCCCCCCCCCTCCACCCAATTCCCATCCACAAACTTCCCCTTCCCCCTCAAAAAAAAAAAAGCCTCCATCTCATTATAAAGTGACTCCATTGCTTGGTAGAGAATGATGGCTGTTTAAAGCATGTAATGCCTGCACCATTTTTATTTTTATTGAGCGTAAAGGGTGATTGTTTATGTATATGTATATATAAGTATATGTATATATGTATGTATGTGTATATATATATAATATATATACAAAAGTATATATTTATCTATTTATTTATATATATATGTGTGTGTGCGTGTGTGTGTGTGTGGGTGGGTGGGTGTTCGTGTTTGTGTGTGTGTGTGTGGGTTCTTGTGTGTTTTTGTGTGTGCGTGCGTGTGCGTGTGTGTCTGTGCCCACCAGGGACTAACAAAGTTTGAAATGTGAAGTGCTAAGTGCTGTGCATTCAATTAATAAATGTTCCATAAATACCGTTGCCATGCTCTCTTTAACATACAACAATACACAACTGTTTAATTGTTGGTAAAGGGTCTTTTGCTCAATGAAATGATAAAAAAAATAACCTTTAGGACAGAGAACAATTATTATTATTATTATTATTATTATTATTATTATTATTATTATTATTATTATTATTATTATTATTATTATTATTCAGAAGGTGAAACCTATTCATATGGAACAAGCCCACCACAGGGGCCATTGACTTGAAATTCAGGCTTCCAAAGAATATGGTGGTTCATTAGGAAGAAGTAACCTCGAGGAGGTAAAGGGAAATTCACCAGGAAGAGATTCCACTCATTTAAAAATACAAAAACTAATTAATACATTAAATAAATCAAACTAAGACTTCGCGGAAAACATAAGAACTTTTTAACGGAAGTTTCCAAGAAGGATATGAATATTCTTCCTGAAATCATCTAATAAGATATACCGTTCAAACCAAGTGGGTGTAAATGCTATCACTTTAACTGCCCATAGAGAAGAACCACACGATAGATTTTATAGAATTCCATTTCGTACTGCGGGACAATAATTTATTCAAACGAAGCTGCGGTAACTCTATTTTGAGAACACAGTACGATAACACATTTATAATGTGCGCCGTTTTATCACACCCACTGCACATTCAACATTCGTCTGAGATTTTATGTAATTTACATTCAATATTTGTTTAATGAATAAGATTATTTTCCTATAAATACGTTGACACTTCTGTCCACAGCCCTTCAAAAAATACACTTCTGTATTTATGCTTCTACTCACATTCCTTCAAAAAATACACTTCTGTATTTACGCTTTTACTCACATTCCTTCAAAAAAAAAAAATACAAAAAACAAACTACTTCACCAATCAACACCAAACGGATTTGCCTGACAGAAAAATCTTCTCATTCTGTAGCTCACGCCGTCATCGAGAGTCCCATTGAAGAAGATGTAAATCCTGGCGATACTGTAAGCATTCTGGAGTGGCAAATTTTGCCCAATTTCTGTGTCTTTGTATAGGGTCCCGTCGCCCCATATAGCCGTATTGTCGTCCTGTTTCTGCAGATCCACAACCCAGTATGGTTCTAGAAAAAGAACAGGGTATAGAATAACATTTCGGAACCGTACCCGACAAATATGGTCAGACTGTAGAATATTTCTTTTCAGTATTCCAAAAGTGAGGACTTGTTTTGTAAGTTTGGGCACCTGGAATTTTTTTTTCCCTTAGTTTTCCTGAGAGGTGCGTCAGAACGATAGAAAAACGTGTCATCAACAAGTCATTAACATGTCATAAAGAAGTCATCAACATGTCATCAACAAGTCACAAACATGTCATCAACACGTCATAAACATGTTGGAAGCTTATTGCATACATGTCACAAACAGGTTGAAAACAGGTCAACGACAGAAAGTGCAGAGCGAGTCTCTGGCAAATGCTGGATTCATATCTAATGAAGCACTGGTTAGAATTACCAATAAGTCGTTGACTTGTATTCAACCTGTTTGTGATGTGTGTGCGATAAGTTGCCAACATGTCTATGATATGTATTACTGCAGTGGAGACAATATAGCATGTGTACGTTTTCAAGTCGATTTTACAGTTGCACGACATCAGTCTGTACCGTAATTGACAACAAGAAAGATTATTTTAACGATCACTATAACACTGTATGAACACTGTATGCCTATAGTGTTTCAAATTATCTTAAACAACTTTAAATAAGTAAAATTTCCCCGAAGTTTCTTAGGCGCAATCGAGTTTTCTGTACAATGTATAATCAGTGCCACCGAAAATAGATCTATCTTCAGGTGGTCTCGGTATAATGCTGTATGAGCCGCGGCCCATGAAAATTTAACCACGGCATGGTGATGGCCTGCCCTATATCGTTGCCAGGTGCACGATCATGGCTAACTTTAAACTTAAATAAAATAAAAACTACCGAGGCTAGGGGGCTGCAATTGGGTACATTTGATGATTGGTGGGTGGATGATCAACATACCAATTTGCAGCCCTCTAGCCTCAGTAGTTTTTAAGACCTGAGGGCGGACAGAAAAAAAAGCCGGCACAATAGTTTTCCCTTACGGGAAACTAAAAACTGAGCCACTTCACAACAAACTCAAAACGACCAGTAAAGAAAGATCAACTTGAAAAACGACTAAAATAATCCCGGAAATGATCTCACCATTATTATCCATCTTGGCAGAAATGGCTCTCCATTGGTCCATCTTCTTGTAGATGCTCAGCCTGTGACCGGGAATCTTCGAGCAGTAAGCCTTGGCGTCAGTGAAATTCAAGGTCACGTTAGGCTTCAAGTAGAGCAGAGTGTCAGGCATCATGAAGTATTCCCCGTTGATTGTGTCTGTAAAAGATAGATAATTGGGATTATGAATAAGTAACCTCCCCTTCCTTTCTTCAATCTTGCTGTCCAGCACCTCTAACAGTTACTTCAGAAGTTCAAGCGAAGGTGCAGCGCGTTGCTACCCTAATATAATTCTCCTTGTATTTTAATCATTTACTCACATTTTCATCTATTTATTTATTTATTAATTTGTTAATTTATATTTTGTATTTTTCAAGAAGTGATCTGTTGTTTCTGTATTTCCCATTACCTTCTGTTGCCTCTAATGAACACCATAATATTCTCTGGAAGGTCGAATTTCAAATCGATGGCACCATGTGGTGGGATTGTTCCATATAATAATAATAATATTAATAATAATAATAATAATAATTGTACTTCATCCCCTTTTTCCCTGGATATCTTTATCTTGCTGTCCAGCCTAAATTTCATAAATGCATATCAAATCAAATAATCAAGTATCATTTATCAATTATTATATTGATAAACTCACTCAAAATCACCTAAGATCAAAACGAATAACTATAACTATAATTATAACTACAACAATATAATTATAATAAAGCTTTGAAAATGAACGTGTGCGAGGTGAAGACAGTCTCCAGGGAAAGGTAGCTGGGATGTCGAAAGCTGTTTTTTGTTAATGCCAGAGTATTAAGAGTGCCACTTTCCAGGCAGATCCAGGTAACCTAGCAACGCCAGATAATACATGCTTTTCCATGTATGACTTTTCCCTTGGGCTTGTATTTTAATAATCTTTTATCTTCTTTTTGTTATTCTTTTTTAATTATTCTTTTTGTGCTTTAATTTTTATTCTTTTATTATATTTTTATTTTCTTTTATTTTATCTTTATTATTATTATTTTTTTTACCAAATGTAATTTGGATTCTGTTAGAATGATATGAACCTATCCAGTGAACCATATTGGTTGTGAACAAAATGTATTCATTAGAGAGAGAGAGAGAGAGAGAGAGAGAGAAAGTACATCACTTATATCAGAGTAAATAAGTCAGTCCAAATAATCACAGAGTTGCTTGAGAGAGAGAGAGAGAGAGAGAGACACGTCACTTAATTCAAAATAAATTAATCAGTCCAAATAATTTACACAGTTCCAAGAGAGAGAGAGAGAGAGAGAGAGAATCATCGCTTATTTCAGAATCAATCGATCCATCCAAATAATTACACAGTTCCCTGAGAGAGAGAGAGAGAGAGAGAGAGAAGATTCCAAATAACTATATTTACTGAAAGGTGGGAGTGCTTAACATAAATCACACTAGTCATTTGAAAGAAAAAATAACAAATGGTTTGCTGACACGAACCTCTGACACATACCAAAGAAAGTCACATTTATATTTTGTGTTTTGAGCTGGATTTTTTTTTTAACATTTTCCATTTTCATAAAGAAAGCTTTTTTATTTTAGCCGCACGTGCATGTGTGTGTGTGTGTGTGTGTGTGCGAATGTGTGCATTGATACAACTATGCATGAACATTTTTTCGAGTATACGTAAGTATGCATAATAATACGTAGCCCAGATTTAATATCGCTTCCTTTAATATCATTTAATGTTTTAAAACTAAGTACTTAATATTTCTTAAATAGGAAGCCTAAAGCACATACATAATTGTTTATATATATATATATATATATATATATGTATATATATTATATATGTATATAAATGTATGTGTTTATATATGTATATATATATATATATATATATTATATGTATATATATGTATGTGTTTATATATGTATATATATATATATATATATACTATTGCAAGTAAAATTAATTTTAAACTTTTTCTCTTGTAAAATTTCCCTCTGTCCTTCTCCACTTAAATGAAAGTATGTATATATATATATATATATATATACATACATACATACATACATACATACATACATGCAGTATATGTATATATGAAACATTTACAAAACCACTGTAATATATTCCAAATGTTTTCCATGTAATTTTTATCGAAATGCTTTGCCATTTGTTCCAACTTTTTCTTGAGGGTCTGTCCATATTCCTCCTCATTAATGGGTCTTCCCATCACCACCCATCTCCTTTGAGACCCCATCAATTTCATCTTTTTTTTTTTTGAGGGCTCATCAGTATCTCCCCATCTCGAAGGGCGGATGAAATAGTCCCATCTAAGGAAGCCTCAGTAACATCGCCCCTTCACGAAGCCCATCAATCTCCCATTTCTGGAGGGCCATTAATATCCACACCATCACGAGGGGCCATCAATATCACCCCTTAAATGGTGGGCCATCAGTAGCCTTCTCTTCATATCCGCGGAAACTCGAGAGGCGATAAGTGATGAATTAAGACAAAGATACTGTATGGCCGTCGTTTATCTATATTGGTACTTCTTATTTTCAAATTATAGTAATATATATAGCTTTTCATCTATGTACAGCTTCTGCTTGTTATTCATAGATGACCCACTTTGTATGTGACGTAGGAAGTGCTCTATGTAAATTCAAAATGGCCTAATTTTTTTACATTTTGATTTCAGTAAATTTTAGGCTGAATATTTCCGCTTAAATTTTTTTTTCAGTCAATTTAAACTGAATATTTCTCCTTGATATCCGCTTAGTGGCATTCTTGTTTTCTCTTGTCAACGAAAGACGTTATTGTATCTCAAATTGGTATTAGTAATGTCTCTCAAATTAGTATTTGTATTGTGTCTAACTAGTAATAGTATTGTGTCTCAGTTTATGAGCATTAGTACTGTGTCTGTAACTCGTATTAGTATTGTGTCTCAAATTAGGAGCATAAAGAATCCATAGGAATATCTAACTGTTTTCATATTGGAAATTTTGCATTCTTCCTATGTCATAATTTCAAATGGTTGACAAAACAAAAGAATCGGTATTTTTCTTTTATTTTTGTTCTGTTCACATACATTTTAACCCCAGCCAAAAAAAGAACAGAAAAAGCTATTTTTAGAACAAGGATTCCATTAATCCTCCCGTGGGATTTCAAATGGGGCATAACAGAACGATAAAGTTTGTAAACTTTCTGTATATATCTTTCAGCAAAAGAGAGTCTATAGTTTTAGGAAATACCTGACTGGGTGGTTAAAAACACCTGTAATTAGGTGATCTCTGTGTTCGAAAACTCGTGGTAATTATCCGTGATTAATGTCGAGTCTTTTCTGTACAGCCGCCACAGCGTATAATCAAGGCCACCGAAAATAGATCTATCTTTAGGTGGTCTCGGTATGGTGCTGTATGAGCCGGGACCCGTGAGACTTTAACCACGGCCCGGTGGTGGCCTGGTCTATATCGTCGCCAGACGCACGATTATGGCTAACTTTAACCTTGAATAAAATAAAAACTACTGAGGCTAGAGGGCTGCAATTTGGTATGTTTGATGATTGGAGGTTGGATGATCAACATACAAATTTGCAGCCCTCTAGCCCTAGTAGTTTTTAAGATCTGAGGGCGGACAAAAAAAAGTGCGGACGGACAGACAAAGCCGGCACAATAGTTTTCTTTCACAGAAAACAAAAACCTGAGATAATTATGAATATCTTTTTTTAAGGACAAGAATAGGAAACACACCCAAGCTTATAACTTGAGATAGAGCGCGAATTCACCGATATAAAAAATACCCCAGATATCCTAATACCCTAAAAATACCCTAGAATACCCAAAGAATGGAGTTTCTCCCTAGCAGGGATTTCTAAATATCCTAATGCCCTAGAAATTCCTCAAAATACCCTAAAGATAGAGATCTCTCTAACAAGACTTTCTGAATACCCTAATACCATAGAAATGCCCTAAAATACCCAAAAGACGAAAGTTTCTCCCCAAGAGATTTCTAAATACCCTAATACCCTAGAAATGTCCTAAAATGCCCTAAAGATGGAAGTTTCTCTCCAAAGGGATTTCTAAATATCCTAATACCCTAAAAATGCCCTAAAGATGGAAATTTCTCCCTAAGGGATTTCTAAATACCCTGTTACCCTAGAAATGACCTGAAATTACCCAAAAAGGCGGAAGTTTTTCCCTAACAGGATTTTCAATTATCTCTCGTAATCTTGTTTTTTTTCACAATTATTCCCGTCTCGGTAATGAGATTAGCTTTTGGGAGATGAGAATTGAGGATTGCTTTAATATGTTATGAAGGTTGCGTGCGTGTGTGCGCGCATATGACCCGAGCGTATGAAGATTAAATAACCAATTAGAAACAGGTAGGCATTTCATCTATAGGTCAAATAAATTGTATCGTATTATAAAAGGGTGTTATAATTTCACTGAATACATTATCTATTTTGTTTTCTAATTCCCTAGCATTTAATTAATAGTCTTTATCTTCAAAAATTAACAAGTCAATTATGCGCCGAAGCTTCTCCGGCGCAATCGAGTTTTCTGTACAGCCGCTACAGCGTATAATCAAGGCCACCGAAGATAGATCTATCTTTCGGTGGTCTCGGTATAATGTTGTATGAGCCACGGCCCATGAAACTTTAACCACGGCCAGGTGATGGCTTATCCTATATCGTTGCCAGAAGCAAGATTATGGCTAAATTTAACCTTAAATAAAATAAAAACTACCGGGGCTAGAGGTCTGCAACTTATTATGTTTGATGATTGGAGGGTGGATGGTCAACGTACCAATTTGCAGCCCTCTAGCCTCAGTAGTTTTTTTAAGATCTGAGGGCGGACAGAAAAAGTGCGGACGGACAGACAAAGCCGGCACAATAGTCTTCTTTTGCAGAGAATTAAAAATAAACAAAAATCATTATTAAAATGACAAAACGTTTTCTCATGAAAAGATGAAATGTGAAACGTGATACAATTTTCATTTGCAAGTCTGTTTCCAGAACATTTTCTCGGCGCATCTCCTGACTTCGGAGAGGAAAGATAATTCGGCTCTCCAGGAACGAATCTCCTCATTCATAAACGAGCGTAATCTCATAAAGAAGATGAGATTTGAATTTCGCTTTTATTTTCTAATAATCCCTGACCCCCACTCCCCCCACCCACCCTCTCTCTCTCTCTCTCTCTCTCTCTCTCAGGTAACTGTATAATTATCAGCAGTGATTTGTTTTACACCTTAAGATAACCGATACCCTCTCTCTCTCTCTCTCTCTCTCTCTATGTTAACTGTACAATTATTAGCACTGATTTACTTAATTTTGAATAAGATACACTCCCCCTTCTCTCTCTCTCTCTCTCTCTCTCTGTCTCTCTCTCTCTCTCTCTCTCTCTCAGGTAATTGTATAATCAATAGTGCTGATCTCTATGCTTTGCATTAAGTGATTCTCTCTCTCTCTCTCTCTCTCTCTCTCAGACAACTGTACAATCATTTCCTTACCTTCACGGAAAAAGAGCTCCGTGTTTTCCTGCCTCAGCAGGCTGTAATTCGTGGGTCCTACAGCAGACATCCTACACTCGGCCTTCGTCCCGCTTATCCAAACGAGTGACCAGACTCCGCAGGTCCTAAGGACAAAGCATTGGTTCCTACACTGACCTGAAAGGGGATCCTATTTATCAACACGAAGGATTAGACCTTGCACTGGTTCGTACACTGACCTGAAAGGGAAGAGTGTTTGCTTGCATTTTGCTTGCGTGGGGAATGATGTGGGAGAGTAGCTTTCATGGGAAGGAAGAGGGTGGGGGGGTTACGGCCCAGGGGTTGGGAGGTGGGCGACAGATTTTTGGCAGCGTAGGAAAAGTCGTTAAACCTTTAGCTTGGTGATTACCCTACATATTTCGGCCATTTTAGATTGATTTGAGAGAGAGAGAGAGCATCGCTTATTTAAAAGTCAGTAAATCATTCCTAATAATTACAAAGATACCTGAGAGAGAGAGAGAGAGAGAGTGGAGGGGTATGGGGTTATTTGAGGATGAGAACTAAATGTAAATTCTGTGAAATATATGATAATTACTTTTTTGCCATATGACGATTTTGTAATGTTTACGATTAATTAATAGACTCTCTCTCTCTCTCTCTCTCTCTCTCTCTCTCTCTCTCGTCCGAGTTTTGTTATTGACCTAAATTGTACTCTTTTCATTTTTAATATTACCTATCATTTAAGTTTTATGATCTATCCAAGAGATGTATCACTGACAAACAGGCTATTTACGTGTGACGCCAAGATAAGCAAACCAATAAATAAACAAAATCACTTAAAAAATAACCAAACGCGATGAGGTATTTTGACAATTTATACCAAAATCTAGATAAAAACTAGATCTTGTCCTAGAAATACCGATCGATGCCTCGTCTCAAAACAAGAGGAAGAACAAATTGGTATTTTGGCTCCTGGGAGTGATGGCAACAGATAATAGATCAAATAGAATTCTGTTTCTTTCTTTCTGTTGATGAAGGAGATCGAAGCCTATATGGATTCTCGATAGATTTGGCTACAGAAAAATTATGCGATAACTTATCTTTCCTCTCTATCCTCGGTGGGAGGATTAATAAAGAAAAAAATATAATTTTCTGTTTAAAAAAAAAAAATTAAATTGACAAATATTTTTGTGATATTTGCAAATCAGATTTTGATATTTACCAATAATTTTTTTATATTGACAAATAAATCTGTAATATTTACATCTAAACTTTTAATATTTACAAATAAATTTTTAATATTTACAAATAAATTTGTTGTAAAAAAAATAAATTTGTAATATTTAGAAATGAATTTGTGATATTTACAAATAAATCTGTAATATTTACAAATAAATTTGTAATATTTACAAATAAATTTGTAATATTATCAAATAAATTTTTATTATTTATAAATAAATATATATTATATATAAATAAATCTGTAATATTTACAGATAAATATGTAATATTTACAGATAATTTTGCAATATTCATTAATATCTAAAGTTCCTTAGACACGCCTTTCCATCAAGACACATCAAACCAATCATTAATTTATCAGTATTTATTTTTTAAGTCATTAAAATATTTCAAAGCTTAGCAACTATAACTTATATACAACCAATTCCCTTTAAAACTACTTAACCCACGTATTTCAAACTAAACTTGTACTCACATTTGCTCTCAGCATCCATGATGAGGTGGGCGTCTTCCCTGGAGAGGGTCATATTTTCGGCGA
>JANJGK010000017.1:51441494-51444528 GCA_039081455.1 Macrobrachium rosenbergii
TAACGATGAATAATTTTTTATTGTTCTTGTTATCATAGCAACCTACGTACCTGCTTTTATTTTCTTGTGTTGACAGCTCTCTCTCTCTCTCTCTCTCTCTCTCCCCCCCCCATAAATATCTACCTATTACTGAAGGTGAAAGTCTTTTAAAGGGTATATAGACGAGTGAGTGACGGGTTCGATATAGAAGTTCGACCTGAACACTTAAACCATATATAACTTTTCCAACAGTTTAACTCGTACAAATAAAACTTTAGATGCAAGCAAATAAAACAAGTGAAAAATGCTCCGAAGTTTCTTCGGGGCAATCGAGTTTTCTGTACAGCGTATAGTCAAGGCCACCGAAAATAGATCTATCTTTCGGTGGTCTCGGTATAATGCTGTATAACCCATGGCTCATGAAACTTTAACCACGGCCCATTGGTTGCCTATCCTATATCGTTGCCAGAAGCACGATTATGGCTAACTTTAACTTTAAATAAAATAAAAACTACTGAGGGTAGATGGCTGTAATTTGGTATGTTTGATGATTGGAGGGTGGATGAGCAACACTAATTTTCAGCCCTCTAGCCTCAGTAGTTTTTAAGATCTGAGGGCGGACAGACAAAGCGCGGACGGACAGACAAAGCCGGTACAATAGTTTTCTTTTACAGAAAACCAAAAAACTTATAAATGTCTAATCAGGATCCATACATAACACCATCACAAAACCACACAAACTGAAAGCGACGACCCACATCTCCAAAAATAGATTATTCCCTGCTCTTCACCTACAGAGACCGCCAGCATCAGTCGCGCTACCTGGAAAAACCCACCCACTTCCCGGATGTTATTTTTCTTATTCTGTCGCGCTGATCCCATTAGGAAAGTGCTCCTGATGAAACTGCTGACGTCAGCACACAATGGGGCTCTTTTGTTAGCTTTCTTGGGAAACTCGTTTCACCGTTAGTCGACCCAAGGATTATCCTGAATAGTCGCCTGTGAAGAGTGAATGATTTAAAGTGGTATAGTAGGTCGCTGGGTATTTTTGATGCACGTACACACACACACACACACACACACACACACACATATACATATATATATATATATATATATATTATGTGTGTGTATATAAATATATTTGTATATAGATTAATATATGTATTAATATATGTATATATATATTGTATATATAAAAATATATATATACACATAATATATACTGTATATATATATACAGTATATATATATATTATATATATATATATATATAGAGAGAGAGAGAGAGAGAGAGAGAGGGGGGGGGGGGGGAGAGACAGACAGACAGAGCTTCCTTATCAGCGGCCTCCTAAATAGATATACTGTACAAATTGAACGTAACTCAGTACATGCTCAAATCTTTGACGGGTAATTAACGAGAATTCAGTGCCTTTACAGAACCCACAAACCATATAAATTGTATAAATCGTGAGGTTTGTGTTTTGGGCAAAAGACAAATAGAGTTTGTAGACTAGCCACGAATAAATTGAGTCTATTAGTAATCAGTACGCTTAGAGGCACTATTTGCTTAATGGCTTAATTTTTCTCAACACTGAGTTCCATATACCTGAATTGACCTTGACTTATTTCTTTTTGTCATTTATAACTTTAATTTGTTATTTTGTCAGTGGATGTTATCACTTATTCTGACCTCCAAATGTTCAAGCGAGGAACCAATTCATTCCTGAATTTTTCTTATGTCTCCTGAATTTCGTGTTTGTCGGTCATATTTTCTATTCAGTCATATTTATTTTTTGTCACCTTTTCCAATAACTTGCCCCTTAAATCTCTCTCTCTCTCTCTCTCTCTCTCTCTGTGTTAACTGTACAATTATGAGTAGTGACTTAGTTCATTTGGAATAAGGGATACTCTCTCTCTCTCTCTCTCTCTCTCTCAGTGCCCTCTGAGGCCGTGAATCATACATATGATCAAATGAATGGCTCTGTCTAGTGTAAATATACTTCATTTTAAGGTACGTTTGGATGAAGCCTTGACATTTAAAGAAAGGTAGAATAAAGCTTATACATCAACATGACAAATCGGTAAATATATTGCACTGGGCTAAGCAGTTAAAAACATTTTAAAACATTCTCCTTTGCCCCTCTTCAGCTACCGGCTTGAATCAATCATTTTCTAATCCTTATTTTCTTTGCAGGCTTTTCCCTACTGCTGAGAGCAAAGAAGCATGGATATTCAGCACCTGTCAGGTGGCGAGTAAGGTAGGTTTAGGTATTTAAATAATTCTGTAGTTTCGTAGAACTTCTCGTCTGTGCGTGAGTCAGCATGACTAACAGTGCTTCACATATCGACACTGATCATTCTTTTGTAGCGTATTCCTGACCTTTAAAGAAAGGAGTAGCCATTAACTGGTATAAATGCGCTAATGAGACGACTGTTATCAGTGGGGATCTTGGTCTTATCTCGTAATCACGTGTCTTTTTCTCCAAAGGAGTTTCCTTTGAACAGAAATTTTTAAAAGTATATTTTATCCACAAAATACGCTCTACAGACACGTGTTTCTGATTGGCAAAACCTTTCACTGATACTCGCAGTTTCTCCTTATCATCACCAATCTATAATATATGCTCTTCCATTGCTGACTACTGCGTTTCATCATGTTGATGTACATTTGAAGGAACTTTTGGCATTCACAATTGACAAAGGGACACAATTCTGGTTTTTATTTATGCAGCTGAACTTGTCATAAAACATTGATAATCTAGTATGTGATTAACATACCTACCCAGATACTTTTTTCCTCACGTACATCTTCCTTTACAAGTAGCAGGAAGCTGCCGTTTTCTCGTAAAATCGGTGACAATAACAACAAACGAAGCTATACAGAAAAATCTATATGTAAATTCAGGCTGGGATCTGAACCAAAGTCTAATCAGACAGACAGACAGAGACAAAAACCTCCTAAAAGAAGTCAGATAGACAGATTAAAAAAAAATAACTAAAAAAACCAAGTTATTTATTATAACTCGAATATAGGTTTCAGGCACACCTGACA
>JANJGK010000017.1:51452128-51495130 GCA_039081455.1 Macrobrachium rosenbergii
TGCTTGTTATACCTACAGTTACACTTATATGAAATAAAGCATTTATTATTATTATTATTATTATTATTATTATTATTATTATTATTATTATTATTATTATTATTATTATTCTTATTCTTATTATTATTATTCTTATGTCTGGTACGTCAATATATATATATACTCGTGTAGCCAAAATTAACATTATCAGAAAAGACGGTTTATGAATATTCCTTCCTTAATGAATTCCTTTCACGAAATTCATGAAATTTAGGCTACAAATCCAAGGAAAAAGGTGGGAGGGGGGCACTCTTGGTTAATTCAGCCTTAGGACATTGAAAGTAGCTGGAGTTGGAGAGGCTGGACAGTAAGATTGAAGGAAGGGAACGTAGAGAATGGAGAGAAAAGTAAATTGGCTTTAAAAAAAAAAAGTGGGTGCAGCTAAGGGCCCAAGGGACGCCGCAAACGCCCTTTGCTAATGCCTACAGTGCATCCTTACTCGAAAGTAAGGGTAAAACGCCTAAAAAACTTCTATATGATAAATGTAAAAGCAAAACTAATATAATTAAAAAATTGAGCGAATAAAACTAAGGCAATTAAAGAAGAAAACGAATAAAACTGAGGTAATTAAAGAAGAAAGCGAATATAATTGAGGTAATTAAACAAGAGAGCGAATAAAACTGAGGTAGTTAAACAAGAGAGCGAATAAAACTGAGGTAATTAAACAAGAAAGCGAATAAAACTGAGGTAATTAAACAAGAAAGCGAATATAACTGAGGTGATTAAACAAGAAAGCGAATGTAACTGAGGTAATTAAACAAGAAAGCGAATAAAACTGAGGTAATTAATCAAGACAGCGAATAAAACTGAGGTAATTAAACAAGAAAGCGAATATAACTGAGGTGATTAAACAAGAAAGCGAATGTAACTGAGGTAATTAAACAAGAAAGCGAATAAAACTGAGGTAATTAATCAAGACAGCGAATAAAACTGAGGTAATTAAACAAGAAAGCAAATAAAACTGAGGTAAATAAACAATGCAGCGAATATAACTGAGGTAATTAAACAAGCGAATATAACTGAGGTAATTAAACAAGCGAATGTAACTGAGGTAATTAAACAAGACAGCAAATAAAACTGAGGTAATAAAACAAGACAACGAATAAAACTGAGGTAATTAAACAAGAAAGCAAATAAAACTGAGGTAATTAAACAAGAAAGCGAATAAAAGTGAGTTAATTAAACAAGAAAGCGAATGTAACTGAGGTAATTAAACAAGAAAGCGAATAAAACTGAGGTAATTAATCAAGACAGCGAATATAACTGAGGTAATTAAACAAGAAAGCGAATATAACTGAGGTGATTAAACAAGAAAGCGAATGTAACTGAGGTAATTAAACAAGAAAGCGAATAAAACTGAGGTAATTAAACAAGAAAGCGAATATAACTGAGGTGATTAAACAAGAAAGCGAATATAACTGAGGTAATTAAACAAGAAAGCGAATATAACTGAGGTGATTAAACAAGAAAGCGAATGTAACTGAGGTAATTAAACAAGAAAGCGAATAAAACTGAGGTAATTAATCAAGACAGCGAATAAAACTGAGGTAATTAAACAAGAAAGCAAATAAAACTGAGGTAAATAAACAATGCAGCGAATATAACTGAGGTAATTAAACAAGCGAATATAACTGAGGTAATTAAACAAGCGAATGTAACTGAGGTAATTAAACAAGACAGCAAATAAAACTGAGGTAATAAAACAAGACAACGAATAAAACTGAGGTAATTAAACAAGAAAGCAAATAAAACTGAGGTAATTAAACAAGAAAGCGAATAAAAGTGAGTTAATTAAACAAGAAAGCGAATAAAAGTGAGTTAATTAAACAAGAAAGCGAATAAAAGTGAGGTAATTAAACAAGAAAGCAAATAAAACTCAGATAATTAAACAAGTCAGCGAATAAAACTGAGGTAGTTAAACAAAAAAAAAACGAATAAAACTGAAGTAATTAAACAAGACACCTTACACCATACCCTCGACTCTCAATTAAATTTAAACCACAGAGGAAAGAAAGTCGAGAGGAATTAAGATTCTCTGGAACAATTCCTAAATCCAGTGGTTCCTGCCTTAGCAAAGAGACGTTGGGTAAGTCTTTAAGTTGATTTAAAGTTAAAAGTCCAACTTTGAGTTTAAAGTTAAACTTCAATATTACTTTTTTTTAAGAAGTGCTGAGGCGAGTCTTGTAAATTTAATTTTTTAAAGTTTCTTTCAGTTTTAGGGATAAATTTAACAGTTTTCCGGATTAATTTAATGGAAAACATTAGAAGTTTTCTATAAACCTTTTATATTCAAAGAGCGACAACAACTCGTTCCTATATACCACACAAAGAATGGGAATCCCACACAAAACTTTCACAATTTCCCACACAAAACCGACGTAGAATCTAGCCTAAAGGTAATAATACCCCGTTAAGAACGTAAAACTCAAATACACAGTCAAATATAGGCCTAAAATCCATTGTAAATTACATATGGACCTAAAAATTTCTCAAATATGGGCCTAAAACCCATTATAAAGATATATAGGCCTAAAAATTACTCAGATTTGATATCAGAAGCACCAATGCAACATTATCAATAGTGCACCAGAATATTTGCAACATTGCATCACATTTCAACCTAATAATGAACCATAAAAACGTAGGCCTACACTTAAGAGCAATGCCAGATGTACGATACAATAGACCCTACACATTTGTTTTAATAATCGACGAGACATTCAATTTAACTCAGGGCCTATCATCACAAAATCCTCGTTCTAAGTCAGCTTATGTCTATCAGTAAGTAACTCGCTTTATTTTAATATAAAAACGCCCTCCAACCTCGACAGAAGTTCTCGCTATGAGTCTAATTCCCCAAGTCGTTTCGAGAAACCTATGACTATGCGCATCATTATATCTCCATTTCATTAGTATTGTAATGATGATATCATCATTATGCAGGTAGGAGGGAGATAATAATGCATACAATGTTAAATGGGACGTATAAGGTGCATCCAATGACGCAGTTTCCAGTTCGCTGAGACGAAACAAATGACAAACAACAGTTAGGTCTAAAGTTTACATTCCCAAACAGCTCCTGTAATTGATGTCTGATTCATTACAACTATTGTAATGAATTCGAAATGTCATTCACAACTCGTTTTACGTTATTTTGTATACTAAACTGTACTTAACATCAAAGCCACACAGAGTGACAGTTCCCAGTTGTACTCTGGTGAAAAAGACAAACAACAGTTGGGTCTAAAATTTACACTCCCGAACGGCTGCTGTAAACAATGCCTGATTTTACCGGTACAACATTTAATAACTACTGTATCGAATCTGAAATGGCATTCGCCCTTCGTCCTACATCGCTCTGTATAATAAATTATATTTAATATCGAAGCAATGCAGAATGATAAGCCCTACATTTCCTCATAACGCCAACTGAACGTGAAATTTTGTTTCGTTTGTTGCTTAATGTCATTTTTTTGGCTAAACAATATAGAAATGGGTGCATACAATGCGATGCAGTTGAGATAATCTCAGAAAATTACCGAGATAATGAGAAATTCACCGTCTTTTGTCTATATCCTTAATTTAAACCCCCTAAAGGGGTTGGTATTAAATATGGAGGAAGCTCCGCGGGACGCCGTGTGTAGTACCAGCCCCATGGGTTGGGGGGGGAGGGTTAAAGTAAAAATATGGACAAAAGACAGCGAATTTCTCATCACCTCGGTAATTTTCTGAGAATATCTCACCTACACAGCATTATATGCACCCTTTTCTATATTATTTAGCCAAAAAATTACATTAATAAACGATATCTCCGTGCAGCATTCTCCTTTACATTTACCCTGGCGCGTTTGCTACGGTAACCAACAATTGTTAAACTATTTACCTGACCAATACAATTAACGATATCCATTCCGTAAATGATTCTAAATCCAAAAATAATTTTACGACCAGATTATCTTCAAACAGCTTTAGATACTTGCAATATAGCAGCCCACATCTTGTAGGTCTAGGGTTAGTCCAGCAATCATAATGACCTTTTTACATTATATAATTCATTGGGTGGTCGAGTCCTGAGGTCCACATCATAAAAAAGGACAATTCAAACGTTACTTTACGTCCAGTTCTTATATTTGAATAGGATTAGTTACTTGCAATGTGGCCGCTTACATCCTATAGGCCTAGGCTTAGTCTAGCATTCATTATGTCCATTCTACGTAATAAAATACGTTGGCTTGCAGAATCCTGAGGTCCACATCACGCCTCCTATTCCCTTTTTCACCTTAGCACACTTACCAACCCAGAACAAGAGTTCGTGCTGGCATAAGGCTTAAATATAACCCAAGCAGATGGCATTGCCTCAGTACACATAAGCATCTCTAGGCCTATGCAAGCTGACATGAGCCAGATTTCGAGCAAAGTAGATTTAGGGAGTTTTAGGACGAGAAAACAAAGATAGACAAATAATAAAACAAATAAAGACAAAACAATAAAACAAATAAAGACAAACAATGAGAAAGTAAGCTGTTGTTTAAAATGATTTAAAACGAATATATGTATTTTAAAATCGAACTCGTGATGAACCGTCACCATCTTCAACACAATCAAAACCAAACAATTCCCTCTAAACTGTAGGCTACCTGAAGGGATCACATGGTGTGAATTCCTATATATAACCGGATAAAAATCCTTATATACCTATTAATCCTACTTTGATAAATCCTACGACTCCTATAGGCTAAGACATGATTAAAAATATGATTGATAAAGTATCCTTACCTACAATTTCTCTAAAATGTACCTAAGGGGTTACATGGTGTAAATCCCCACACACAACCGTAGAAAAATCCATGTGTTACCTATTAATCCTGCTTTAATAAATCCTAAGACACCTGCAGGCTAAAATATGATTAATAAATAAAGCATCCTTACCTTATCTGATTCAGCAGACCACGAAATCTTCAATGTAGGTCTAGGCTTAAGCAATGGCTCCGGTGCTATGAGGATATAGGCTTAGGCTAACTCTTTCTCCTTCAGTAACACAAAGGCCTAGATCACACACGCCTCACGTGACCCAATATTATTCAGGAAAGCAACAGGAGTCCTTTAGGTGGGCCAGATTTGGGGAAAATTCCGAAAATGCGATAAAATGTCACACTTAAAAAGAAGCTTCTTTCCGGGTCAGGCGACGGTCGTCAAGTGGTGCAGTGTTTGTCCTGTAGGTGTTGAACAAGCCTTAGGTAATGGCCTGTTTTATATATATATTTTTTGTTTGTTTTGTGTTTATTTAATTGTATTCTGACGGTAAAGACTGTGTTTTTTATCATTATTATTATTATATTGGTAGAGGGTACGAGTTATAGGCATTTAATATTAACTAAAATGGAGCCCTTTTTAAGTCAAGTTGGTCTAGCAATTTTGGAACAGTTCAATTTATGTCTGTCATATTGCTCATCATACTTTAGCAATATTTCATTATATTAATCAACGCACGGTAAATAAACTGATGAATTATCCTCCAAATCTCACAGTTATAAACCTCCCATATAAAAGCGAACGAAATAATGATTCACGATCAAATAAAAATCCTTTTCAGGAGAAAATGGATGAACGTAGCTGAAAGAAAACGGCTGGTATTTTTAGGGAAACCTAAAAATATATTATAGTTTTCCTCTTCGATACAATAATTAGTTTATTACACTATTTTTTTCATAATGCTGTATCCTATAGGCCTAGGCAAAGTATAATTTTCCCCTTTCTTATAATATGTACGCTTTCTTTCTAGAAGGTTATGTCCTATAGGCCTAGGTAAAATATTACAGTTTTCGGCTTCGATACAATATTTAGACTTTATTTTATTCCAGAACTCTATATCCTATAGGCCTAAGTAATGAAAAGCAGTTTTATTTTATGTACATAAATTTTTTCCTCACTTTTTTTATAAGTTTACTCACAATAAAATTAAACTCACGAGAAAACATCCATTTTAGGCCGAGGAGGCGACGAATAGGCCTAGTCATATTCGAAGAAGCCAATAATAATTATGCTTATTAAAAATGCTTGCTTGGTCTAGGCTTGTTCTGGAGATTCTAAAGAAATGTAGCTCGTTAATGCCAACAATTTTCTTTGCAGTGTATTAATATTAAGGATATTTTTTTCATGAGGAAATAAAAAATGAAAATTTATTTCATTAATTTTATTTATATATTATAAAAAAAACCACAAGGAACTCGCAGATGGTGTCTGGAAGAAGAATGATATATTTAAATCTCTCTCTCTCGCTCTCTCTCTCTCTCTCTCTCTCTCTCTCTCTCTCTCTCTCTCTCTCTCTCTCATCTCAAAGAGTTTTCCAAGTTATATATAAAAACATTCTTTATATAAATGTCTGACTCTTTTATCTAGTATATATAAAAAACTAACTAAAATTAATATTTACATTACAGAAATCACATTCATCTGATGACTTACAATTACAGTGAAAAATATAACATTCTTCACATCCACATAACTCCCACATTTTCTCCATAGTCTTCACATTCTTATGGACTAAATCTTAAAAAAAAAAAAGAACAACTTTAACATAAAAATTATGACTATGTACACAATGGTGCAGCTGACAACAAATCTGGACCATTGATCTATTTATGCTATGTACATCAGAGTGACTTAGCTGTAATACAAATTATAGACTAAAAAAAATTAAGAAAATGTTTTAATGTGGTATCGTTAATTCAAGGGTATAGGCCTATGTAGAGTGGATCAGTAGATGAAGGATTTCTTAGGATTTTATTTCAAGGGTAGGCCTATGTACTAGTGGATCATTAAATGAAGGATTTTCTTAAGATTTTCTTATTTCAAGGGTATAGGCCTATGTAGAGTGGATCAGTAGATGACAGATTTCTTAGGATTTTGTCATTTCAAGGGTAGGCCTATGTTGTGGATTACTGGATGGAGGATTTTGTTAATTCAAGGCCTATGTTATGTATCAGTAAATGAAGGATTTTCTTAGGATTTTGTTATTTCAAGGGTAGGTCTATGGTGGATCACTGGATGAAGGATTTTGTTAATTCAAGGGTAGGCCTATATTATGTACCATTAAACAAAGGATTTTCTTAGGGATTTGTTAACTCAAGGGTAGGCCTATGCTGTGGATCAGTAAATGAAGGATTTTCATAGGATTTTTATGGATTAGTAAATAGAGGATTTTGACAGGATATTTTGTAGGCCTATGCTATGGAGCACTGGATGAAGGATTTTTATAGGATTTCAAAAGATATACGGGAGAATCCTACTAGACCTACTTAGGTCCATATATATATATATATATATATATATATATATATATATATATATATATATACCTGTATATATATATATTATATACATACATAATATATATATATATATATATATATATATATATATATATATATATATATATATATATATATATATATATATATATATATATATATATCCCTTGAAATAACGATACCGATAAACGTGACAATGACATGACAAGGTGACTGATGATGGTGAAAATTATGATGATGACAATAATGATAATAATAATGACACTGATGAATAATAAAACTTGAAAAATGCATTGTGACTCCATACTTTGTAACCATCAAGTTTCTCTCTTAATATTTATTTATTTATTAATTTATCAAATTTATTTATTCATATATTTATTTTTGAGTAAGTGGATATTTTCATAATCCTAATTATTTATAATGTACCACTTATATACATTCTAACTGATCGACCTTATATTTATACTTGTAAATCATTTATGCATACATGCATACACCGCACGCATTTCACACATGATACACATACGGGTATGTATACATTGACAATTCTCTATGAATACACACACTGTATTCACATGACCTATACGTGTATGCATGTATATTTCTTCATCTGTAGTTATACATAAAAGAATAATTTATAACTGCTTCTAACACCATTACAGAATACATGGAATCGATGGCCACAGCTTTTGTGACGCCAGGTTACAGAATCAGATTAATTCAGAATACACGGGTTCGATGCCCACAGCTTTTGTGACGCCAGATACAGAATCAGATTAATTCAGAATACGTGAAATCGATGCCCACAGCTTTTGTGACGCCAGGTTACAGAATCAGATTAATTCAGAATACTCGAATTCGATGCCCACAGCTTTTGTGACGCCATTTTACATAATCAGATTAATTCAGAATACATGAAATCGATGCCCACAGCTTTTTGTGACGCCAGGTTACAGAATCAGATGATTTCAGAATACATGAAATCGATGCCCACAGCTTTGTGACGCCAGGTTACAGAATCAGATTAATTCAGAATACACGACATCGATGCCCACAGCTTTTGTGACGCCAGGTTACAGAATCAGATTAATTCAGAATACACGACATCGATGCCCACAGCTTTTGTGACGCCAGATTACAGAATCAGGTCAAATCAATGTACAGAGTGTATCGTGAGTTCAAGATATAGCAATTAATATTAACATATTAATATAACTGTCTTCAGAGTATATTACTGATTTTGAATATTTCATCGTTGCTGTACGGGAATATTATTTACAATATTATAATATTTGGTTTCTCTTCAAATTACAGAACGTTATATTATTTTGTTTATCTTCAAATTGAAGAACTCTTGTAACTGATTTTGATTTATCATTGGTGTAACTTCTTAATTACAGGCTTTTATCACGAGTACATCTACTAATAATTCTATATAATTTCTATAAAAAAAATTATGAATAACTTTTCCTTAATGGAAACAAAACATTTATGTCAATAAATCATGCTTAGGAAAAACATATTTCAAAAGTCCGTAGTGGAAGGCACATTTGGTAAACATCTTGCAGTCTGAACAAAATAATCGTGAATGTGGATTACTCAATAATTTCTGTATATCTACAGGGTCATAACATACAGGACGACTGTATACTGTATACAGACATATACAGTTTACTCAGGAGAGACTCAGAACGAAATTAATGCCATCATACGTAAGCAATGACGAACTACATTAAATATGACAGACACGCTTGGAAAAAAACAGAACATAAACAAGTTTACAAGTTTGTACTGTACACAGATATGGAATCGTGGGGTTAAAAAATGATGCTCTCTCTCTCTCTCTTTCTCTCTCTCTCTCTCTCTCTCTCTCAGGAGGCATTCTGGAAAATTTCCTCTCCCATCAAGGAAGAAGAAGAAGAATGGTATTAACAGTAAATATTGGACATATCACTTTGAATACGAAGGCTTGGAAGAAATATTTTCTTGCAGTTTGTCTCAAGTTTTAGCTCAGTGGTTCCTGAATCCAGTCTGCACTGAAAAGTGGCATTTTTCACTGAACCACAAGTGACCATCCCAAATTTGAGGATTCAGACCAACCCGTGGCCTCTCTCTCAGGTCAGGATACTTCAGGATACACTGACCACAGGTGCCACCCAAATTTTACGATCCAAATCAACCCGTGACCTTTCAGAGGTCTCAGACCAGCAGACCAAGCCTTGAGCTCTCTCTCAGGTCAGGATAACTTCAGGACACACAGACGAGTGACCATCCAAATTTTAGAATCTAGGCCAACCTGTGACCTTCCTCAGGTCAGCATAACTTCAGGACACTCCAACACAGCCATCTACACTTTTCTGTAATGGCTGATTCCACTGACACTTATCATTTCCCACACTTTTTAAGTTATGAATGACCCTTCCTGAACACTGCTATGACTGGATAGAATAGGTTGCTCTAGGAGCATACCTTTTCTGGCATAAGGCCAGCTTACTCTACACAAACACACGATTGGATCTCCGTCACTTTTAAGTTATACTTTACTAAACACTGCTATGATATGATTTCACAGGCTGCTCTCCAGGAGCAAGATATGTGCTGGCATAAGGCCAGCTTATTCTAAAAACACACACTAGATTGGATCTACTGATCTAAGCCGTTATAGCATCAAAAAATATCCTTTTTTCTTTCCAAGGCACAAACAGAAGGGCAGACTTTGATTGTGTAAACTTGAAGTCCACGCTCCAAGGGTGTCATTTATTAAAAGCTAAATATATTCTAAATAATGGTATACCTAGTAGTCTTTGATGGTTTCATTGGCTACAAAATAATGTTTCAGATAGTTTTGTAGATAGTTCTGTATCTTTTTGGAAGCTTCATTTGAGGAGTAATAGCCTTAAACACAAATGCCAGGGATTGTCACTTCGGTTCTAGAAAGTATATCATGGGAAATAGTAGACTCTTTATAAATATCTTATAGACTGATATATATATATATATATATATATATATATATATATATATATATATATATATATATATATATATATTGTGATGAGTGTAACCCTAAGCAAAGAGGCTAGAACTTCCCCCATGTTACATAGCCGTCTCCAACGGCTGACTTTGGGACCTGCCCTGAGAGAAGTAGTCCCTTGATCCTTGGGATGGTGTAGGCGATCTCCTACCACCTCTTCCACTACCTCCTCCTCCAAATCCTCCTCCTCCCCCTATGCCCGCAGCATCAAGGACGTCCGCGGAGACATAGTGGAAGGGGGCTCCCTGGTCCCTGGGCAGCGTGGCCGCCTGGTGGGGGTCCTCGTAATCACGCGCCAGGTCGATCTCCTTCTTCATCTCCAGGGTGGAGTCTGTGGCCGCACTCATGGCTGCCAGCTGATTGGTGGAGCCGTGGAGTGACTCGTTCCGGAAGCTGGAGGTCGTGCTGTTGGTTGAGGAGTTGAGAAGTAAACAATAGTGTTTTATATACTTATATATACATTATATTTATGGAACTAACAACACAAGGCACAAGTTTCACAGATATGAATTTCTGGCTCCATCGGGATCAAACCCTGGTCTCTCAAATGAAAGGGCATTACCAATTGACCCACACTGTGTGGGTTAACTGTTAACACCCTGGCCTTCCTTTCATTTAAAAGGCCAAGGTTTTGATCCCGAAGTGAGTCAGAAATTAGGTTTATATATTCCTCAGTAAAATTGTTGAAATTACTGCAAAGTGCAGACTTAATTGTTTTTTTCATAACTTAGATATCAAAACAGTAAATTTAAAACCCACATTCTGAATCAGATTTAAACAAATCCAAAAAACTTAAATTTCCACGAGAGTCATTTTAATATTCATTCGTCACTATTGACTGGCGGCACTTTCTTTGCAATGCCAGCTTATAAAATTATATCAATCAACACAAACAATCTGCAATAAAAAACGATGTCATTAGCGTTAGTCCAAAAACTATTTAAATCTCAACTATTTAAGCCTTGATGTCAGTCTAAGAGTCTAAACCTAACTAGGTGACGAAGGTAAACACACACCAAATATCTACATAGTTTAGACTATTAATATATAAATTTTGTGTCTGTGTATAAATAAGTGTACATCTACACACACACACACACACACACAC
Source organism: Macrobrachium rosenbergii (assembly GCA_039081455.1). NCBI lineage: Eukaryota > Metazoa > Arthropoda > Malacostraca > Decapoda > Palaemonidae > Macrobrachium > Macrobrachium rosenbergii. The sequence goes on from JANJGK010000017.1 coordinate 51,463,623, forward strand.
ACACACACACACACACACACACTATCTATCTAGCTATCTATCTATCTAATCTAGCTATATATATATATATATATATATATATATATATATATATATATATATATATATATATATATATATATATATATATATATATATATATATATACGGTCGTCCCTTTACCGAAGTAAATCCAGGCGTATTCATCACAGCCTGTGCTTTCAACAGTGCTTGAGTGTAATTTATATACATTTAAATTTGCAAGTTAAACGCCGGAATTTATACGATATGAAGACATATTCGTTTCACCCGGCTGCTATCTTCTATCGTCAGGTTATTGATGGCTATTGAACCTACCACGAGAGATAGTATACTATTCATAAATGTGTATATACACACACAAATAGACACACACACACACATATATATATATATATATATTTGACTTCAAGAAAAGTAAGCCTTCTGGGATGAAACTGCAACCCAACCTACCACATTTCTTCACCCTGGCTGCAACCCACAACGGTTGACTATCTTCCTAGTCATCAGAGGTGCATTTTTGTAGAAAACCTCCTAAATATTATTTCAGGACTTTGCTGTATGTATTATACAAGTGCATGTGTATACACAAAGTTAATATAATCTATTTATACATAAATGCACATCGCATGAGTATATGCATACTTAATTTATGTAAATACATAATCAAAACTGTAACCCCTTTTCACTATCTTGTTCTCTCACATACTCTACACATGATCAAACCATCTCGAAATGATTAATTTTTTACCCATAAAGATATTCCTAGTATATTCCATGTTTTCACAAATCAAATTCATCTGATTCCATATATACTACATTGACAATTCCTGTCAAAACTGACATATAATATATGTATATATATACACATAAATCTATATGTATCCATATCCATGTATAAACATATATATATATATATATATATATATATATATATATATATATATATATATATATATATATATATATATATATATATATATATATATATATACAGTAGATACCTGAAATCCGTAGAGGCTTCATAAACATTCCTCTTGCGTTAATTTCATCAAACTAGACAAATAACGATGCACCATTCAAACGCAAACAAGGTATTCCACAGGAATATTCAGAAAACACACAATAACAACTACTAATTCAAATTCCACGTGCCAATCAACAAACGACAGTTTAACATCCACAACATCACGACGGAACACGGAGCCAAGAATGAAGAACGGAGAACAAGGAATGGAGGACACAGAATAACAGCAAACCCAACATTCAGGCAAGAACTTCCTTTTGTCAATTACCCGAGCATAGACCACGGTCGGTCCGCTGCAAATCTATCGCAGTAAGGGTCATACCTGTTGTGAGGAGACAGGGAGGTAGAAAGATGTTATAATCACGTTGCTGGTTAGTCTGTCAAAGCTTAAAAGACGACGAGAGGGTCTTATTGAACGTATGAAGAACCATGCTCAAGGAATTCAGAATCTAATGTTGGTCACCATGATGCAAGGCCTCCAGAGAAATTATCTATATTACCCAAAGTTATCAAGATGCAAGGCCTCTCAGAAAGATTAACTATATCATCCAAAGTTACCAAGATGCAAGGCCTTCTAGAGACCTATTTATAGGTGATGCTAATCTATCATGCATATCTCAAAGGACAAAATGAAGCAAGGAACATCTATTCATTAATTAAGCCAAAAAATGCAATAGAAAATAATAAATTTTACCAAGATGCAAGACCTATTTATAGGTGATGTTAATCTATCATGCATCTATCTCCAAGGACATAATCAAGCAAGGACCATCTGTTTATCAACTAAGCAAAAATAATTGAAAAGAAAATAACAAAATATTCATGCACATATACCAACTCTAGACAGCTGTTTATTTCCTCCTCTCTCCTGACCACCCACCTGTTCATCATAGGCTGGCCCTTCCAAGGAGGCGTGGGCAGCCTCGGCCTCATACCCACTGGCTTTGGGGGCACCGGGGCATGAGGGTGATGGTTCTGTTGAAGGAGGCGAGGGGCAGTGCCATGCCCATAGGTGGAAAAGGGGGGTTTGCCAAAACTGGAAATCAAATACATGGGATGCGTACACAAGCGTCCAGGAAGTCAGAAGTCAAAAATAAATACATGAAAAAAATAATTAAATTAAAAATATGATCATGCAGTTACTATAGAGCATTGACATACCTTTTACCTTAGGAAGGAAAAATAGATGTTTTATTAATTAAAAAAATTACTGGTCTACAGAAGACAGGTTTTATTTTAGTAAATCGTTCATTTGCTGCAAAATGTATTTCTTATTTGTTAATAAGTTTCAGAGCCAAATTCGTCTGTGTACAGAGGTTATTTTGAAGACTTTGTCATACGAAAACGATTTATTTAAGTTCAGATGTACTATTATATAAACTCAATGAATAAATTTTTGATACACGATAAATGTAAATATATATACACGTATATATACATATATATAAATATATAAAGACAAAATCCTAAGTAAAAGACGACAGTCGAAAGGCCTCGCAGCACTCCATTGTTTCTCTTTCCTCGTGGATTTTGTCTTTATTTATATATTCATCACGTTCCATATTTTCGTGATTCAGTTATATATATATATATATATATATATATATATATATATATATATATATATATATATATAATATATATATATATATATATATATATATATATATAATATATATATATATATATATATATATATATATATATATATATATATATGTATATATATACCAACCATACATTAACGAAAGCATAAAGTAATTGAATACAAGACCCGATTATCTCCTCCTCATTTAAGAAATACTTCAGATCATTTCAGAATTCAGGTCAAATCATACAAGTGCATATTCGATGCATCGAGGAGTTTATGAATAAACTAGCATACATCTGAATACTTTATTAGATCACATACAGGGGAATACATTTGCAGCAGAAGGAACGACATCCAAAAAAAAATAATAATAATAATTACAAGATACGAAAGTAAAGAAAGGAATTTATCAACATAGAACTACTGGGCTTTTAAAGTTGTTAAAAGCTGTTAGGTTGATCTACACAGATTGAAGCATAAAGGACCCTTTCCTCTCTTCAATTTCCATCCATTTACCAGTGCTTTGAAGAAGCCCAGAAGACTAATCAATGAGAGATCTCATAAATGAATCCGTGACTGCATTACAGGTAATCTAGTTTTTAGTTTTTTTAGAAAATAAATCATTAGTCGAGCTAAGTAGCAATACGTTTGATTCAAATTGACATCTGTTACCCTGGGAGAGTGTAATGCTTTGTTATCAATGATATTTCACATCGAATTATGAACTGAGGCATCTGAATTATAATTGAACGAGAATTATTATTGTTAGAATACTTCTACGGAAGAGAATTATACATGTGAGAGCATTCTACAAGTTAGTGCTAGGTAAAAGAATTTTTTTTCCAGATTACGAAGTCAAACGTGTTTCTCTGAATGTGTACAAGATATCTGATATCTCCATGAAATATCTAAAGATATCTACATTATTCTGAAGATTTCTACTGACGGGAAATTGAAACTGAATGAAGACATCTAGATGTCTTCATGAAGTTTCTAAAGATAGCTACATCATTCCGAAGATCTCTACTGATGAGAAAATTAATCTTTGCCAGGCTGCAAGAGACAGGAACTCCAAAGAAGCCCCTTAAGAGAAAATATGATAAAAGAGGAAAAACGTGAGAGAACATAGAGGGAGAGTTCTTCCAAAAGCTTAACCTTTCTTAAGGGAGGAAGTTGGACAGTTTAAAAACCAGGAGTGGTAAATCGTAGCGTCTTTCAGAAGTAATATCAGACTACTGACTGCAGTCCTCACCAGAGAATTTTAGGGTGCAGTAAAACCTTCATGAATTGTCACGCCAGAAGATGTCTGTAAGTGATTCCAGTGTCAGAGTGTGTTCATGCAATCATGTGTTTGTGTCAGAAGACAGGAAAACGTTTTCAACGCCACGAGACGTTTCTGAAGTTGAAAACAGCATTGGGAAAGAATCCTTACCTTTTTGTGTATTGTGGGTTAAAATTCCTAACTCCTAGCCTAAGGGTAATCTCAAAAAGGGTGTCAGGACACTACGTTGGCGTCGGGTTAATGAGGTATGAATCTACCTTAAATGTAATTTTGTGGAGTTGGTAAAGAATTGTTGTTGTACACGATTAAGCAGGCCTTATGCCACCACGGGCTCTTATTCATAGAGCACCCAATAAGTGAAAAGAATTGAAAATTGTCGCGTCTTTGTAAGCTAACCCTGAAGTTATCTAGAATGAATTCTGTAAATTACTGTAAAGTCATCTGTCCGTTCATGAAATGATGTGTAATATTCATTATGTATATCTATCAAGAATGTTAAGATCTGTTTTTAACTGAAAATCCTAAGACTATAGTGTATATGTATTGCTAAATATTCTTTTTTCACATCAGCGGTTGTAAATGAAAAGACTCTTATAACTTTGGCAGAAGTTCAGTATAGATATAATGTATCTCTAGCATATAAAGGCCCCAAGAACTGAATGCTACTGAAGTTACAGCATTACTGAAATGCTCAGTGATATTTCAAATAAGGGTATTTCAGAAGTTTAAGTATTGTTCAAGTCTGCGATATGATGACGTTCTTTTACTTCTGATGTATGTGTATGCTTAATTCTGTGTATGGCTGGAGATGTGTATTGTTCAAGGCTATGTAGTGTTCAACTCCGTCTATGGCTGCCTATGGCCACTGAAGGGATACCTATTGGGAAATCTTGACATTTCTTATTGTTGATGACTATGTACTGTTGAAGCGAGTCTACGGCTGCCTATGGTTACTAAAGGGGTGCCTATTGGTAAATCTGTGCATTTCTAAAGTTTGTGTACTGCTTTGTAACTGCTGATGAATGTGTGTGGTTAAGTCTATGTACTGCTGGAGATATGTATTGTTCAAGGCTACATATGGCTGAAATCCGTCAGTGCTACCTATGGTCACTGAAAGGGTACCTATAGGTAAATCTGTTCATTTCTGAAATCTGTGTGTGGCTTTGTAACTGCTGATGTATGTGTATGCATAAGTCTACAAAATGCTGAAGGTATGTATTTTTTAAGGTTAAGTGTTGCTGAAGTCAGTCTATGGCCACCTATGGTCACTGGAGGGGTACCTATTGGTAAAACTGTGCATTTCTGAAGTCTGCGTATAGCTAAAGTTCCCAAACAGGCAACATACCTTTATGTAAGTCACTATGTTCCATAAAGTTCCAAGTCCCTATCTCAATTATTCATCCCCTGGGGAGCCTGAATGAGTAACCCCTGGAAAGACTGAATGACAGGCCCCCTAAGAAGACTGACTGAAAGCCTGATAAATCCTCCTTCCGCTTCCCAACCTCCTCCGACGGGAACGCTCCTTCTGAGGGACACACACACAAATACTCACGTGGTGGGCGAGTTGTTATTGTCAGATCCGTTCCAGTGCTGGGAGGAATTCTCATGGAAGAAGGTGCTGTTGTCCCTGGAAGGATAGGCCGAGTTGTCCCTGAACCCGTGGTTCTGGAAAGTCATGTTAAAACTGGGGTGGACCAACTCGTTAACATTCTCGTTTTCCAGGCGTGGGTCGTGGGTAAATCTGGAATAAGAGGGAGGGAGGGGGAGGGGAGGGGAGGGGGGGCTAATTCAGTGGGTTGGCATTTTTCTTCTTGTCCTTTAAGCTTTTTTGACAAGTGGTCTTACATCTATGTCTATCACTAGACCTACATAATGTGAATATGTATACATGGATATTACACTCATTGAAGTATTCTTAATATCCTTTGTCAGCCACATGTAGTGTTGGTGACTTTTGGGGGGTAAATCCTACATATATACTATATATATATATATATATATATATATATATATATATATATATATATATATATATATATATATATGGATATATACTATAACTATATACACTTATGTATAAATACTTACAAAACTAGATTGTAAAAACATGAAAACACTGTACCACTTATTTCCACAAAGACAGACCCTGTAAGAAAGTATATGAACGACAAACGACTTATAAAACACTAGAGATGTACCTATTTGCTTAACACAATTGGAAAAGGCCAAAGCCTCTTCCTGGGCGTCACAAACAGATGTCTCAGACAAAAAAAAAAAAAGAAAACTCCTTCCAATTACAGCAAACATGAAGGTGTTACCAAACAGAAACAAAGGAACAAAAGTGTTTCGTTGAATCACGACGACAAAGACAGCAATGACAGATTTCTAGACTGAGAAATTTCTAAAACTCTTGAGACAGCGGATTTCGAAATGGCACAGTCAACAAATGAAGGTTTCAGGACCGTGGGATGTTTATGAAAACTTCACATCAGCCTGGTACTATCAGAAAACTTCGTATCATCCTGGTACTAAACAGTCAGACTGTTGAAAGGGACTTCTGTACCAAACAAGGGTTGGGAAAAGACTGGGACTTTCCACGGTCTTCCAGCTATTCTGAGGTACCTCAGAACTACAGGAATGGTTAGCAGAAACTCTGCTGGACATCAAGAAACGTAGAGAAGAATTCTGCTGTTGGAAGAAGCTTCTAAAATCCTAGAACCTCAAGTATCAGTCTGAATGGAAGTTCTGAGCAGTGTCTGTGGCCTGTATATTAGTGAGGCCACTTTGATTTAAAAGAGGATCCGAGACGAGTTCCTTATTGTGACACAGCATAGCTCCTACAAGTTTTGAAAATGAGCTTACTGGAGAAACAAATCCATAGTTACGTATGGGTATAAATATATTTAGAAATAAATCTAAACAGAAAGCTTTCGGGAATCTGTTCGATTCCCCTTTTCAAAGGGGGAACAGATTCCCGAAAGCTGTCCGTTTATATTTATTTTTAAATATATTTGTACCAATACCAAACTGTGGATTTGTTTCTCCATTTCAAGACTGATGAGCTTTATTGACATAATTTCTCTTTGTCAATTCTCCTAGTAATTTTCGTGAATGGCCCTACCCTTTCCTCGTAGGATTAAGGGCTGGACAACATTCAAAGCCAAGATTGAATTATGAAGACAAAGTTCTAACCCTAGTAACTTGCACAGGTTAGTAAACTATATTAAGACTGCAAATTATTCCTAAAATTTTTAATACTTTGTTTCAAACTCATGGGCTAAATATTAATTTACTTCTTGGAAGCATCAAAATTGCTTTTGACAAATCAGGTATCTGAAAGAGAGACTGAATTGAGTTGAAATGTTATATACACATTGTATGATCAGTATTAATTGTATAAATAACCATATATACACAGTAGTTAAAGTATTGTATACCTTTACAAACACTTATCCACCAGATATTAATTCCACATCTATTTGATTAAAGGTGAAACATGCACAAAAAAATAAAGGTGTTATCACACACAAAAAAAATATTAAAACAAAATCCAGTTAATGAATAGATGTCCTTTACAAAAAAAAAAAAAAATCCAGCAAAAAAAACCCTCCTGGAATTCCAGGATGAAAAGGAGAGTCAAAAGGATAATTAAGGAATCCTTCCCTATCTCGGGAACCCCTGTCTTTTGGGGGTCCCGCAGGATATGAGGGAGCGAAAGGACATTATCGGTTACCTATAATAATGTCTCCGTTTCTCAGAGTCCTATAGAGGATCGTTTTGTGAGAGCCGACTGTCGAAAGCGGTGTCCGAGTCCTAGAGGATGCTTTCATTTGCGAGCAACTACGAGCAAAGACGAGTAAATACGAGCCAGTACAAGCAAATATGAGCGAGTACGAGCATATATAAGCAAGTACGAGCAAATATGAACAAGTGAGAGTAAGTACGAGCAAATATGAGCAAAGTACGAGCAAGTACTGGCAAATATGAGCAAGTGCGAGCAGATAGGAGCAAATTACGAGCAAGTACTGGCAAATATGAGCAAATACGAGGAAGTACTAGCAAGTACGAGCGAATATGAGCAAAGTACGAGCAAGCACTGGCAAATATGAGCAAGTACTGGCAAAAATGAACAAGTACGAGCAAATACGAGGGAGTACGAGCACATAAGAGCAAGTATACTCCGAGTGACGGATTAACCTCCCGCGAACAAAACTAGGACGACACAGCAGCCAGTTCTCTTTGTAGTTTGAGTAATTTGCTCTCGTTTTCATCTATGTATCTATTAATTTACGAGCAAGTACGAGCAAATGTGAGCAAGTACGAGCTAGTAAAAACCGACCAACCGATCCAGGATGAGAATCCGGATTAATCACTTTCAACACCTGTACTTCCTCCTTCTCATCACATTCTTGAACTGTACTTACTCCTTCTCGTCACATTCTCCACCTTTTAGCACCTGTGCTTACTCCTTCTCATCAATTTTTCCATCTCATCACATTCTCCAACTGTACTGACTCCTTCTCATCACAGTTCTTGAACTGTACTTCCTCCTTCTCATCACATTCTTGAACTGTACTGACTCCTTCTCATCACATTCTTGAACTGTACTGACTCCTTCTCATCACATTCTTGAACTGTACTGACTCCTTCACATCACATTCTTGAACTGTACTTCTTTCTCACCACATTCTTGAACTGTACTGACTCCTTCTCATCACATTCCGGAACTGTACTTCTTTCTCACCACATTCTTGAACTGTACTTACTCCATCTCGTCACATTCTCCACCTTTTACTACCTGTACTTACTCCTCATCAACTTTTCCATCTCATCACATTCTCCACCTGGACTTCCTCCCTCTCATCACATTCTCCACCTGCACTTACTCATTCCCATCCCGTCCTCTGCCTGCACTCCCTCCTTCTCATCAAATCCTCCACCTATACTTCCTCCTTCTCATCACATTCTCCACCTGTACTTACCCCTTCTCATCCCAACCTTTCCCTGCCCCCAAGAAAGGTCGACAACGACCTAGGCCCGAGAGACCAGACTCACCTGGCGTCTATGTTCGTCGTGTAGCTGGGAGGCGACTGGGTGGTCGTCGTCTCCTCGTACACGACGAAACTCGGGTCTTCGTCGACGGATGAATTCAGCTGCGACTTGGCGATCGAGTCGAAGGAACCGTGGAGGCCGTTCATGCGGGAACCCATGCTCCCCGCGGAGGCTCCGCCCCCACCGCCTCCGCCGGCCTTCATTGGGGACGCCCTGTGGGAGTCCTGCGGAGGATGGGAAGGAATATGTGTATGTATGTATGTATATGTATATAAAGTATATATAAATAAATTTCTGGCTCACATCAGGATCGAGGCCTGCCCAGGTTAATGCCTTAGGTACAGTGGTACTCGGGTTCCAACTTCCTTTTATGAATTGTGTGGTTTGGTTGGCAGCGGTCTCGTCTTTCAATTGAAAGACCTGGGTTCGATCCTGATGTGTATTTTTGTTCCACATGTGATTGTGTGTTGATATTTCTAAGATATATATATATATATATATATATATATATATATATATATATATATATATATATATATATACGAGTATATATATATATATATATATATATATATATATATATATACTGTATATAAATAAATATATATATATATATATAGTATATATATATATATATATATATATATATATATATATATATATATATGTAGAGAGAGAGAGAGAGAGAGAGAGAGATAGGGGAAAATTATTCTCCTAAGAATCTTCTTGAATAGAGAGGCAAAAAGAGAAACACAAAACACAAAACTCACTAGAGAGAGAGAGAGAGAGAGAGAGAGAGAGAGAGAGAGAGAGAGAGAGAGAGAGAGAGAGAGAGAGAGAACCCCACAAAAAAAACCTACGGGAATAATCCTCCTCCTTCCGTTATCGCTGAATCCACCGCTCGTAGTCGACATGGCCGACATGGCCGACCGATTCGACCCTTATGGAAGCCCTGATCGAATTTCGGCGAATGATCCTCTCCTTCCTTCGGTGACGGGACTTGCACACCCAGCAGGAGACGCAGGCCACCACCAGGATCAGGCAGCCGACGGTGGCGGCAATGGCAGCCAGGGCTAGGGTGTCTGACACCCAGGCGTACTTGTCGATGGTCTCGTCCGGGTCTGGAGTTGTCGGGAGAATGGGAGAGCGGCGAGAGATTTTAGTTGGAATTTTGTTATTCTTTTTGTTCGTTTTGGTATGATTTATTCATATTGTTGAGTTATTCATTATTGTATTATTTATTTCTTTTGTCTAGTCATTCATTTTGCACTTTATTATATAAGCTTTAGTTATGATTTGTTTAATTTTTTCTTTATCAAGTTTTGCTCATGTATATAATAATAATAATAATAATAATAATAATAATAATAATAATAATAATAATAATAATAATAATAATAATAATAACAGAAGCATCTCTAACCATCCCGGTCACCTTAGAATAATAATAATATAATAATAATAATGATGATAATACTATCTCAGCATCCATTTCACCTATGAATCTCCTCTGAATAATAATAATAATAATAATAATTAATAATAATAATAATAATAATAATAATAATAATAATAATAACAATAATAATAATAATAATACTATCTCAGCAACAAGTTCACCTATGAATCTCCCCTGAATAATAATAATAATAATAATAATAATAATAATAATAATAATAATAATAATAATAATAATAATAACAACATTCACTCACCCGATTCGCAAATGAAGGGCAGATTGAGATCGCAGTCGACCGACCGCACCTGTCTATATACAAAGGCGGCGCATCCGCCGACAACATCCAGATGCTGTACCCAGACCATGTCGTATTCCCACCGGTATTCCGGCTGCTGTTCCAGGAGCCAGTTCTGGAATGGGAGGAGAAGAGGAGGAGGGGTGGTGAGAGTTGGTAAGGGGAAGTGTGGGAGGGGGAGACGGAGGGAGGGAAGAGTGGGGGAGGTAGGGGATAAAGTTTGGTGCATATGTTTTCGTAGGTTGGTTTTGTTTCACTGTCCTCTGGGGTTTGTTGTGGTTTGTGTGTGTGTGTGTGTGTGTGTGTGTAGGTGTACACATTTGCAGTGTATGTATATAAGTATGCATATATATATAATATATATATGTGTGTGTACGTGTATATGTTGAATTAAAATGTATGAGCGTGAATGTGTTAACTTAGACTCCTGTATATAATTTGTAAGAAATCATTTATTTCCTTCTACCAAAAAGTCTACACATTGATAATTTCATAACTGATGTCATAAAAAAGAACGAAACTGATCCCCTAACCTTTCACGAAGAAGAAGAAGAAGAAGAAGAAGAAGAAGAAGAAGAAGAAGAAGAAGAAGAAGAAGAAGAAGAATTGAGTCCTTCCGTACCTGCACTCGTAATACCACTTCTGCAGGAAAGGGTAACGAGGCGTTGTCCTTTCTTGCAGAAGGCCCTTGGCTTCATCGTACCTCACAGGCGCGCCCACGTACAGGTAGCAGGCGTCCCCGACGCGGGTGTAGCCCGGTTCACACCCTCGCAACAGGGTGTAGTTGTTCAGCTTCCCATTCGCTGGAGAGAGAGGGTGTTAAAACTGTTTAGTTTCATCAAGAGAGAGAGAGAGGTATTGTATATTTTCACCTGTTCTCAATTAACAAATAAAATACCTGGCTTATTGTTTTACCTTCTGGGTAAATTTCTTTCTGAATGTTGACTTATGCCTCTGTGTTCATAGGTTTTCACCTGTTCTTACTCTAAACTCTTACCTGTATTTACTCTAAGCCCTTATCTGCCCTTACTCGAGCTCTGGAGTCTTACCTGTCCTGAGTCTGAATATTACCTTTGTTTACTCTAAACTCTTACCTGTCCTTAATCTAACTCTTACATGTTTTTACTCAAAACTCTCACCTGTATTTACTCTAAGCTCTTGCCTGTCATTACGCTAAATATTACCTGTATTTACTCTAAACTCTTACCTGTTATTACTCTAAATATTACCTGTATTTACTCTAAACTCTTGCCTGTCATTACTCTAAATATTACCTGTATTGACTCTAAACTCTTACCTGTTATTACCCTAAATATTACCTGTATTTACTCTAAACCCTTACCTGTCCCTACTTCAAATCTTACTTGGTCTTTACTTTAAACTCTCACCTGCCCTTACTCTAAAATCTCACCTGTCTTTACCCTAAAACTCTCACCTGTCCTTACCCTAAACTCTTACCTGTCCTTACCCTAAACTCTCACCTGTCCTTACTCTAAACTCTTACCTGACCTCACCCCAAAACTCTCACCTGTCTTTACTTGAAACTTTTACCTGTCCTTACTCTAAACTCTTACCTGTCCTCACCCTAAACTCTCACCTGTCCTTACTCTGAACTCTTACCTGTCCTTACCCTAAAACTCTCACCTGTCCTTACTCTAAACTCTTACCTGTCCCTTACCCTACACTCTCACCTGTCCTTACCCTAAACTTTTACCTGTCCTTACCCTAAAAACTCTCACCTGTAATCAACACTGAGGAGGGTGCGGGTCGTCCTGTTTATCATGAATCCTGCCGGAGACGGCGACGCTGGTATTAAATCCCCCACCAGTTGTTGCGAGCATCGATTTGGCGTCTTCCAAACGTCGGCTCTGTTTGCATAGTCTTGAAGAAGGAAGTTTTAGAATTAAAATCATTATAAATAATTTTAAAAATTAGAATAATTTAGGAATTACAATAAATAATTAACCCTATCATTACATTTTCAGCGTGAGAAATTACTATGAACTTGTCAAAAATAGTTTTGAATTAAATTTATGAATGAACGTCACGATTCTGGTTTACTATTTCATTCATGAATATTGTACTTTACTCTATATTTGTGAATGAAATTTACTATTCTGGTTTACACCTCCATTCATAAATATTGTACTTTAGTCTGAATTATCATAATTGGGTGTATTTTTGAAATCGCTCTAACTTTTTTATTTAATGCTTTCTACAGATTTTAAACGTATATTAGAAAACATGTTAATGTGTAATGTTTATAAATGGCATTTATCAACTGTGTTAATGTATAGGTTTGATATGTACAGCTAATATACCAGAAATTTTATGTTAAAATGGTGATATTAGTTACTGATCAATATATATTGCCATAAACCCCATTTAATATTTAGAGTATCCGCTGTTTATCAGCTTAAGTTTGTAAAATTTACTTACATTTTTATCTACTTATTTTCTAATTTGTTAATTTATTTTTCTTCTTTTCTAATGACTGATCTTTCTTTCTATATTTCCTTTTACCTTCTGTTACTTCTTGCAAATAAACATCATAATATTCTTTGGAAGCTTGAATTACAAGTCACTGGCCCCTGTGGTGGGCTTGTTCCATATGAATAGGTGTTCATCTTCTGAATAATAATAATATAATAATAATAATAATAATAATAATAATAATAATAATAATAATAATAATAATAATAATAATAATAATAATAATAATAATAACTGCAAAGCAGCAATTTATTCTTCAAGCAAAGCAGAATACCTCAGAAATTATGCAACAGGATCATTACCAAAATTAATTTATTTATTGTATTTTATGTATCTATTTATTTTATTTACAGAGCAGTTAGAATAATCATGCTTTTCCATGTTTATCAAACGATTTAGACATTCTTTAATTTCTTCAAATGTCAGCCATTAACAATTCTTGTCATACCAATTTGATAAATGGTTAGTTTTCTGAAAGATTTCTCTCTCTTTAAAAGCTTATTTTGCTATAAGTGGATTTTATTGGTTAAATATAAATGTGATCTTAAGTATATATTTATTGTTGTGAGGTTATGTACAGGAGTTTCTTATACGTGAATAACTAGAAATATAACTGTGCTTGTGCTGATAACTCAAAAGAGTGGGGTTGCTTGTTATTGCAAGCAGGGATTATTACAAAAAGAAATTGTGTTTTATTTATATAATCTTTCCCAAAGTTGCCAAGTTATCCCAGCTTGATTCTAGGAAGCTTGCTGGACAATATAATAAAAATAAAGATAAAATAAAGAAATAAAAATGAAGTACAATAAACTAAAAATAAACTAAAATAGAATGAAAATAAACTGAAATAAAATTAAAAAGTAAAATTAAATAAAATTCGAATCAAGATAAAATATAATAAGGGAAATTTAATATTTTGCCCGGAAGAGATAACTTCTCCACTTCCCAACCGACCAAATTACCAAAACCACCACCCCCCTTTCCCCTTCCCCATTCTCACCTAACCCCCCCCCCCACCACCCCATCCCCCCACCCCCGGGGGAAAAGGTATTTTTAATCCCGTCCTTCTTTTAATTACTTTGGAGAGGAATAATCCTAATTTCCAGTATATTTAATTAAGGGAGAGAAACAAATTATTACTGTATCTAATTAGGCAGATACGACTCGCGGGGGGCGGGGGGGGTCTCATCCCCCCAAGAGGTAAAAATTTTTGTGATGGAATTACTTTCGTAATGTAATTCAAACCTCAAATATGCATTGATTGAGCATGCCCAGGAATGTGATTCCTCTCTCTCTCTCTCTCTCTCTCTCTCCATCTTCTTCTCTCTCTTCTCTCTCTCTCTCTCTCTCTCTTACATGGTTGATGAAATCGTCCTTTACTCTTTCTATCACACATGATCTGGTTGGTAAATTTAAGTCTCTCTCTCTCTCTCTCTCTCTCTCTCTCTCTCTCTCTCTCTCTCTCTCTCTCTCTCTCTCTCTCTCTCGTTGAGATGAAAAAGTATCTTTCTCTTTTATGATAATTGAAATTCCTATTTCACTCTTCCTGTTTCATATGACCTAGCTAGCAAAAGTCTCTCTCTCTCTCTCTCTCTTCTCTCTTCTCTCTCTCTCTCTCTCTCTCTCTCTCTCTCTCTCTCTCTCCAACGTGGTAGTGGAAAGGATTTCCTCACTCTAATGATAACTGACAATCGTTTTTTGCTCTATCTCACTTGATCTAGCTAAGAAAACTCTCTCTCTCTCTCTCTCTCTCTCTCTCTCGTCTCTCTCTCTCTCTCTCTCTCTCTTCTCTCTCTCCTCTCTCTCCTCTCTCTCCTCTCTCTCTCTCTCACGTTTATTACTTTGCCAGTTTATCTCAGTCCTGGTATGAATGAATATACATATATGGGGAGTTTTGGTGTGTATTCAGCTGGGCTATACAGCAGAGAGAGAGAGAGAGACGAGAGAAGAGGAGAGAGGAGAGAGACGAGAGGAGAGAGGAGAGAGAGAGAGAGAGAGAGAGGGTAATTAGAGATTGTGCCTTTCAGTTCCATTGGTTACCTGTAATTCTGCCAAAATTTAATTTTCATTAACTACTGCTGTGTTGTACCTGGGTATTCAAGAGAGAGAGAGAGAGAGAGAGGAGAGAGAGAGAGGAGACGAGAGAGAGAGAGAGAGAGAGAAATGGTGATTAGAGATTGTGCGTTTAATTCCTATTAACCGGTGTTTCTATCATGATTTATTTTTTTTTTATTAACTACTATCGTGTTTTACCCTGGGTATTCAAAATTCAATTTTTTTCACTTCTGTATTTATTTATCTTTATATTTATTCATTTATTCATTCATGCTGAATCATGAGGCGTTTACGCTCTAATATACGGATTCCTGTTTTATTCAATAACAATAATCATCAACTTTGTTCATTAAAATATTGCACACGCCAATTTGACAGCCCGGAAGTCACTTTCATATTAGCCCCCCCCCCTCCCGTCCCTCTCCCCCCCACCCCCCTCATCCCCTGTGCACTCGCAATTAGTCTTCCGGCCGATTGGGGGCAAAGAATTTCGGCACGGGCCATCTGCTTAACTCACTCGAACTTCGTAATGTCATTAGCGAACCGACGTTCCTATGAGCGTGATAATGTCACACTGCGAATTTTAATAAAACTTTTTATTTTAGCAATTACGAGAGCTGAATATAAAAAGCCAATAACGGGAAGCTGATATTTTTAAAATTTCGCTCGGTAATTAGTTGGTCAAGCTCCAGAGAAGTTTGAATGACCCCCCGAAAAATTAGCTGGTTTAACAAATGCTAATAATATTATTAGCTTCATTCGCAGTTAGTTGGTCAAGCTTCAGTGAGCTGGCTATAGCAATTGAAATTCTATGTTATGGGAATTCAACCATTTTTAGGGAAGTTAATTGCGTCAATAATTATAAAAATGCACAAAACACGCATTCTGGAATAAATCAGTTTTAGAGAGGCCAATAACATAACGAAAATTACATCAGTAATTATAATAATTAACACAAAACATAACGAGAACATTAAGTATTAATTCTGTTACAATGGCAGACAGGGCTTGGAAAATTATTCCACAGAAATATTATTTTTTTCATTTCTTAAAAATTTCCACCATATGACGTCACGAGCTCACTTTTGCCTAAAACTTCTAGTAGAATATTTTATTGATTGTCCATTTCTTTATGTAATTTTGTTTTCGTTTGAGACAAAATCGAATCACAAAGAGGTACAAAAGAGGCACTGGTTACAGGGCATATTGCCCACAACGAGGTACATTCCTAATCACAAGAGCAAGGTTTCAAATTATCATCAATGCAGCACATTCATGTAGGAACACATTTTACACTGAATATTTAACATCACTATTAACAAGAATCATTAACAGTAATGAGGTATATTCCTAGTGAGGGGAATAAGTCATTGTTTGCCGTTCCAAAAGATTGACCCACAGCTCATTCTAGCTTCTAGTTCCCAGTTCAGAACAAATGGTCATAATCAATTCCAGTTTCTCATTCCAGGAAACTGACCACAGCTCATTCCAGTTTCTCATTCCTGTTCTAGACAACTGGTTACAAACTCATTCTAATCTTTTCATTCCTGTTCCAGACAACTGGTCACTAGCTCATTCTAGTCTTTCATTCCTGTTCCAGACAACTGGTCACAGCTCATTCTAATCTTTCATTCCCTGTTCCAGACAACCTGGCCACAGTCTCATTCTAATCTTTCATTCCTGTTCCAGACTACTGGCCACAGCTCATTCTAATCTTTCATTCCTGTTCCAAACAACTGGCCACAGCTCCATTCTAATCTTTCATTCCTGTTCCAGACAACTGGTCACAGCTCATTCTAAACAACTGGTCACAGCTCATTCTAATCTTTCATTCCTGTTCCAGACAACTGGCCACAGCTCATTCTAATCTTCCATTCCTGTTCCAGACAACTGGTCACAGCTCATTCTAATCTTTCCATTCCTGTTCCAGACAACTGGTCACAGCTCATTCTAATCTTTCATCCTGTTCCAGACAACTGGTCACAACTCATTCTAGCTTCTACATTCCTGTTCCAGAAAACTGGCCAAAGCCCATTCCAGTTTCACATTCCTCTTCCAGAAAGCTGGTCACAGCTCATTCCAGTTTCTCATTCCTGTTCCAAATGACCTCATTCAAAACAGCTATCTAAGTGGTGGTGCCATGCAGAACTTCATGCACTTCTGCTGCAGAATTCATAAAATGCAATCAGATTTGCTTGCTAAAATATCTTTGATTTTGTAACCAGACATAATTGACCATAGACATATTGTCAAACCAGTTATGCTCATATTTTTTTTTTTTTAAGGAATTTCTTTTGTATATCTCCTATTATTTCCTATAAGATATGAACCAGAATCTGAAATTTATGAAGGATATTTTTCTGGATGAGGTTTTAACATTTTTGTGTGTCATGCTGATAGAAATAAGCTTGGAAATACAATAATCATTTTCACCCTGCAGCCATACATTCTAAACCTGAACGATGAAACTTCGATTATAAAAAATCCTCTAACCTAAATGTCTTTTACAATTTACATTTACCCCAATTAACATATATTCCACTTACAGCCTAAAATTATATTAGGCTTTGAAAATCATTGTACAAAGCAGCATATTAGAATTTTCAACATGTCATGAGTTAACTAAAGTAAATAGGCAAACATTTTAACAGATTAATTCATTTCTTTAACTCACAAAAATATATACAGTAACAGCTCAACTCAACAAACATTTTGGGGGTCTGACCTTCCTGATAAGTAACATGGTTTGTTTAGTAACAAAGACCCTTTATTTATAGCTTGGCCTTGAATATTTTGTAGATATCTCACAGCTAACAGCACTTCCACATAGTTCCTAACTAATATGCACTTTACACTTAACATTCGGTATCACACCCAAAATGGCAAACACGAAAAAATAATCATAATTTTGTAGCTGATAATCACAGCACAGCCCCTGAAATGGAAAACAGCAGTATCTGCAAAATTTTCGAAACTGAGATATGCCACCTATTGGGCTCGTGAAACACTAATACACAAGTTACTGCAGTTTAAGTATGATTCTTCAATACTTTATGTAGGGGGTCCCATTTGCAGTATCTGCAAAATCAGTAGTAAGGGCAATGGGAAAACTGGAGCATCTACCATTTTTTCTCAGTTTTGTATTTTTGAAGATACTGCAGTCTTTCATTACAAGGCAGAGCATGTTGAGGGTCCGTTCAGTTGAGGTGTTGCTGTATACTAAAAGAGAACGTATGTATGTTATACGTCATGCATCTACAAACACCAACCAGTGCCAAATGAAGAGTACTGTAGCAGTGCCACTTACCTCTCCTTATCCCAAGGTGGTAGATATCCTTTTCCAGGCATTCCGAGGAATGTTGCAGCGTCTGCAAATCCACAAGCAAGCATGCAAGTGATGGTGCTAAAACGTACTCTCTCAATTACTCATGCTTTTCTCAAAATATGCTAAAGGGTAAAAGGATATACTTTTTTCTAAGACATGGCAGAGTTTCTTCCCCCCTTCCTGCATGCTGAGGGGAGGGGACGGCTTTCCTTGTGTCTATGGGGGTGATTCGACCTTTGTCAGAGGAAATAGAAAGGTTTGCAAAGGGAAAATAGAAAGGGTTTACTCAGAGGAAGTAGAAAGGTTTACAAGAGAAAACAGAAAGAGTTTACCCAGAGGAAATAGAAAGGTTTTTAAATAGAAGGTTTTGAAAGAGAAAATAGAAAGGTGTATACTCAGAGGAAATAGAAAGGTTTACAAAGAGGAAATAGAAAGGATTTACAAAGAGGAAATAGAAAGGTTTACAAAGAGGAAATAGAAAGGGTTTACTCAGAGGAAATAAAAAGGTTTACAAAGAGAAAATAGAAAGGTTTACTCAGAGGGAAATAGAAAGGTTTACTCATAGGAAACAGAAAGGGTTTTACTCAGAGGAAATAGAAAGGTTTACAAAGAGAAAATAGAAAGGGTTTAGGCAGAGAAAATAGAAAGGTTTACTCAGAGGAAACAAAAAGGGTTTACTCAGAGGAAATAGAAAGGTTTACAAAGAGAAAATAGAAAGGGTTTACTTGGAGGACGTAGGAAGGTTTACTTAGAGGAAATAGAAAAGATTACTTGGAAGAAACAGAGGGCTGGTTTATTAGGAGGAAACAGAAAGTTTTGATTAGAGGAAACTGAAAGGTTTACTTTAAGTGGAAAGGTTTATTTAAGAGGAAATAGAAAGGGTTTACTTTAAGTGGAAAGGTTTATTTAAGAGGAAATAGAAAGGTTTACTTGAAGTGGAAAGTTTTACTTAGAGGAAACAGAAAGGTCTACCTGGAGAAAATGGAAAGGGTTACTAGAGCAAGGTTTACTTAGAGGAAGTGGGTTACATGTATGAAATGAGCAAGGTTCACTTAATGGAAATAGATAGGCTTCCTGGAGGAAGCAGAATAGTAAGGTTTACTTAGAGGAAGTAGAAAGGGTTACTTGTAGGAAATAGCAAGGATACAGAAAGGTTTACTTAGAGGCAGTAGAAAAGTTTGTCCATAGGAAGTAGAAAGGGTTACTTGTACAAATAACAAGGTTTACTTGAATGAAGTAGAAAGGGGGTTACTTGTACTTACAGGCAATAGAAATGCTCATTTGGAGGAAGTGAAAAGGGTAGAAAGGGTTACTTCTAGGAAATATCAAGGTTCACTTACAGGAGACAGAAAAGAAAAGATTAAGGGTATGATGATTGTCTGTCAGTCAGTCTTGTGAGGCAGTAGATCCAGTTACTCAATTCAAATGAGAGCACACCTACTTACACTATGCCTGTTAAGCAAAACTTGAATACATCTGACACCTACAAATTACAGTATTTTATCTAAATACCATCACAAATAATCTAATCGAAAATACTTGAAGGGAAATTACAGTATCAAGCCTCACGGGCTGTCAAGAGGTCTCTAGAGTCCAGTCAGGAATAAGTTATATTCCTGACTTTATCTCCATTAAATTTATAGCCAAATTCTTATTTGGCATTTGTAAGTGAGGTTTCCTTTCCCAGATGGGTGTTCACCCGAGTTCTAAATATTACAGTCATAGGCTCACCTAAGGTCTAAACATTACATTCACAGGCTTATGCAAACCCTAAATATTTCTATAACAGTTATTACAGTCACAGACCTACCATAGGTCTACATATGGCCGTCACAGATTCATCCTACGGCTAAAATGACAGTCGTAGACTCACGCAAGCTCGAATACTGCCATCATGGATGTTGCAGTCACAGAACCACCCAAGGTCTAAATATTGCCATCACAGATTCACCCGAGGTCTAAGTAGACTCATGTGCAGTCTAAATATTGCGAACATAACTTTACCCAAAGCCTACATCTTTCTGGCTCATTTTTACCTTCGGTCTACACTCCTCAAAGTACCTTCACCCTAGGTCCACATTTCCAGAGTATATATTTTGAAATCAAATCACCCTAAAAGACTGGAAATAACACCAAAAATAAACCAACTGTTGATTGAATTGACCAAGAAATTAATAACACTTCAGTTCTTTGAGGTTGCACTGATACCATAATTCCCTTCAAGGATGTAATCTGCATTCTACGTCATAGAAAACAAACTCCAAATGGTCAGCAGTAGGGCAGGAGATGACCTACAATGTCCCTCTACTTCCAAAGGAGAAGCTAAGCCAAAAACGGATTCATAAAGACATGAAGCTTTAAGTGCAGTCAAAAGCCAATGGATCCTTCCACTCACAAAGCTTAAGTTCAGTCAAAAGTCAATGGATGCAACCACTCACAAAGCTTTAAGTTCAGTCAAAAGTCTATGGATCCATCCACTCACAAAGCTTTAAGTTCAGTCAAAAGTCAATGGATCCATCCACTCACAAAGCTTTTAAGTTCAGTCAAAAGTCAATGGATCCATCCACTCACAAAGCTTTAAGTTCAGTCAAAAGTCAATGGATCCATCCACTCACAAAGCTTCAAGTTCAGTCGAAAGTCTACAGTTCCATAAACTCATAAATTTAGGTTCAGCCAAAAGTCTATGATCCACAAATCCATACATCTTCAGGTTAATTCAAAACTCTACGGGTACACAAATTCATAAAGCTTTAGGTTAATTCAAAATTCCACTGATCCAATAATTCAAAGAGCTTTAGGTTAAATCCAAAATCTACGGGTCCACAAATCCACAATACTTCGGGTTAATTCAAAAGTCTATGGATCGACAAATCCGTGAAGCTTTAAGGTAATTCAGATACCTGCGGATCCACAACTCATTGAAGCTATAGGGTTAATTAAGGTATCTGCGGATCCAGAACTCATTGAAGCTTTAGGTTAATTCAGATATCTGCGGATCCACAACTCCGTAAAGCTTTAGGTTAATCCAGAACGTCTACGTCGTTTTACGGAAGCTAGCTATTCGCAACTTTAAGAAGCGGAGGGCAAGGGGTTTAACTACTCAACCAATACAGCAAAAACGTAGATATAAGGTAAATATAAACAGAAATGATTTCCTCTCAGTTGTGGAACATGCAATAAAGGGGGTACCGGAAGGCAAAAGGTCCTCTTTCTAACCCTCGGTGACTCGTTCTCCTTACCTACGAAGTCCTGAACTAATGTAGAGAGAGGTAGTGGTAGTAGACAGTCAAAGGCCCCACGTGTGCGAGGTGCAGAGATTTTTGGGGAATTAGAAATCAAATTATGCATATTCTCGGGGGGTTTCATAATGCAATCTACTTCATTCTAACATTCTAGGGCAAGTCAGTAAATGGTCAAATGATTATGCCAGAACTGAATAGTTGATGTGGATGATGCAATCTAGAAAAGTTGTTGTTGAGTTAGTACAGGATGTGACACAACTATAGATGTCAAATATTGTGCCATCGATTAGATTTCTCTCAAGAACTAACGAAGACATCTGGGAAAATGGGTTATGATCTGGATTTCTAAAAGTAGATTGAAAACTCTTACAAGATTTTTATTTTCTAAATTATCAGTGTCATGGAAGACTACACAATACAAAACTAGATTACTACTTGTATTCCTATAATTTGGGGAAAAGACTTATTAATAAAGAATTCTGTTTTCTTAAACTACAACACAAAGTTAATATTATACTCTGAAGATAAAAGGATGAGATTTTCCCCAACTTAATAAATATATCAAGTGTCATTTCACAAACTTAACTACTTTAAACTTTAACAATATTCAAATTTCCAAATCCTACCACCTAGATACTTAACAAATGTCCATCCCTCAGCAAATATTTAAACAATTACCCCAAAAAATCAACATCAAAAAGAAAGACTTTAAAATAACTAAGCAATACAACTGACAACTCCTATACTAATAAGGAAGAAGAAGACTTAAAAACTCCAAAAGAAAGACTTACACAGACTCGTTGACTGCCACCATCTCATAGGCGTTGTCCCTGTTGTAGAAGACGTTGTCAACGAACTGTTGGCCGGCGCTTCCAGCAATGATGGTTCCTTGGTATGTTGGGTCAACGGCGATATTTCTGTTGGAAGTAAAAAAAAAAAAGGTGTGATGGTAAGTTGGTAGCTGGAGTGAGGTAGTACAGAAAGAGTGGGGTATTTTAGATATACAGTAAGTTTTTGTTCATATTAAATGATTCTGTTATAATTTTTAATGTTATCTTTAGTTTAACCTGAGGATAATTATTGACCTGTCTTAATTTTTCATTGAGCTATCCTTTTTCCACATAATATATACATACTTTACTTGACTTAAATTTGTGCTTGACCTCATAATTTTCCTTCTTAACATGTAATATATATATATATATATATATATATATATATATATATATATATATATATATATATATATATATATATATATATATATATAGATATATGCTTACACTTTCTTCTATCCGGTGTGATATCTCGCCATCTCTTACATCTTCCAATTCCTAAGAAATAACTTATTTTCCTCACCCACAATCTCCACATCTTCAGAGGTAAAAGCACCCCCTTCTCGTAAAACCACAAGAGCATAAATTCCCAAGGACTTTTACACATTTTTAAGGTTAAAATCACAAGACCATAAAATCCCAAGGATTTTTAACCTCACCACTCAATGTTGCCAAGTCAAAATTACCCATTGCTCTTCTCGTAAGCGGTTTCTGGGCTGCGTTCAACAACGCTAAACGCGTCGCATAAAACTACTATTTCAGGATAAATGTCACTGAACGGAGTCGTTGGAGAACTTTGGAGGTTTAGATAAAGATATGGATACCTGATTTTATTGTATATGAACTTTATATAACTTTATAAGGTGTAGGCTTTATTTTTTCTTAGTGTTTAGGGTTGGAAAGTCTTTAAGCCCTTCCCCTTCCCCCCAACACAGAGTCCCTTAACCATCCAAAAACCCCCCCCTCCCCCTATACATTTAACTGGAAGCATCTATTTACATTGTAAAGTTCTTAATAAATTGGAAAATCCTTTATATAGAATCACTAAATATTGTCAATAATATTAAGAAAAATACTTAAATATGAAAAAAACTCTGTTGTGCTTAAACTAGTCAAAGAAAAAGACATTTGTTTCTCGTAAAAAAAAAATATTTATACTTATGTAAGATTAGAATAAAAATACCGCCATTCCCAGAGAACTCACGAAGGGGGAGAGAGAGAGGAGAGAGAGAGAGAGAGAAGAGAGAGAGAAGAGAGAGAGAGAGAGAGAGGAGGACAAGATCAAGAGATGTAGAACAAGAAGAAGAAAAAGAGAAGAACAGAGGAACATGAGGAACTGAAAAGAACAACCACAACAAGAGGAACAGGAAGAAGAAAAGAAGAACAAGAGGAAGAAGCAGACGAAGAACAAGGACAATGAGAACAAGCACAACAACAACAAGAAAACAAGAAGAGAAAACAAGAACCAGAAGGAAGAACAACAAAACAACACCACCAAAAACAAGGCATATCGTCCCTCCCATGAGAGACACAATCCACGGAAGAACAAGAAGCAGAAGAAGAACGACAACAGGATGAACAACAAAAAGAAACAACAAGAACGACAACAACGAAGAACAACAAAAAGAAACAACAAGAACGACAACAACGAAGAACAACAAAAAGAAACAAGAACAACAACAACGAAGAACAACAAAAAGAAACAACAAGAACGACAACAACGAAGAACAACAAAAAGAAACAACAAGAACAACAACAACGAACAACAACAAAAAGAAACAACAAGAACAACAACAACGAAGAACAACAAAAAGAAACAACAAGAACAACAACAACGAAGAACAACAAAAAGAAACAACAAGAACAACAACAACGAAGAACAACAAAAAGAAACAACAAGAACAACAACAACGAAGAACAACAAAAAGAAACAACAAGAACAACAACAATGAAGAACAACAAAAAGAAACAACAAGAACAACAACAATGTATACATAGCCCACGTACTTGGCCAAGCTGTTGTGAGAGGTCGTCTGGTACACTGGCAGACGCAACTTTCTGGGAAGCCGTAAATATCTAGGATGTGTCTGCCGATGTTGCTATGGGCGTAGTTGTGGGTGAACACCGACACGACCTGCAAGAACGGGTGTGTTATAGGATCGGGAGGCGCTTTAAAAAGAATTAGGGTAGGAGGGGGAGGGGGGGAGAGGGCCTATACTTTGGCCCCATTTTTGGGGTAAATGCGATTTATTGCTTTTTTTAAGGGGATGTATGTTAGGTTAGTGATTTTTATCTCTCTCTCTCTCTCTCTCTCTCTCTCTCTCGTTTAGTCTTGAACCAGGCATCACAATACACAAATCATTATAAACTAATACTCTCTCTCTCTCTCTCTCCTCTCTCTCTTCCTCTCCTCTCTCTCCTCTCCTCTCTCTCTCTCTCTCTCTCTCTCTCTCTTTAGTCTTGAATCAGGCATCACAATACACCCAGTCATTATAAATTAATACTCTCTCTCTCTCTCTCTCTCTCTCTCTCTCTCTCTCTCTCTCTCTCTCTCTCTCTCTCTCTCCTCGTTTAGTCTTGAACAGGCATCAAAATACACCAGTCATTATACT
The DNA here is from genome assembly GCA_039081455.1 of Macrobrachium rosenbergii. Classification (NCBI taxonomy): domain Eukaryota; kingdom Metazoa; phylum Arthropoda; class Malacostraca; order Decapoda; family Palaemonidae; genus Macrobrachium; species Macrobrachium rosenbergii. Next base: position 51,488,910 of record JANJGK010000017.1, read on the forward strand.
CTCTCTCTCTGTCTCTCTCTCTTCATACTTATTACATTGACGTGATTCTCTCTCTCTCTCTCTCTCTCTCTCTCTCTCTCTCTCTCTCTCTCTCTCTCTCTCTCTCTCTCAACTAAATTAAATTCTATTATTATTATTATCATTACAATTAAAACACGAAAATATCACCTATACCTAAAAAGAGCATACCCCCTTCCAACCCCATCCCTCCCCCCTACCCCCCCCAAAATCACCTGCCCGAGCGTGATGACGTCATGGTAGGGGGAGAAGGACCAGCTGAAGTCGTTGTAGGCGATGAGGGCGTGCTGTAGGCCGAGTTCTCCCTGGATTCGATATGGAGGGCGGGCCAGTGGAGCGTCCCCCTCGAAGAGGTTGTTCGTCACGTTGGCTTGGAGCTTCGTCGCGGGCTCCAATGGAGCCGGCCAGGATGTACAGGCCCCCTGTGTTTGTTGCGGACCAGGTTGTTCTGTTTTTTTTTTTTTGGGAAGGAAGATGAACAACAACATTAATATGGAGGGGACGAAGAAGTTGTGGAAGGCTTCTGGTTTGAGGGGGGAGAGAGAGAGAGAGAGAGAGAGAGAGAGAGAGAGAGAGAGAGAGAGGCTATCTTAGGAACCTAAGACTAACGGGAGTTTGTTAATTAAGTTCATGTGGAAGAGAGAGAGAGAGAGAGAGAGAGAGAGAGAGAGGAGAGGAGAGAGAGAGAGAGGCTATCTTAGGCACCTAAGACGAACGGGAGTTTGTTAATTAAGCTCATGTGGAAGAGAGAGAGAGAGAGAGAGAGAGAGAGAGAGAGAGAAGAGAGAGAGGAGAGAGAGAGAGAGAGAGGGGCTATCTTAGGAACCTAAGATTAACAGAAGTTTGTTCATTAAGTTCATGTGGAAAAGAGAGAGAGAGAGAGAGAGAGAGAGAGAGAGAGAGAGAGGAGAGAGAGGAGAGAGAGAGAGAGACTATCTTAGGCACCTAAGACTAACGGGAGTTTGTTCATTAAGTTCATGTGGAAAAGAGAGAGAGAGAGAGAGAGAGAGAGAGAGAGAGAGAGAGAGAGAGAGAGAGAGAGAGACTATCCTAGCAACCTAAGAACCTTAAAGACAAAACTATGACAACTGAATATAAACAAAAAATTATTCAAATATACAAACTTAAGACACCAAAAAACAAAACAATCTTACAAAAAAAAAGAAAAACTTGCAAATCAAAACCGACCTTGAAATAGACATCCTGCATATTCTGAAGGTCGAGGTGGAGAGCCGCCCTTGTGGTGGTGAAGTTGGCGTACAGCTGCCTACCGTTGGTTCTCAATCCTGCTGAAGGAGAAACACACCCAGGGGTTGACCTCCCCGGCGGTAGCGGCGAACACGGCGCCCCCCTACGTTGTCGTAGAACTGGTTGTAGGTCAGGTTGTGGAGGATGTTACGGTCTGGAATGAGTTGTGAAGTTTGGGTTGTGGAAAATGAACGCAAAAATATATATGCACACAAACATAATTCTACTTAGTTCAAAGTCCAGGTCTACCATGCATCATTAATGGATTGTGTGGTTTTTATTACTCATGTTAATGTTCTATAATTATTTTATTTAAAAATTCATTAGCTTGCCTGTTGTATTTTTCACTGTTTTATTCATTTATATATATATATATATATATATATATATATATATATATATATATAATCATAATACTGCATATATTAAGAATGAACAAATCACTGAACATTCAAGAAGTAAGGAAACTAATTTTAAATTAAGTAAACTAGAAGCATTAGCATAAATAAGAAAAACACACAGGCCACAAATGAACTATGCAAACCTGGACTCAAGACCAGGTTATAGGTTTAAAATCAATTTTAAATGCTTATACTCATCACTATCACATCCTGCATACCACATACATATACAGTATACAAGGATTATGTTCAACATATTGCATGGAACATGTAATAATAACCTTTAGCTAATTCTGACCTTTCTTGACCTATTAGCAGGTCACTTCTGATCTTAAAATTCAGCCTCCAAATATACATGAAATTAATAATATTCTTCATCTACTTCGTCCAACCTCACCTCACATATTTATGCATAACCCAGCAACGTCCCGTGCTGAAGGCTTAAGCAATTCATAGTAATGGCCCTGCGGCCATTTCTTTGGCCCAGTGAGTCATTACTCGTCGTTACTCGCGAGTCATTACTCATGTAAATGGGTGGTAATGATCAATTGGTCATTACTGAGAAAGATGGGAAACGACTTCGTCACGGAAACTTTCTTGAAAATGGCGTTAGTCACTCGGGAATAATTCTATCGTTTTCCTGTTAATCATTTATTACGATTCATGTTTGTTAATTAGTTTATTTATTTATACCTGTGTTAGTTTCACCTTTCCGTCGCGAAACTGAAGCTGGTTTACGAGAGAGTCGAGGTGGTAAGTTCACAACTCATGGGACATTGCATAATATCTACCTTTCGTCGTAGCATATGTTCTGTGTGTGTGTGTGTGTGTGTGTGTGTGTTGTGTGTGTATGACAGGTAGCAGGGGCACAATCCTCGTAACCTCGCCCCTGTCCAAAAATACCCAATTAATCCCAGGTAGCCACGGAACAGGTACACAGTCCTCGCAACCTCACACCTGTCCTTAAAAAAAAAAAACATAAAACCTCCCAAGTCCCTCCAAAAAACCCCAAATTCCCTCACAAAAACCTCAACATTCCTCACAAAAACCCCCAAAATTCCCTTACAAAAACCCACAAATTCCCTCCCAAAAACCTCCAAATTCCCTCCCAAAAACCAACAAATAACCTCCCAAAACCCCCCAAATTCCCTCACAAAAACCCCAGAATTCCCTCCCCCCAAAAAAACCAATTTCCCTCACAAAAACCCCCAAAATCCCTCACAAAAAAACTCCAGATTCCCCTCACAAAAAAAAAAACAATTTCCATCACAACAACACCCAAATTCTCTCACAAAACCCCCCAAATTCCCTCACAAATACCCTAAAAGTCCCTCACAAAACCCCCCAATTCCCTCACAAAAAACCCAAATTCCCTACCAAAAACCCCCAAATTCCCTCACCAAACCCCCAAATTCCCTCCCAAAAAAAACCAAATCCCCTCCCAAAAACCCCAAAATCCCTCACAAAACCCGCAAATCCTCTCCCAAGAACCCCCAAATCCCCTCCCAAAATCCCCCCCAAATCCCCTCACAAAAACCCCCAAATCCGCTCTCCCAAAAAACACTCACTGATTCCCAGATCAGAAATAGGCAAGGTGACGATCTCGGCAGTGAATCCCATGTCCCCGGAGGCTCCGGTCGCGTGCAACTCGATGCTCAGCCGCGTTCCTACGGTCTTGAAGAACCTCATGTGGTTGCCGCTGTTCATGTGGATCTCCGACAGGACCTGGGTCGTCTGGTTGTAGACGTCTCCGTCGTAGAGGACTATCCTGTCGGGCAGCATAGGATCCTCGGTCGAGTTGTACAGGTTGAATTGCAGGAGTCTGTTTGGAAAATGGTAGATTTAATTGTCGCAGTTTTATCAGCTTTCATCTACAACTTTTACGATTGCTATTTCTATCTATAACTTTGCCTTCATCTTTCGTGACTTGGTTGTGATTAGATAAAGGAGATACAACACTGGGCTGTTGTTTTAACAGGTCGAAGGTTCAGATACCAAGAGATAATAATATATCTTATTATCAAGTAATCTAAGTCGAAATACCGTGCTTATGGTAGTATTACTATTCGTAGAAATGACAGTTATACCATGTTCAAGATTACAATAACAGTTTTATGCTTGAATAAATTTTACTTGGCAACTTTAGAGAATCACTCTGAAGTTACGAGAGAGAGAGAGAGAGAGGAGAGAGAGAGAGAGAGAGAGAGAGAGAGAGAGAGAGAGAGAGAGAGAGAGAGAGAGAGAGAGAGTATGAGTTGCTGTTATTAGAGTTAATCTGCTAATAATGATTAAATCTTGCCATCGAAAATACTTATATTTTCGAAGGAGTTTCAGCTGAAAAATTTAAATTATATATATATATATATATATATATATATATATATATATATATATAATATATATATATATATATATACTGTAAACATACTTACAAACAGGTATACATATGCACACAGAATACACAAATACACAGGTGTGCGCATGATACTTATATACATATGAACAGGTGTCTATCCTACAGGTGCACACCCTCACCTGAACCCGAAATTCTTGACGTCGAACACCGACGAGAATATCTTGACGCAGTCGACGGGTCTGTTGTCGTACTTGTAGTAGAGAATGACCCTCTCCCTCGATGACCAGCTCCTTGGTCGAGTCGCAAATGTCGATCATGCCGAACATGTGGTAGGGGCAGTCTCAGGTGAGTCAGGGGGAAGAAGGACGACTCCTCCGACTCGCGAGTCTCCCCCGTCAACCCCATCAGGGAGACTCCGAAGCCCAGGTTGTTTTGGAAGCTGTGGAGGGGGAGTAATGGGATGGGTGAGTCTGGTTGGGGGTGGGTGGGATGGGTGAGTCTTTCTCTCTCTCTAGACTCGAGATTCTCACTCGAGTCTCGAGGAATCTTCATATTATGTACGATAACATTTTTACTCTTATTCACAGTCCCATCTCTCTCTCTCTCTCCCTCTCTCTCTCTCTCTCGCTCCTCTCTCTCTCCTCTCTCTCTCTCTCTCTCTCTCTCTCTCTCTCTCTCTTCACACACACATACACACACTCTCTCCCTATCTCTCCTCTCTTGCACACGCATTACACAAACACAATCTCTTTCTCTCTCCCCCCCCTACCTCTCCTCTCTCTCATATACATGCACAAACGCAATCTCTCTCTCTCTCTCTCTCTCTCTCTCTCTCTCTCTCTCTTCTCTCTCTCTCTCTCTCTCTCTCTCTCTCTCTCTCTCTCTAGAAAATACTACAAAAATTTCAGAATTATTTGAGCTGGCATTTCCACTCTCTCTCTCTCTCTCTCTCTCTCTCTCTCTCTCTCCAACCCCGAGACACCTCACGTGTTGTAGAGCATATCGAAGGCGTCCGTAGCCGACACAATGGTGACGCCGTCATGGGCGGAATCCTTGACGGTGACGCCCCTTGATTGCGGGCGTCTCGTGGAAGGACATGATGGCCGGGGACTTGTCGTTGTGCAGGATGCCCGCGCCCCTCACCTCCACCCACTCCAGGATCGACCGGTAGGCGGAGAAGGTCGTGGCGCCGTGGACGAAGGGGGTGGGCGTGGTCGTGCGTCGGGCTATTCGGGTCGTGGATGCGGTTGTAGACGTCCAGGTGCTCGAATTTGTGGATGGAGAACCTGAGGGCGGGAAGGAGATGGTGAGTCAGTGGGTGAGTCGGTGAGCAAATGAGTCGGTGAGTCAATGATTCACTAAGTTGGAGAGTCGGTAAGTCAATGAGTCTGTGCGTCGATGAGTCACTGAGTTGGTGAGTCTGTGAGTCAATGAGTCAATGAGTGGATGAGTCTGTGAGTCAGAGTTGGTGAGTCTGTGAGTCAATGAGTCTGTGTGCCTGTGAGTCAATGAGTCGGTGAGTCAACGAATCTGTGAGTCAATGTGTCAATGAGCCTGTGAGTCAGCAAGTTAATGAGTCGATGAGTCTGTGAGTCACTGAGTTGGTGAGTCTGTTAGTCAATGAGTCAATGAGTCTGTGAATCAATGAGTCAGTGAGTCTGAGTCAATGAGTCAACGAGTAGGTGAGTCTAAGTCAGTGAGTCTGTGAGTCAATGAGCCAGTGAGTCCCTTTATTCAATCACTCGATGAGTCTTTTATTCAATGAGTCGGTGAGCCTTTGATTCAATGAGTCAGTGAGTCTTTGATTCAATGAGACGTGAGTCAGTGAGACGAGAGTCACAGCCACTTCTACTTTTTCAGACAGTGAGTCGTTACTCATAATGATACGATAGTGACTCGCGGCTAACCTAATCTTTGCGACTTATATGAGTCGTGAGTCATTATCACTGTGACTTTTAAGACAGTGAGTTGTGAGTCATAATAAGTGTGACTGATATTCAAGAATATTATGCTATATATATATATATATATATATATATATATATATATATATATATATATATATATATATATATATATATATTAATAGACAGAATGCAGTGTACAGAAGAGAGAGAGAGAGAGAGAGAGAGAGAGAGAGAGAGAGAGAGAGAGAGAGAGAAGAGAGAGAGAGAGAATTTATAAAATACATGTCATCT
>JANJGK010000017.1:51495230-51500230 GCA_039081455.1 Macrobrachium rosenbergii
AAAGAGAAATAAATAGGAATTGTTTGGTCATTGAAAGGCCATAGCTATACCACTTAATTATATCACTGCAAAAGTTTAAGAACTTTGAACGAAAGTTTTCGAATACCTCAGTGCTTATTCTTCACGCATATTATTGGGCAAGAACATTAGTCAGGTGTTCGGCAGTCTTTGTTTAAAGTTGTTAACTTTTGCCAGTGATACAGTTTAATGATACGGTTGTAGATTTTTAATAAACGTGTTACAGTTTAATGATATGGTTGTATAATTTTAATAAACGAGAATTTAGTCACGATATTGTGAACAATTTTTTGCAATAATAGAGATATAATTGTGGATTTTTAATAAATAACTTAACCATGACATTGCGAATAAAATTGTTGGAATAAAAGTTTTGTTATAAGTGTGTTTTTTTAATAAGATTTTAATCACGATATTGTCAATTTTTTTGGTTTTTTGCAATAACAGAATTCTGGTTATTTTGGTTAGTAAAATGGCATTATTTGTGTTCAACAATTTCAGTTTTTTTTTTTTTCGTGAAGATAGAGTTTAATTATCAGATGTCTGGTATGTAAATGCCAGAAATGGAGAATACGTTCTCCATCAAAGAACAAACAAATAAATATATAAAAATATATGAAAAGAGAGATAAAAGTTGAACGCAAAGAAATGGATAAAAGGAATGATAAAACGTTTTTTCTCGCCGATAATAAATGAAACGTCACTGAGGGGCGATTAACGAAAGATGGATAACTCGAGAGAGAGAGAGAGAGAGAAGAGAGAGAGAGAGAGAGAGAGAGAGAGAGAGAGAGAGAGAGAGAGAGGAGAGAGAGAGAGGGGAGAGAGAGGAGAGAGAGAGAAACGAACAGGGCTTTCTGAATGCTAACCTGTAAGAAGGAAATTTTAGGATTTTTACTGAAAGTGTTCTGTTCCAATGTTTTTTTCGACAATTTTCTGAGAAGGAGAGATAAAAATTATTGGTTTTTAGTAAGAACATTATTTGAATGACTTCTTTTGGTTCCAATGTTTTTCCTTGAAACGGACAGAGCTTTCTGAATGCTAGCCTGGTAAGAAGGAAATATTAGGATTTTTACTGAAAGTCTTCAGTTCCAATAATTTTTCTCGACAATTTTCTGAAGAGGTATGGTAAAAAATTATGTTTTTGGTAAGAACATTATTTGAATTCCTTCTTTTTGCTCGAATTATTCTGTTCCAATGTGTTTTTCTCGACAATTTTCTGAAGAGGAGAGATAAAAATTACTTAGTTTTTAGTAAGAAATCATTTGAATTCCTTCTTTTCACTCGAGATATTCTGTCCAACGTTTTTCCTTGAAACGAACAGAGCTCTCCGAATGCTAACCTGGTAAGAAGGACATTTTAGGATTTTTACTTATAATTTTCTTTTCCAATGTTTTTTCGACAATTTTCTGAAGAGGAGAGATAAAAATGATTGGTTTTTAGTAAAACATCGTTTGAATGACTTCTTTTTGCTCGAATTATTCTGTTCCAATGTTTTTCTCGACAATTTTCTGAAGAGGTGTGGTATAAAAATGATTGATTTTTAATTAGAACATTATTTGAATTATTTCTTTTTACTCGAATTATTCTGTTCCAATGTTTTTTCTCGACAATTTTCTGAAGAGGTGTGGTAAAAATGATTGATTTTTTAGTTAAAACATTATTTGAATTATTTCTTTTTACTCGAATTATTTCTGTTCCAATATTTTTTCTCGATAATTTTCTGAACAGCGGTGGATGGTGGATGGTCAACATACCTATTTGCAGCCCTCTAGCCTCAGTAGTTTTTAAGATCGGAGGGTGGACAGAATAAAGTGCAAAACGGACTGACAAAGCCGGCGCAATAGTTTTCTTTTACAGAAAGTTAAAACTAGGCAAAAAATCCAAGCACTAGGAACCTATGAGGTCATCCAACGCTGAAAGTATTGAAACAATTATTAGAAGAGGATTGGGGGAAAGTAAGATGGAAGAGAGAGAATATGAACGGAGGTTATAGTAAAAAGGAATGAAAGGGGTTGCAGCTAGTGGCTAAACAGACTCTGCATAAAACCTTAATGCCTACCAGTGCACCACGTGAGGTACACTGGTGACACTACACTAATACGACAGACCGAAATTGAGGGCTCTGGAAATTATCCTTTTCCTCTATGTTCCTCTCCTTCCTACCTCCATTTTTCTTTCCCTCTTTCCATTATTCTCTTCTGTTTTCGTACTTACCTTCATTTATTGGCCTTACTGTCATCTTGAAGGCCCAATAACTCTCATCTTGATAGCGGTTTCAGCCGTGATATATTTCTTTCTATACGTAAATTACATGAGCTTCTATTGCAGTCTAAAAAGAAATATATATATTTTATATGTAAACATTATATATACATATATATATATATATATATATATATATATATATATATTATATATATATATATATATATTATATATATATATATATATACTGTATATATATATTACTAACAGGACCTCATCAAACTGGATGGTATCTAGTGAGGAATTTAATCAAAAAAGTTACAAGCTTTCTAGGACAACAGTCCGGATACTTGAGAATGAGGGACTGTTTGCCCCTAGAAAGCTTTGTAACTTTTTTCTGAATAAACATCTCCACTAGATACCATCCAGTTTGAATGAGGCCCTGTTAGTAATTGTACTGATGCACAGAAAAACTGTTGCATGTGATAAAGTTTATATATATATATATATATATATATATATATATATATATTATATATATATATATATATATATATATATATATATATATATATATATATATATATATATATATATAAACCTCCACCCTTCTCAGCCTTCAAAATCTTATCTATATTTCTCTAACCAAGAAAGTCTCACTCCCAGAATGAAGACACTACAGTAATCTCTCTGACCAATCAACCACAGACCGCTCCTGGAAATTCTAGCACTTCTGCAGATTACTTTTGCCTAGTATATATATAGTCATCCCTTATGCCTTTGGGGAGTCCATACACGGCTCTCAAACTTCTCCATCTATCTCTGAAGTTCCCGCACAACTTCCCCTAAATGGCCAAAGTCCTGAAGGCCTTTTTCTTGAAAGTTTTATCTCATTATTTTTTTCTAGAATGTACGACCATCGCTGTGTGTGTGCGTGTGGCTGTTTTTGCTAGTATTGGGTTAATGCGAACGACATTCATCTATTTAGATATTCTGTTAGACATTCTTTTTGGTTTTCTGTTAAAGAAAACTACTGTGCCGGCTTTGTCTGTCCGTCTGCACTTTTTTTTTTGTCCGCACTTTTTCTGTCCGCCCTCAGATCTTAAAACCTACCGAGGCTAGAGGGCTGCAAATTGGTATGCTGATCATCCACCCTCTAGTCATCAAACATACCAAATTGTAACCCTCTAGCCTCAGTAGTTTTTATTTTATTCAAGGTTAAAGTTAGCCATGATCGTGCTTCTGGCAACATTATATGACTGGCCACCACCAGGCCGTGGTTAAAGTTTCATGGACGGCGTCTCATACAGCATATACCGAGACCACCAAAAGATAGATCCATTTTCGGTGGCCTTGATTATACGCTGTGCGGAAAACTTGACTGCACCGAAGAAACTTCGGCTCATTTTTTACTTGTTAACATTATTATCACTCAGAATCTCTTAAAACAATAAGAATAATCAAGCACAACGTACCGGATGAAATCATTTATATGGACACCACTATCTATCTATCTATCTGCCTACCTACCTACCTACCTATCTATCTATCTATCTATCTATCTATCTATCTATCCATCCATCAATCTGTCTACCTATATAACCTTTAGTCTATAGAAGAAAACACTTCCCCTCCGATTTTCGCAAACAATTGTATGGACAAAGATCTATAGAGGAATGGTTAACCCACCCCAACACAAGAAATATCTTTGAAGACGGGACAGTTTTGTCTCAGATCTTCGTTCTGGGTCGAGGTTTTCAGGACCAAAAGGGTACAAAAAAGTTTAGCTCAGGGACGTACAAAAGGATATATAAAGGCTATAAAGAGGGGGATCGATAAAGGAAGAATTGGCAAAGTCTGAAGAAAGACGAGAGAGAGAGAGAGAGATGAGAGAAGAGAGAGAGAGAGAGAGAGAGAGAGAGAGAGAGTGACAAGAGAGGAGACCCGCAAAGGAAGTTCGCCTCAAACTTTCGTAGCGAAGAAGTTATAACTTGAAGGATTGCTTATACAAAAAAGGGAGAGAGAGAGAGAGAGAGAGAGAGAGAGAGAGAGGAGAGAGAGAGAGAGAGAGAGAGAGAGAGAGAGAGATCAGAGTGTGACTTGACAGAGCTAAGATGGTGAAAGGAAAAAAAAAAATGGGCTCTGATGTTTCGTTTGTCTCGAAGTTGGAAGAATTTTCAAAATTCTGCCAGGAATTTTTCCTTTATTATTTGTGGTGATTATATCTATCTACTATCTATCTATCTATCTATCTATCTATCTATCTATCTATCTATCTATCTATCTATCTATCTATCTATACTGTACACACATATATAAATATATATATATATATATATATATATATATATATATTATAATAATATATAATATATATATATATATATATATATATATATATATATATATATAATATATATATATATATATATATATCATACAATATATATATATATATATAAGACCATTACATACCAAACATTAGCCCTCATTCCCTATAACGAATAAATGTTTAAGTAAATTGAAAAACTTGATAAAGAATGCTCTAATTTCCCTCGAGAAACACATCTTGACGTAATCAGGGTTTAATTAAGTCCTTCAGGAATCATTAAGAGAAATCCTTAACCCAGCGATTTCGCTCGAAGGTGAGACAGGGGATTAATGTTCCTCCATTTGCAGAGTGCTCAATCAACTCTTGGTCATTGGATCACGAGAATATTCCATTTTTAGTCTTGGTTTTTCCGTGCATTTATTGTAGAAAGTTTATTTAGTGTTTT